>CM060324.1:40839132-40851632 GCA_030674155.1 Stramonita haemastoma
ACAAACATCGTCATTACACTAAAAAAATAATGAGAGAATGAAACAAAGCTTCGTGAAAATTGAATTACAATCAAAACACACATCAGAATTGAGAATATAAAATATGAATAAAGCATTGGGCAGGATACAAACGGTAAATATGACGATTTAAAACTATAAGCAAAAAAAAAATCAGGGGAGAGAGAGAGAGAGAGAGAGAGAGAGAGAGAGAGAGAGAGAGATGAGATGAGGAGAGAGAGAGAGAGAGAGGAGATGGAGAGAGAGAGAGAGAGAGATTTTATTTATTCTTTTATATCGAGGATAACAGAATAAGCAATCATGTGCTTTTTTCATCCGGTCCCCGTGTGTATGCAGTTTTGTAAATATTGTCATCTGTTCCCACCGGCACACGATGGCCTACTCTTACGAAAAGCGGAACAGGATTTAACGTGTGCGCAATGTTCTGCGTGCGTTAGCCAAACGAGGCCTCTCGTTTAAAGTCAACATCGATAGGACTTTGAGAGAGTGGAAATCAGCTACTGATTAATACTCCAGGAGAAATATTTCCTCGAGGACTCGAACCGGGTCGTCAAATGCCAGCGCAATGTTCTGACATAAGATAGGGAGAGAGAAAAGAGAGAGAGAGAGAGAGAGAGAGAGAGAGAGAGAGAGAGAGAGAGAGAGAGAGAGAGAGAAGAGAGACAGACGACAGAAGACAGACAGAAGACAGAGACAGAGAGACAGAGAGAGAGAAGAAGAGAGACAGAGGAGAGAGGAGGAGCAGAGAGAGAGAGAACAATGCAGAACAGACTCAGACAGATACAGAGAACCAAAATAAATGGAACATTGACAAATAAATAATTCCGACAGGAAAAGTGTTTGTATCAATGGCTTCCCTGCCCCACACTAAGACAAGCTAAACAGGGGGTCAGGCGGCAGAAGGCAATAACACCGCTTTTTTTTTTTTCTTTTTTTTTTTTTTGGGGGGGGGGGGGCTGCAGGATTATTGCTGTTGCTGTCATTGTCCTTTTCTTTCTAAACTCCTGGTCTGATGTTCATTGTCCTTTTCTTCTTAAAGCCCGGTCTTATTCATTATTGCTGTTCTGTCATTGTCCTTTTCTTCCTAAACCCTGGTCTGATGTTTATTGTCCTTTTCTTTCTAAAGCCCTGGTCTGATGTTCATTGTCCTTTTCTTTCTAAAGCCCTGGTCTTATTCATTATTGCCGTTCTGTCATTGTCCTTTTTTGGCCTGTTGGATTATTGCTGTTCTGTCATTGTCCTTTCTCGGCCTGTTGGATTATTGCTTTCTGTTCATTGTCCTTTTTCTGTCCTTCATGATTATTGCTGTTCTATTGTCCTTTTTCTGTCCTTCATGATTATTGCTGTTCTGTGTTGTCTTTTCTTTCTAAAGCTGGTCTTATTCATTATTGCTTTTTGTCTTGTCTTTTTTGGACTGCAGGACAATTGCTATTCTGTCATTGTCTTCTTGGATGCAGAATCATTGCTTTCTGTTCATTGTCCTTTTCTAGCCTGCAGATTACTGCTGTTCTATTGTCCTTTTCTTCCCGAAGCCCTGGTCTGATGTGATAAATGAGATGGAAATGCTCAGATTTTGACTCGAACGCAAAAGTAGTTTGGATCAGGATAATACTCTGGCTACATGTACACTTATCAAGCATATCGTGCTTTTTCCTTCATGATGCTTCACAGAAAAGGAAATGGCCAAAACTATGATGAAGTTTGAAAAAGTTAAATGTATGAATAATATCAAATTTGATTTGATGTGCATACATTTTATATTATATATATATAAGCTCCAAACACCTTAAAAGGTTGGGCTAGGGGACATTAAAGGCGTTTTAAGCTTCAATTCTGTCTCTCTCTCTATCTCTCTCTTTCACACACACACAACATGCACACACACACTCGCATGTGTGCACACACACACACACACACCACACTCCCACGACACACTACCACGCACGCACCACACACACACACACACCACACACACAACACACACACACACACACACACACACACACACACTCACCAACGTACGCGCTCATCCTGCCAGACGAAACGACAGACGCACAAAACATTCACAGACATAAACACACATACATTCAGTGGCAGTCAGACAGACAGAGACACAGAGTGATGATACAGCCAGACAGACAAACGGAGATATAGACAGCTTTACCACTGCTAGTTCTGCATGCCTACTTTTGCATTTGTTTGTCTGTCAATACGTGCGTTTCCTACGTTGTCTTTCTCTTTCTTGAATGTTAACTTCTTCATTGAAACTTCTAAAGGATTGTTGCCCTCGAATAAGAAAGGTTCCTTTCAAGTCAAATGAAGACTTTTTCTGTTACATGATATCAAAAGGGATTTTGTGCAGATAAGAAACAGACACCGCATTCTATGGTCTAGACGCTTATGATTTATAATCTATTGTTGAGGACAGCAGCTAATGGATGGAAATTTACATAACGTCTTTTTATGGAGGTTTGAAGCTTCATACATATGCTTTTTTCCCTCTCTAGAACTGGGAAATACGTGATGAATAAACATGAGTCCTGAGGCGAGTTCCAGTCGCAAGAATGAATGCAGCACATTGAAAACGTTTTGTTTACAGTTTTATCAACAGCAGAAGCAGCAGCAGCACAGGAACAACAAAAACAACAACAATAACAGCCAAGGATGCAACAGTCAAAGCAATAGAAAATCGCTACCGCTACACTAGCAGCAGTAGCAACAAGGACGATGACAATGTCGACAGCGATAATGAGATGCAGTGATGATGACAGTGATGATGATGATAATAATGGTCGTCGTATACAGATTTCTGAATTACCCGTTTATTCCATTTCTATAGAAGTAAAAGAAAAGGAGGAAGAATATCACCCAGCTTTTTTCATACTGTGCGAAAAGGAAGGAAGAAAGAAACAAAGTCACGACAACCCTCACCATCAAAGTCTAACAGACACAATGTCTCTCATGGTGCCAGTTTTTTTTGTCACTGTGTAGTCACACCTTTTCTTAACATGGGTTTACCTCTTTCTATCCGTGTTAATTTTGCATGGATTAAAACACAGATCGCCCTTTTATCTAACCGGGTCCACATAAACTCAATTATTGAAAACTACAGCTCATCACATCGTTTGGGTACAAGCAACTGCTGAGCTTACTGCATAGTTGTCCTGTATCAGACTTCGCGTTCTGCAGCCCGTGAACCTATAGGGTGTTTCCGTTAACAAACAAAGAAATGAACAAGTAAATTAAGAAACAAGCAAGCAAAAAACAAGAAGCAAATTAAACCAAGAGACATGTTGCTGTAGTAAATGAAAAAAGAGGACACAGTCGCCAGTAATCAAGTTCAAAATGCTGAATAAAAGGATTAAGAAAAAGAAGAAATTAACGTTCATGATTTACAGAAGTATGTGTGCCATATTGGCATGTTTATTGATGTCAAATAAACAATGATTCTCAAATGCAGGACTTTCCTTTCTTACCGTAAGACCTCAAGGCAAGCTCAGCTCCTTCTTTGTGTTCCCCGTTGAGTTGAAGCCAGATATAGATCTAACAAAATACGGGGGTCACAGGGCACTGTCGTTTTCAGGGTGACGTCACCTGAATCCATCACGGAAGACCTGCAATGACACTGAGCAGCCCACCAATCAAAACTACTGAATTAATCGTGACGTCATGCTCAGATATACTCACAACATTGAACAAACATGTCAGTTGAAATATCGATTTTGGAGATGGGGGGATGAGATGAAAGAAGCTGCTGTTGGCAGATTCTTCCACAGAGAGGTAGGCCTGACTGGATTTAATTTGGCAACAGTCGTTCCTGGTGACTGTTCTTGTATATGATTGATCTTTACTGTCGTGTTTATCCTTCACGTCAAATAGTATGACAAACATCTGTATGTCTTCTTCAAGCGTTTGTGATTGATCTTATGGCCTTTGTTATGTTATCTATCTGGCTTCATTATCATTGGGCAACATATCAGCTTGCTTATTATGCCATCTAACATATTTTGTCATTACGATTGTCTTTTGCTGTCGTTACGTAAGCCAGAAACATGTTTTCATTGCTGTCTAACACATCTTTAAGTCGTCCATCCACCCACCCATCCATCCACCCATCCATCCATCCATCCATCCATCCATCCATCTATCCATCCATCCATTCATCCATTCATCCATTCATCCATCCATCCATGTCATTGCTGTCTGATACTTCTTAAACTCGTCCTTCCATCCATCTATCCATCCATCCATCCATCCATCCGTCCGTCCGTCAGCCAGCCAGCCAGCCAGCCAGGCAACCAGGTGTCTGTCCGTCTGTCCGTCCACCCATCTGTCTATCCATCCATACATCCATCCATCCGTCCGTCCATCCATCTATCATTCAATTTGTCTATCTGATAGCAAAGGCAACAACATATCGACATAACAGCAAATCTGTGCACTCAACCAGCAAGGAACGAATGAACAAACCAAAACAAACAAACGAACGAAAATTTACAAAGGAAACAACAATCGGGAAAACAAAGGAAAAAAACGAACAAACAAACCAATAAACCAACCAACAACCAACCAACCAACCAACCAGCACCAGCCAGTCAGCCAACCAACCAACCAATCAACCTATTGGACAATCGGCCGTTCAAGCTCGCCTCTGTTGCATAAACCTCACAGCCGAAGAGAAAAGTGTCTAAGCGTGGTTTGTATGTGACACTGTTTTTTGTTTATTTTTGGAGTTGTTTAACAAACAGTTTCAAGACTTGTGTGCAGCAAGCATCAATCTCCAAAGTAATCAATTTAAGATTTGCCGAAACCTGTATCCTTCTGAGTGTAACCAAAGGGAAACAAGTCTTAATAATATCCTTGTGTTGATAGATAGCCTGGTTGCTGTGAAAAATGAAGCGATGATACAAAAATCACAAATTGAAGAAGACGCAAAATAAAACACTTGTAAATCTGACTAATTTCTTTCAGAACAAATAAGAAATCTTGGTGAAAAATTGTCAAGATAACGAATAAAACTGTGTATTTCAAAAGCGAAATAACCAATCATTTTGTTTTGTCTCTTGACCATCATCATTCAACGTCGTTTTTATCATCGTCCCCTCCTCCTCTTCCTCTTTCTCCTCTCTCACTGCTGCGACCACCACCACCACCACCATCACAGGTTGTCATTAAAATCAATCGTCATTGTTGTTGTTATTATCATTGTTTGTAAAGTCATCAATATCGATGTCAACATTGTCATCTTTTTATGCAGTTTTTAATGTGCTGCCTCATCTCTGTGACGTTCCTGTCCTGCTGTTCCCACGCTGCTGGTTTCAATCTCTCCGCCCCAGCTAAACAAATATTCTTTAGGTTGCATTCTCAAAATCAAAATGTCCACAGGGAGCCTAAAATTTTCAGATCACTGAGGGGACACCAGCCAGTAGGGCCCTGCACAGCTGTTGGGTCACTTTGGTGGTGCTTAGTGGTGTCTGTTCTGAGCTAACATACACAATACACCATATACTGGTGGGGACATCATCTGGGGGGGCGGGATAGCCTAATGGTCATAACACTGCGTTGGCAATTTGACGACCCGAGTTCGATTCCCGGTCGAGGGGATTTTCCTCTTGGAATTAACATCAGGGCTGACTCCACTTCCCCAAAAAGTCTTTCGGATGAGACTGTAAACCGAGGCCCCGTGTGCGAACGCACGCAGAACACCTTGCGCACACGTTAAATCCTGTTCCGCTTTTCGTAAGAGTAGGCCATCGGTGGTGGCCGGTGGGAACAGATGGCAATATTTACACAACTGTTCCAACGGGACTGGATGAAAAAAGCACTGAGTGCTCATTCTATTATCCTGGATATAAAACAATAAAATAATTTTTTTTAAAACCCATGGAATCTACTAAGCCCCCTGCTTGACACAGTAAGCCGTCGCCGGATGTCAAGCCAGCGGATGCATGCACGCGGGATGGTGAGCGCCACCATGTTCCTACCATCGCCACACCGAAAGGACAGAAAAAAAGAAAAAAGACAGAAAGAAAGAAAGAAAGAAAGATAAAAAGATCGAAGACAGGAAAGATAAGAGAAGAAAGGAGAGGAGGAAAGAGGAAGTAAAGAGGTGTAAAGAAGAAAGGAAATAGAAAGAATAGGTGATATGTAAGAAAGAAAGGGAAAGAAAGAAGGAGTGATAGAGAACAAAGAGAGAGAAAGAGGGAAAGAGACAAATGAAAGAGGACAGGAAGGAAGAAAAAGAAAAGAAAACAACAGGAAAAAAAGGTTTTACTGAGAAACACATCAACAAAGAAAAAAAAAAGGGCCTGTTCCAGTTTGTATTGATACCCAGTTTATTGCAACACACACGTGCTTCAAAATTAGATGGCTCAGTACTCGTGCACTTTTCCCCCAGATCATGAAACGAAATTAACTGTGACAATGCCAGACAGGAAAACATTTTTGTCTATGATTTGGCAGCTGGCTTATGGCTAATGATATATCAGTCGTGCATAAATTCAATGGATACGAAGCCATGTGCAGAACTCAATTTTCCTGATGACAGTATAATTTATTTTAGTTTGAGTCTGTCCGTCTGTTTGTTTGGTCGTTTCTTTTACTTTCTTTAATGCACAAAAAGCACACTTTTTCGAAAAAACAGGTTAACAAAAGAAACTCCGTTTCTCGTTGTGCCATGAGAGCAGAAAAAAGTCTCTTGCACTCTGTCATCAATACAGAAAACTAAATTTCAAACAAATTACACTCTGACGTCAGTTTTTTTGTGTTTTTTTTGCTTCCTTTTTTCTGTAGCACATATGTCTGTAAGCTCCAACCTTGTGTTTCCAACATTATTTGTTTCACGGAGTGGGGATTTTGTACAGGCATGTCTTAATTATCTCACGCATCACATTTTCTTGATGCTCTTTCACTAACTTCCAGGAACATGACTCAGAGGCAGGAGTTGTTTTGATGAACTGTTCTTTTATTAATTTACTTTTGCTGATGCATGTACGTGCTGTGCTCAGTTTCTCTGAAGTCTTAAGATGCTCTTATGTGCTCTTGGAACCCCACCACCCCACCCTTAAACCTTTATTGGATACATTTCTCAAATTAGAGAGAGAGAGAGAGAGTGATCCATGACTTTAATCATAAAAGTTCAAATATCCCATTAATTTCCTTTCAATTTATAATAAAGTAGATCAGTTTCTGACATTTATGACTACTCATTACCTTCAACGGTGAGAACGAGTGACAAAATTTACAAAAAGACATATACATGGGGACTAAATATAAAAAAGCATATGAATGCTTATTCCATCATCCACGAAATAAAAGAAAAACTAAATGACAGAGAAATGAATAAAGGCAAAACTAGATAGCCTAAACTATTTATACAGTGCAGGGTTCAGAGATCAAAATGTGCATTCATGCTTAATCTTTTACAAACACAACCATAAAAATGATCCTCTTAAACATGGAATTCAGCAGTTTACTGAAAAAAACTACAAGCTACTCGAAAAACCTACCCATACTGCATGCATAAACAAAGAGTAACACTTTACCTAGCGTTTAAACCAAAATCCTGGCATGTCTTAAACGCAGACAGTACGAAAATGTCTGATTCAAATCTTCAGCAAGTTAGGAAAACGAAGGAAATAACTGGTGACAAAATGAAACACAAAACCCTTGTTATGTAATGCCATTTTTACAGGCGACTAATGATGTGGAGGTGACAGAGGCTTCCAGAGGCCATTAATCTCCCGCCAGGCTGTGTGTGCCCTCTCTGTCTAGCTGTCACAACACGCTGCTGTTGCGCATATTGGGAATGGGTCTGATGTTTGAGGATTTTTTGCCCTTGCTCTGTGGGAAACTGGAGATGATCAGCATGAAGACATGGCATGTGAGTGAATGATGGTGGTAGGTGCGTAGAGAGAGAGAGAGAGAGAGAGAGGTGGTGTGTGTGTGTGTGTGTGTGTGTGTGTGTGTGTGTGTGTGTGTGTGTGTGTGTGTGTGTGTGTGTGTGTGTGTGTGTGTTGTGTTGTGTGTGTGTGTGTGTGTGTGTTTGTGTGAAGTTAAGTCAAGTTAAATTCTTCTTTCCAGATAATACACTGAATAAGCAACATTTTATATATTATATATATATATATATATATATATATATATATATATGTATATATCTATATATATATGTACGTATATATATATATATATATATATATATATATATATATATATATATATATATATATACATATATGTGTGTGTGTGTGTGTGTGTGTGTGTGTGTGTGTGTGTGTGTGTGTGGTGTGTGTGTGTGTGTGTGTGTGTGCGTGCGTGTGTGCGTCTGTGCGTACATGTGTGTGTATGTGTGTGCGTACGTGCCTGCGTGTATGTATGATATGCGCATACATCTGTGCGTGCGTGCGTTTGTGTATTGCATATGCTTGTATATATTTCCGCATGTGTGTGTATGTGTGTGTTTATGTGTGTATGTGTATGAGAGAAAGAGAGAGTTGAACTGAGAGAGAGAGAGAGTTGAAGAGAGTTAAAGAGAGTTAGAGAGAGGAGTATGTATATACCCTGCATTATGTGTCTGCATGTTCATGTAGACATGTAACTAGGCAAGTTGGAGAATATATGTTGTCAAGCACCGTCCCTTCCACCCCTCTCCTGGGACTGGTATGTATTGCAGTGGATGGCTGGACAGCTACGCGTTTTTATTTATTTCTGGCTGGATTTCAGGGGGTTTTCGTTTCTTCTTTCGTTTGACTGTTTGTCTGTTTGTTTATTTGTTTTCTCTCTGTCTGTTGTCTGTCTGTCTGTCTGTCTGTCTGTCTGTCTGTCTGTCTGTCTGTCTGTCAAAAGGGCGTTTTTATTTATTTTTAGATTGATTTCACTTTATTTGTTTCTTTTTTCTGTTTGTCTGTGTTTCTGTGTGTGTGTGTGTGTGTTTGTTTGTTTGGCTGTGTGTCTGTCTGTCTGTCTTTCTATCAAACTGGCGTTTTTATTTATTATTTTGGACGATTTCACTTTATTTTTCCCTTCTTTCTTTCTGGCCGTTTGTTTTTTCTGTTTGTCTGTGTGCCTGTCTGTATGCACACGCGCGCGATGTGGTGTGTGTGTTGTGTGTGTGTTGTGTGTTGTGTGTGTGTGTGTGTGTGTGTGTGTGTGTGTGTGTGTGTGTGTGTGTGTGTGTGTGTGTGTGTGTGTGTGTGTGTGTGTGTGTGTGTGTGTGTGTGTGTGTGGTGTCAAGCTGTCCTTTCTCTTTATGTGTCTTTCTTTTTTTTTTCTTTGTTGATGTGTTTGTCAGTAAAACTTTTTTCCTGTTTATTTTCTTGTTCTTTTTCTTCCTTCCTGTCTTTCTCTTTTTTTTCTCTTTCCTTCTTTCTCTCTCTTTGTTCTCTGTTTCTTCCTTTCTTTTTTATTTCCCTTCTTACCGTCTTTCTTTTCTCTTTCCTTTCTTCTTTCATCCCTCCTTACTTCCATTTTTTCCTCCTTCCTGCCTTCCTTCTTTCTTTCTTTCTTTCTTTCTTTCCGTCCTTCTCTGTAAGTTTTTGCTCTTTCTTTTTTTTTCTTTCTTTTGTTTTCTTATTTATTTATTTATTTCTGTGTACGTATCTTCTTCTTTCTTTATTCCTTCTTTTCCCGTCCTTCTTGGTAAGGATTTTACTTTTTCTTTTTCTTTTTCTTTCTGATTTTTTATCCTTATTTCTTTCTCTGTCTTTGTTCTGTCTATCTGTGTCCCTGTACTTGCTGCTTGGTTTTATTTCATTCTGACCACCCCTCCCTCTGTAGGAATGATGTCATTGTAATCAGTACAGCAGATTGCAGAATGAGGAATTGTTTTGAACATGCCAATAACCAAATATAGTACACGTCTATCAAGACAGGAGTACAGACAAAATGGGGGGTCGGGGTATTGAGCACACAACATGACTCGCCTTCGTGACTGACAAACACACTCTCGTAAGTTCCACAGACAGACATACAGACAGACACACAGACACTGACATGTGCCCAGTCGCTTTCAGTATGCACATGTATATGTGGGTGTCATGTCCACAATGTTTGTTGGTGTGCATATGTGTGGTTGTAGATATGTGGATGTGTTGTGCATAGCTTGATAACGTGTACATATGTGCATTCTTATAGATGGATGTTTATTTGGGGGGAAATGGCCTTTATTCAGATACCACCGATATTTTTCTGAGTGAAAACTAGGTCCTATTTCCTAATTGTAGAGTATAGGCTAAGTCATGGATATATTCAGCTGATTGTATATTATCACTCGCCAGTTTAAATCGCCTGTATCCTCACTCCTGATTTACTCTTGTTGTTGTTGTCGTTGTGTTTTTTTTAACTGTCCTCACCCGAGTTGATGCTTTGAGAATTAAGTTAACTTCCTGAGAGCGTCGGGCTTTTTTTGTCTGATATGAGTGAGAGGACTTGCAAAGACAAACCTGCAAGGCACTGACCAAGGAGGAAAAAGAAAGAGGCAGACCAAGGAAGAGATGGGAGTACAACATCAGCGAATGGACAGGCCTAGAACTCAACAAAACCCTGAGAAAGGCAGAACAGAGAGAGGAATGGAAGGAACTGGTTGTCAAGTTTTCGGGGGTGCCCCCACGGTCGCCACACTACGGAATAGATAGATAGATAGATAGATAGATAGATAGATAGATAGATAGATAGATAGATAGATAGATAGATAGATAGACAGACAGACAGACAGACAGACAGACAGACAGACAGACAGACAGACAGACAGACAGGTAGGTAGGTAGGTAGGTAGGTAGGTAGGTAGGTAGGTAGGTAGGTAGGTAGGTAGGTAGGTAGGTAGGTAGGTAGGTAGGTAGGTAGGTAGGTAGGTAGACAGACAGGCAGGCAGGCAGGCAGGCAGGCAGGCAGGCAGGCAGGCAGGCAGGCAGGCAGGCAGGCAGGCAGGCAGGCAGATAGATAGATAGATAGATAGATAGATAGATAGATAGATAGATAGATAGATAGATAGATAGATAGATAGATAGATAGATAGATAGATAGATAGATAGATAGATAGATAGATAGATAGATAGATAGATAGATAGATAGATAGATAGATGAAAGTGTTATCGTTGGTCTCCAAGAACAAGATTGTTTCAAGGAATCTGGTTTTGGTTTTATCTCGTTGTATTGATGCGATTTCTCCCACCACGTGGTTTCCGCCCTAGGTTGACTCATGGTTGACCAGAGCGTCGATACAAGCAAGGACAGTAGAGGTGGTCTTATACTCTGTTTTAATATGTATGTAGTTGCACAGTTTTAATCCGAGATTTAAAATTTTACAAAGTGGTAGCCCCGATATGGCCTGTGTGGTCAACGGGGCTATAAGCAACATAATTGGATTGATTGGAGAATTAAATTAAACTGCACAGTTCCAGACAGTGTGTAAATACTGCACACTACCAAACACGTGTTTAAATACTGCACACTACCAAACACGTGTTAAATACTGCACACTACCTAACATGTGTTTAAGTACTGCACACTACCAAACACGTGTTTAAATACTGCACACTACCAGACACGTGTGTAAATACTGCACACTACCAAACACGTGTTTAAATACTGCACACTACCAAACACGTGTCTAAATACTGCACACTACCAAACAGGTGTCTAGTCTAAATACTGCACACTACCAAACAGGTGTCTAAATACTGCACACTACCAAACACGTGTCTAAATACTGCACACTACCAGACAGTGTATAAATACTGCACACTACCATGTCATGTCATGTCATGGCTTGGCTTCGCGAACGAAGATTAAGGGCACTGTCCACGTCTGGTGCAGGCTCGCTGGTGGCTGTTCAGTCCAATGCGTGACAAACAAACCCGGCCGCAGCGGCTGCAGGGGAAAGTCGATTCTGGGGTTGATGTAGAGGGGATGCGGTTCTTCCTCCTCATTCGCCTCTCCTCAAGGGCCGCTCTGCGATTGTCCTCAAAGGAGGAGACCGATTGATGCACAGTGTGTCGCCAGGCCTGCCGGTCAGCAGCAAGGACTGACCACTGGTTATGGTCTATGAGGCACACTACCAAACACGTGTTTAAATACTGCACACTACCAAACACGTGTTTAAATACTGCACACTACCAAACACGTGTTTAAATACTGCACACTACCAAACACGTGTTTAAATACTGCACACTACCAAACACGTGTTTAAATACTGCACACTACCAAACACGTGTTTAAATACTGCACACTACCAAACACGTGTTTAAATACTGCACACTACCAAACACGTGTTTAAATACTGCACACTACCAAACACGTGTTTAAATACTGCACACTATCAAACACGTGTCTAAATACTGCGCATTACCAAACACGTGTCTAAATACTGCACACTACCAAACACGTGTTTAAATACTGCACACTACCAGACAGTGTCTAAATACTGCACACTGCCAAACACGTGTTTAAATACTGCACTCTACCAAACGGAAGAGAGGGGTTGG
>CM060324.1:40856632-40871632 GCA_030674155.1 Stramonita haemastoma
TGGCAGTTGGGTTATGGCTAATGATGTCAGTCTTGGAGAAAGAAAAAAAGAGAATGAAGGATTTCATAACTCTCCTGTCGAGTTTTGTGCTGGATCTGGTGCAAGCCAAGAGCCCCCACTGTGCACCTTGATAATGGAAGGATGTTTTTCTCCTCTTTCTGTCTGCTCCATGAAATCCCCTACATATCAAAGCCACGTGCAGAGTCCAGTTTTCCTGAAGATAGTAGTCCTTTTTTAGAGCCTGGAGTCTGTGTAGCTGTTGGTTGTTGTTGCTTCCCCTTTGTGTTTGTGTGTGTGTGTGTGTGTGTGTGTGTGTGGTGTGTGTGTGGTGGTGGTGTGTGTGCGTGCGTGGTGGTGTGTGTGTGTGGTGTGTGTGTGTTGGTGTGTGTGTGTTGTGTGTTGTGCGTGCGTGTGTGTGTGTGTGTGTGTGTGTGTGTGTGTGTGTGTGTGTGTGTGTGTGTGTGTGTGTCTGTGATTGTGTGTTGTGTGTGTGTGTGTGTTGTGGTGCGTGTGTGTGTGTGTGGTGGTGTGTGTGTGCGTGCTGTGTGATGTGTGTAGTGCGTGCGTGTGTGTGTGTGTGTGTGTGTGTGTGTGTGTGTGTGTGTGTGTGTGTGTGTGTGTGTGTGTGTGTGTGTGTGTGTGTGTGTGTTAAAAAAACATTTTGCTGTTTTTAGTATTGTTTGTTTCCCGAACTAGGTCACGTTTTCTCCATGTTCTGGTAGTCACTGTGATTGACATGAGGCTGTAAATGGTGCTTTTTTTATTCTTTATTTAATTAATTACATTTGTGATGTATGTAGGTGCTTTGCCCAGTTTTATAAAGTTACTCAGATATCCTTCTGTGCTTTTGGGGGGGGAAAATACAAAAACAAAACGTAATTGGATACATGTCCCAAATCATTATCATGTCTTGACAATGAAATCTCAATGAAACCTTTACGGTTGAAATAAGGCGTTCCTATTATCACATGTGTGGTTATAGAATAAGATTAGTGTTTCATTGTGTCACAACCCATACACTTGAGTCCCATAGACAGGCAATTGGTTCTGCATTTACACCATTGCTTGTACATTTCTGTTAACTTCAGCAGTGGGTATAGCAGTCAAGTGTGTGGGCAACTCGTAAAGATCCAGTTAATGTTTGGTCTTTCCTCCCCCTGTCTGGCATGGAGGGGTGAACAATGCGTGTTTAATGCATGCTCTCTTGCGGTTTGTCTCCTCTGTCTGTCTGTCTCCAAAAGTTTTGGCATTGTAAAGAAAGGGTTTCTTGTGGTTTTGTACGGTCGAAACAAAAATTTATGTTTCAGCATGATTTCATGTGAAAGTGTACAAAAGCGGAATGTATATATATATATATATATATATATTTGTGTGTGTTTGTATGTGATTGTGTGTATATGTGTGCGTGCGTGCGTGTTGTGTGTGCGTGCGTGTGTGTGTACATGTGTGCGTGCGTGTGTGTTTGTGTGTGTGTGTGTTTGTGTGTGTGGTGTGTGTGTGTGGTGTGTGTGTGTGTGTGTGTGTGTGTGTGTGTGTGTGTGTGTGTGTGTGTGTGTGTGTGTGTGTGTGTGTGTGTCGCGCGCTATATATGTATGAGTGTCTATGTTTATATCTGTATGTGTGGACAGGTAGAGGTGCATGCACATCCGCTTTTGTACAAACTTTCTCATGGAACCATTCTGAAACATCACACATACACACACCTGCACATAATGGATTAAGTAAATCAGCTGATCGGAAAATTAGACAATAATAAGCTTTGCTGACCTGGCTGGCTTTTTGGGTGGTCACGGTTTTCAAATTTGTGATAGCTACAAAACTGTAACAGATTGTTTTAGGAGATTAAGCTACCTATTTTGAAAGATAATCCTACATCAGACGTAATGCTTATTTAGTTTTGATATCTACGAAAATAACCAATGTGACTCGAATCGTGTTCATATTGCCGCTTCCCCCCTGTCTGAATTAAATGTTAGGATCCGCAAAACTCCTACAATCCCAGAAACCCGTCCTAATACTGCACTATCACTTCTTTTTGAGAAGAGTAGGCAGGTTATTGTGTAGAACGAATGACAACATTTAAAAACTGCATGCACACAGGGACTTCATCTAAAAAATAAAAAGGAAGCACCTAAAGTGCTTATTCTGTGGTTCTCAAAATAAAAGAATGGATAAATATATAAGAAACGCAGCTTTGCGAAGTCCCAAAGAAGTCTTACAAAAAAAAAGAGATTGCTAAAAGTACTCAAGAAAAGTGCTGTTTCCACTTCGTTTTCCGAGAGTTCTCTAGGGTCTGTAAAATACCCCATTACCTACAGCTGTGTTCAGTCGTCAATTCTGCACTCTGTGTGTTTAGTCATCAATTCTGCCCGTTGTGTTCTGTCATCAATTCTGAACACTGTGTTATGTCATCAATTCTGCACGCTGTGTTATATCATCAATTCTGTATGCTGTGTTCAGTCATCAATTCTGCATGTTGTGTTCACAGTCATCAATTCTGCATGCTGTGTTCACAGTCATCAATTCTTCACGCTGTGTTCAGTCATCAATTCTGCATGCTGTGTTCACAGTCATCAATTCTGCACACTGTGTTATGTCATCAATTCTGCTCAGTGTGTTATGTCATCAATTCTGCACAGTGCGTTTAATATCATCATTTCTGCACTTGTGTGTTCATTCATCAATTCTCACGTCTGTTCAGTCATCAATTGTGCATGCTGTGTATTCAGTCATCATTTCTGCACTTGTTTTCAGTCATCAATTCTGCAGGCTGTGTTTCAGCCATCCGTTCTGCACTCTGTGTTCAGTCATCAATTCTGCACACTGTGTTATGTCATCAATTCTGCACATTGTGTTATGTCATCAATTCTGCACAGTCTGTTTAGTCATCAATTCTGCACATTGTGTTATGTCATCAATTCTGCACCTTGTGTTATGTCATCAATTCTGCACCTTGTGTTATGTCATCAATTCTGCACATTGTGTTATGTCATCAATTCTGCACAAAGTGTTATGTCATCAATTCTGCACATTGTGTTATGTCATCAATCTGCACACTGTGTTATGTCGTCAATTCTGCACACTGTGTTATGTCATCAATTCTGCACACGGTGTTATGTCATCAATTCTGCACACTGTGTTATGTCATCAATTCTGCACGCCATGATGCCGCCTTGGGGAAAACTGAAAACTGACGGTCAGTAATTAAGTCATGCAACTTTCCTTCCTCCAGAAAGTTTTTCAATTCGACCTCCCAGCATCTTTTCCTTACTGGTTTGCTGCTTCTTGGACAACAGGAGTCAATTATTTGTTCTAATAGAGTTTTTTTCTAGATAACTCTGTTTTTGATAACTTTTCAGAAGCGAAAAAAACTAAACTTCTTTAGGGGGTTGGCGGGAGTGGTTGGTTTTTTTTGTTGTTTTTGTTTTGGTTTGGGGTGGTGTTTTTTTACTTTTTGTCTTTTATAGTTTAATGTTTGGAGCTGCTCCAGCTGTCAGAGAAGTATTCGCTATTTAAATGATGGATGGCGGGAAATTATCAATATATCATACAAAGATAATTATTGTTGGAATTTGATTAAAATTCACAAGAATTACGGACGGTTGTTTTTAAGATCTTGTGGACAAGTTTTTGAGTTACAAGAAAAAAACTTTTAAGATTTCCAGAATAGATCACATCAATGTTTGCCAACAAGTTTTTTGGGTGTGGAAAATTGCTTTGGAGCTGAGAAACAAGTCTGTCAGTGCTGTTATAGAGATAATGGGGAGAGTCAAAGGATGAAGGGATGGTAGGATGTACGGGCCATTCCCTGGAGTCCCCACAATCTGGAATTGGTTATGATTTTTTTTACACCATTTCTTCTGCAACTTTGTTAACGTTAGTGGTGCAGTGGAACGTAGAAGTAAATGTGTAGACAACTCGTAAAGTTTTTAGCTAATGTTTCGTCTTGGCTCCCTCTGTCTGGCGGGGAAGGGTAAAAAATGAGCGTTTAAGGCATGTGCACGTGCAATGTGTCTGCTGTGTCTGTCCCTGAAAGCTTTGGCATTTAAAGAAAGTGCTACTTGTGACTTGGATCTATTTTTCTTCTGTTGAAAGAGACATTTTAGTCTGATTCCATGAAAAAGATACCACAAAGGCGCGCATGCATGCATGCTGATGCTCCTACGACTTTTGCAGGCAGTGCTAGAGTAAAACCTCAGTTCAACTGGAATATCATCAAAATTATGGTCAGGGGGAAGAACCAGGTCTGTCTCAATACTTCAAATTTAGAAAAAGATAAATCCACGGTGCCTGTACCTGTAGGTCCATGGATGCCATTGTTAACATGAATTACTCTAACACACCAGACATTCAGCACTCTCATACACTACCACCACCACAGCACAACCAGTCAGAAAAAAATCCATATTGAACTTTATCAGTACTTTCACTTTAAAGTCAAGCACTTTCTCATTGCCAGCACTCCTCGTAAATACCAAGACATGGAGAAGAAATGTTAGAGTTCGTAGCTCTGCCACCTCTCCTCGTGAAATGCCAACACAAAATATCTCAAAAGATAAGGGAATATACGTTTGTAAATATATATATATATATATGTATATATAAATATATAATATTTTATATATATATATATATATATATATATATGTGTGTGTGTGTGTGTGTGTGTGTGTTTATTTGTTCTGATGACTGCTCTGGAAGATCAGTCTAACTCGCATGTCATGTATTCTAAACAAATCGATCGGTTTTCCTATAGATGCAAATGGAACTGTCTTGACTTAAATGTTTAAAAGACTAAAGAAATGTTTTAACTGATTTTTGCAGAAACCCTAAGCCTATACCAAGCCTTTACATTAATGGTGTCATGGTCGACTGTGTACATTAATAGGTACTGTTAATGATGATAACCTGATATTTTATGCTCGTATTGATCTTGTATATAAAAAAATGCCATTCTCGTATTTTTTTTTTCATTTGAAAACTCAGAAGTCTTCGTATAAATGTTAAAGCTTTACAGAATGTCTATCACTCTTTATTGAGTCTGCCCTTTCTTTCTCCTTAATCTGTTGGTACAAAAGCCTGACTGTCAAAAATGTAATGAAAAAATATAACGAAATGTGGCAGAACTATGGGCTGTGAGCAAATAAAATGAATGATTTACATGAGTTCCGTGTTGAGAGCTAGAGAGAGACAGATTGTAAGTGATGGTGTTAATGTGCTAGCAAAATATTTTGGGACTTCTACCTTCTCAAAAGCGCTACAGGGTAACCCAAAACTAAAACTCTGCGATATAAAATGTTTCATTCTTATCTCAGTTCTGCTGCTTAACAAGTGCATGACAATCAGACAGACAGACAGACAGACAGAGACAGAGAGACAGAGAGACAGAGAGAACAATCGCTTCAACCTTCCACTGTAAAGGTTTTTTATATTCCTTAATTGCTTTTTACAAATGTCCTTTCTTGGTCATATCAGCTATAATTCCTGTCCTTCTCTTTCCTTCTCTGATCTGTGTGGAATTGAACCCAGAAAGAAGGGAACAGAGGAAAGTGCACATTAGATTCACGGCCATCGCATTTATCAATGACGACCACCATCTGTTACACTACTTACTCTCTCCCCTCCCCACCCACCACCACCGCCAGTACTGTGATCACAACCACCGTCTCCACCATCACTACCACTACTGCCACCACCACCACCACTACCACCACCACCACTACCACTACTGCCCACCAACACCACCACTATCACTACCACCACCACCACTACCACCACCACCACACACCACCACCACTACCATCACTGCCACACCACCACCACCACACCACCACCACCACCACCATACTGTGATCACTACCATCGTCTCACATCATCATCACCACCACCGCCACCACCACCACTGCAACCACCACCACTACTGCCACCACCACAACAACTTCCACCACCACCGCCACAACCACCATCACCACCACTGTTTCCACCACCACCATTACCAAACGATTTATTACCGATTGTCTCCTCGACCTCCTCCTGTTTTACCGCAAAAAAACCACCACCAACTCCCATCGCCACCACCACCACCACAACCACCACCACCACCCCTACCACCACCACCACCACCACCCTTTCCACCACCACCACGACCACCACCACCCTTTCCACCACCACCACCACCACCACCCCTTCCACCACCACCACCACTACCACCACCACCACCACCACCACCACCACCATCACTAATCTCCTCAATTCCTCTCAGTACCTATTCCACCACCATCGCCGTCACCGGTGCCCATTAATTCGCAGTTCCCAGAGACATGGCAAAAGAAAAGTGTGCGTCTCCTGAGACCTGGGAAACCATTAGACAGACATTTGCTTTCTGATTGATCTCAGCATGAAGGCCTGACTGAACACAGGACAGTGAACACTAGGGATGAAAAGGCACTGCCCACTTCTATGGGCCTGGCTACAAGGGGTGGGGGTGAGGTTGGAAGGGGCATGGCTTACTTATATAGACGTGGGAGAGCAAGTGTGACAGAGAGAGAGAGACAGCCAGACAGTCAGACAGAGAGAGAGAGAGAGATATGTGGGGGTTTATTCATATGAGAGAGAACACACATACACACACGTGCACACGCAGGCACACACACGAACGCACGCATGCACGCATGCAAACATATATAACACATATACATACACATACACACACGCACACACACACACGAACGCACGCACGCACGCACACACATATACATACACATGTGCATATACATACACACACGCACACACACGCACGCACGCATATACACAAGCGCACGCATGCATGCACACACGCGCACAAACACACACACGCAAGGAGGACTACATCACATACACACGCGCGTACATGTGCACGTGCGCGCACAGACACACACACACACACACACACACACATACACACACACACACACACAACACAACACAACACAACACAACACAACACAACACAACACACAACACAACACAACACAACACACACTTCTGAAAGAGACAGAGAAAGACAAACAGACAGATAGGAAAACATACATACATACATACATACATACATACATACATACATACATACATACATACATACATACATACATACATACATACATACATACATACATACATACATACATACATACATACATACATACATACATACATACACACATAGAGACAGAGAGGTTAGTTCGTTAAAGAAAGCATCTTCCCACATCCCAGGGATGTGCTGTCTTCTCACCCATTGATCAAGAGATGATCAGTGCCTGATTTAATGAGCGGGGATCCCCGACTCTGTCCGGGGCTGGACATTGACCCGATAGATCGATGACCAGAGGACTTATAGGATAACACATATATACGCACGCACACACATGCGCGCGCGTGCGCATACACATACACACGCACGCACGCAAACATGCACGCACCTACCCACCCACTCAGGGAAGAGAGAGAGAGAGAGAGAGAGAGAGAGAGAGAGAGAGAGAGAGAGAGAGAGAGAGAGAGAGAGAGAGAGAGAGAGAGAGAGGCAGACAGACAGACTGACAGACAGACAGACAATCAGACAGACAGACAGACAGACAGACAGACAGACATCAAAAACAGATCGAAAATCAGAGAAATAACAGTTCAGTGATTTTAAGAATGGAGATGGCATCACATGATCAATGCTGGTTGTCAGTGTGACAGTGTCAAAGGTGCGGGTATAGTGTCTGCCACCTGTGTCAGTGTCATACTATTATCAGTCTGACAGTGTCAAAGGTGCGGGTATAGTGTCTGCCACCTGTGTCAGTGTCATACTATTATCAGTGTGACAGTGTCAAAGGTGCGGGTATAGTGTCTGCCACCTGTGTCAGTGTCATACTATTATCAGTGTGACAGTGTCAAAGGTGCGGGTATAGTGTCTGCCACCTGTGTCAGTGTCATACTATTATCAGTGTGACAGTGTCAAAGGTGCGGGTATAGTGTCTGCCACCTGTGTCAGTGTCATACTATTACCAGTCTGACAGTGTCAAATGTGCGGGTATAGTGTCTGCCACCTGTGTCAGTGTCATACTATTATCAGTGTGACAGTGTCAAAGGTGCGGGTATAGTGTCTGCCACCTGTGTCAGTGTCATACTATTACCAGTCTGACAGTGTCAAAGGTGCGGGTATAGTGTCTGCCACCTGTGTCAGTGTCATACTATTATCAGTGTGACAGTGTCAAAGGTGCGGGTATAGTGTCTGCCACCTGTGTCAGTGTCATACTATTATCAGTGTGACAGTGTCAAAGGTGCGGGTATAGTGTCTGCCACCTGTGTCAGTGTCATACTATTACCAGTCTGACAGTGTCAAAGGTGCGGGTATAGTGTCTGCCACCTGTGTCAGTGTCATACTATTATCAGTGTGACAGTGTCAAAGGTGCGGGTATAGTGTCTGCCACCTGTGTCAGTGTCATACTATTATCAGTGTGACAGTGTCAAAGGTGCGGGTATAGTGTCTGCCACCTGTGTCAGTGTCATACTATTATCAGTGTGACAGTGTCAAAGGTGCGGGTATAGTGTCTGCCACCTGTGTCAGTGTCATACTATTACCAGTCTGACAGTGTCAAAGGTGCGGGTATAGTGTCTGCCACCTGTGTTAGTGTCATACTGTTATCAGTCTGACAGTGTCAAAGGTGCGGGTATAGTGTCTGCCACCTGTGTCAGTGTCATACTGTTATCAGTGTGACAGTGTCAAAGTGGTGGGTATAGTGTCTGCCACCTATGTCAGTGTCATACTATTATCAGTCTGACCGTGTCAAAGGTGCGGGTGTAGTGTCTGCCACCTGTGTCAGTGTCATACTATTATCAGTGTGACAGTGTCAAAGGGTGCGGGTATAGTGTCTGCCACCTGTGTCAGTGTCATACTGTTATCAGTGTGACTGTGTCAAAGTGGTGGATATAGTGTCTGCCAGTTGTGTCAGTGTCACACTATTATCAGCGTGACTGTGTCAAAGGTGCGGGTATAGTGTCTGCCACCTATGTCAGTGTCATACTGGCTATCAGTTTGACTGTGTCAAAGGTGTCGGTATGTATCTGTCCACTTATGTCAGTGCCATACCCATTTCCTATCCCTATCCACAGAAAACACGCATGTGTGATCCAAAGTGAAAAATTGACAAAAGTTTGCTGATTTAATGACGCATGTACCGCAACCTCATCTCATATGTGCGTAACGTATAAATATTTGAAAGGGAAAAAAGGAAGAAGGACAAGTCAAGAAGACCTCCAAAAACCATCTCTTGGATCTTGTTCGAACTTTCTTCAAAAGTGTGAGGCTCTGAATTCTGATTTCTGAAATTGCTTAATGGTACGCGGGCCTTAGGTGGCAAGCGGTGTATAGGATTACAGGGATAAGGGTAATGATTTTCAATGCAAGATATAGCGCTATACAAATTCCATGTATTATTATTATTATTAATTATTATTATTAATTATTATTATTTTATTATTATTATTATTATTTTATTATTATTATTATTTGCCTCGTGACTTTTTTAATATATCAGACTTTAAGAAACGTACTATTGATTATACTTTTCCGAGAGCCTTCCTTAACACAAACTGAAATACTTCCTGAGGTACTGATAGATTTATTTGCTTTGCTCTTCAGAAGTGCACAGATATATAGATATATATATATAGATATATATCTATATATATATATATGCACCTAAAGTGACTGGTAATGTTTGGGTTATCATTGTTATCCAGCTGGGATTAGCCTATCGGATGGGTACAGACTTTATGATCTCCCTTGCATTTTTTCTTATAAAGAATCTCCAAACATAAGGCATCAAGATTCACTAGGTGCATATTTTCTTCTATATTTAGTTTTTTACAACATTTTTTTCAAACATATTTTCTTTCTCTTTCTATTTTCATCTTTTACTGGCAGCAGGGTAAGCCACAGGAATATTTACCTATTCCTAGGGCTGCAATGGACACTTCTGAATTCTAAAAAGTGTCTTGCTCTTACCACAGAGGGTGAGTAAGGTTGCAGTCACTGCCGGGACCTCAGAAGAGTGCTCAACTAGGAGCCGAACCTCGAGTCAGATCAGGCCCAAAACATGGTCCTTACTCAATAATTCCCTAAATGTTACCTCCAAAGACTTTTTAAACTTATAGGGTTTTTTTTATTATCTTTGAAAAACATCAATTTTATGATGAGAAGGAAGTTGTAACGAGCTACATGCACTTGTATTTCTCCACCTATTTTCTCAAATATATATATATATATACTCCTGTCGTAGTCGCGTCTTCTACAGCTGTTTGATCTAAGTGTGTAATCTGACAAATACTAAATTGTATAATGCCAACATGTCTTTGATGTGTACAGCATTAAGTTTGTTTACACTAATTTCATACTCTTTCTAGAGATACTTCTAATGTTCCATGATGATATTTTCAATGGTCTTTTTCTGTTATCAATTTTGATATTATGTAATTCTTTGTGTGTGTTTGTTCTTGTATTCAATGTCTGTTCACTGAAAGTGATAACAGACCTAAAAAAAAAAAAAAAGACTGATCGCAGAAATGATTGAAAACGATATGGAGAGAAAGTCATGCAACCAGTTTGGCATAAAACCACCAAGAGAGTGATAAAAAAGAAGAAATTCCCAGCACAGAATCTCCAGAGTTTGAATGATAATTACACTGACATCCCCACGGAGGAAATTCATAACTGAAAAGATGACAACGAGAAAGTACTTCACATCAAGATCTGAAAACAATGTGAAAAATGTACTTGTTCACCAAGAGATGCCCACAAAGCAAAAAAACAAAAAGTAACAAGAAGAGTTAGCAAACAAATGAAGAAGGGCATTCAGTTCTTGGGTTTAACAGAAATCCAATACGGTTGAAAAAAAAATGTTGGAGTGAAGTACAAAAAAAAAACCACTAAAAAAACTGGCTTGTAGACCAAAAGTGAAACGTAGTAGAGTTTAGCGTGCAAACCCCAGACGTGTTCACAGGTTGTAGTAAAGGGTGATGGAGGGAGGAGCACCATCACCACAGTCACACCAGGAGGAAGGAAGAAGAACGAGGGCAAAAACGGTGCAACTTACTTCTCGCTGTCCTAACTTCTGCACACAGTGCTAGTTTTTTCTCTGTAACTACATACATGACCTGCGTGCTCTCTTCCCTTCAGGAATTAAATAACGCCTTCCAGCAACAACGGGTGGACAGACAGACAGACAGACTGACTGACGGGTGGACAGACAGACAGACTGACTGACAGACTGACTGACTGACTGACTGACTGATAGACAGACAGACAGAAAGACACAAAAAGATAAACTGGCAGACAGACTGACAGATAGACAGACTGACTGAATGAATGACAGACAGAATGACAGACACACAGACTGACTGACAGACACACGACTGACTCACAGACACACGACTGACTCACAGACACACAAACACATGACTGACAGACACAGACAGACAATGAATTCACATTTTCAATGACAATTTAAGTATATAAAATTATTCAAAGAATGAACACTTAGATAAATGAATAACTAAGTAGTAATATGTTACTAGCAAACCAAAAGATGGTATCTTACAGAACGCATATATGTATACATACACACTGATGCAAACACATTTTCCAAAGTAAAAAAAAAAAAGAAGTCAAGGATCGGTGGTCTAGGTGGTAACGCGCCTTGCCTAGAAAGCGAAAAGTCCGGGTCGGAGTGTGCAGTGGTTTGTACCCCGTTTGGGCCCAAAACTTTTTCCCCATCCCTGAGTGGTGGTCTGGGCGCTGGTCTTTCGGATGAGACGATAAACCGAGGCACCGTGCGTTACACATCACTATTTAGCGCACGTAAAAGAACCCACGGCAACAAGGGAGTTGACCCTGGCAAAATTCCGTAGAAAAAAGCCACTCTGATAGGGAAACAAATACAGGTGCATACAGGAAAAAGAACAAATAATTGGTGGCGCAGCTCTTGTGGCGACGCGCTCTCCCCGGAGAGAGCAGCCCGAATTTCCCGCAGAGAAATCTGCTGTGACATAAAGTGGTATAATATATTATATATATATATATATATATATATATATATATATATATATATATAAATAATATATATATATATATATATATATAATATAATATATATATAATTATATATATTATGTATATATATATATATATATATATAAAATTTTCTTTGTTTACCATAAGTTACTTTTTGTGATAATCATGAATAGTCCCTTCTCAGCGGAGGAAAAGATATGTCAATATTTATCTGTAACCCTTGGGAATAAAGATTATCAATCAATCTGTTCATCTCTCTCTCTCTCTCTCTCCTCTCTCTCTCTCTCTCTCTCCTCTCTCTCTCTCTCTCTCTCTCTCTCTCCTCCCCTCTCCATACTCTATCTATCTATCTATCTATCTATCTTGTTTATGTTGGCCTCTTTGCCGCGTATTGATATTCTGTCCCTATTTGTTTGTATGTTTTATTTGTTAATTTGGTTTTTGTACTTCGTTCTTTCTTTTTTTCCTTTAGCTTATTCGTTGTTGTTTTTTTTATAACGTTTCCTGCCTTTTGTTTATCATTTCATAACGTGTCTGATTCTGTTATTTCTTCCTTCTTTTATTGAAATATAAATCGCTTTAATTTGTCCTGCTCTTCTTTTGTCGCTCTTTCTTTTCTTACATTTTCTTTTCCCAACTTGTTTTTTTTTTTCTCGTCTTTTCTTCTCACTATCTGTCTATCTTTATGTCTGCTTTTGCCTGCTTGTCTATCTGTCTGTCTGTCTGTCTGTCTGTCTATGTATGTATGTATGTATGTATGTATGTATGTATGTATGTATGTATGTATGTATGTATGTATGTATGTATGTATGTATGTATGTATGCATGATGCATGCTGTATGCATGTATGCATGTATGATGTATGTATGTATGTATGTATGTATGTATGTATGTATGTATGTATGTATGTATGGTGTGTGTGTATGTATGTAGTGTATGTTTTATGTATGTATGTATGTATGTATGTATGTATGTATGTATGTATGTATGTATGTATGTATGTATGTATGTATGTATGTATGTATGTATGTATGTATGTATGTATGTATGTATGTATGTATGTATGTATGTATGTATGTATGTATGTATGTATGTATGTATGTATGTATGTATGTATGTATGTTATGTTATGTATGTATGTATGTATTATGTATGTATGTATTATGTATGTATTATGTATGTATCTTAATCTATCTTCTATCATCTATCTCTGTCTGTCTATCTATCTGTCTCTATCTATCTTCATCATCTATTACTATCTATTATCTGTCCTCCGTCCGTCTGTGCGTCTATCTGTCTAATCTACCTATTTATTTGTCCGTCTGTCCGTCCCTCCGTCTTGTCTGTCTGATTGTCTGTCTATCTATCAATCAATCTTTTTCTCTCTGTTTGTATGTTTTATGTATCTTTCTCGCTTCTTTATTCTTCTTTACTTTTGTTCTTCATTCTTTGGTCTTTGTTTCTCTCTCAGATTTGAGAATGTTTCCCCATGGACATTCCCCTCTGCTGTGGAACCCAACACGCACACAACATTACTGCCGTGGGCTATATCACTAACATGACTTCAAAAGTTCAAAGATTACATCGTCGGAAGTCGTCTGGAATGTCTAGCATTCCAGTCTCAATACTTAGTCACTCCCAGACCGATCAACGCATCAAGCAGTCATAACATCCTTACAATATTCCGACGTAAGTAAGCCTTCAGTAGCATCAGTCTGCATTTGCATAAAAGGTAAAGGTGTCCCATAACCTAGGCGGTCATAGGGAGCGAGGTATCAGAGACCTCAGCTTCTCTAGGAGCTAACATATTGAGGGAGGCGCCCATCTCCTCTCCCCCGCTGCTTTACCTTCACTAACCCTAAAGAGGGCAGGTACCCATTTACAGCTGGGGGGACTGGGGGGACTGTACTGAAGCCAAAGCGCGCAAACGGTCACCCATCCAGTTGGTGATAACCACGCTCGACATTGCTTAACCTTAGCTTGGGGAAAGCGAGTGCTCTCATCACCGCCGTTTACTGTCTAACACTAGTTCTCAAATGGTGTGACCGTGAACTTTCCCTGATACTTGCTAGCGTCCAGCTAAAGGCTTGGCTTGATGTACATTAGCAGACCCGATGGATGGGTGGTCTAGTGGTAACGAACCTGCCTAGAAAGCACAAAATCCCAGTTTCAAATATGCGGTGGTTTAATCCCCATTTGTACCTTTTCCCTGATCTGCTAAATTGTAAGTGGTGATATAGGTTCTAGTCTTTCGGATGAGACTACAAACCGAGGTCCCGTGTGCAATACTTATTTAGTGCCCGTAAAGTAACGCACGGCAACAAGAGCTATCCCTGACAAAATACTGGAGAAAAGAGCCACTCTGATAGGAAACCAAATACATCTGAAGACATGAAAAGAAAAAAAATAAATGGGTGGCACTGCTCTTGTGGCGAAACACTCTCCCAGGAAGAGCAGCCTGAATTTCACACAGAGAAATCTGCCGAGACTTAAAGTGGCAAACAATACAATATACAATACAATATAGCATAATACAATGCAATACAATACAATACAATGCACACAATGTGTGTGTGTCTTTTTCTATATGTATGCGCGCGCGCGCGCGCGCGTGTGTGTGTGTGTGTGTGTGTGTGTGTGTGTGTGCATGTGCGTGTGTGTGTGTGTGTTTGTGTCGTGTGTTTGTTTGTGTGTGTGTGTGTGTGTGTGTGTGTGTGTGTGTGTGTGTGTGTGTGTGTGTGTGTGTGTGTGTGTGTGTGTGTGTGCGTGTGTCAGTGTGAGAGAGAGTGTGTGTGTGTGTGTGGGATGTGTTGTGTTTTGTATGTGTTGTGTTGTGTGTGTATCTTTGTGTGTGTCTTTGTGTCTTTGTGTGTATGTGTGCGCGCGCACGCGCGCGTGCGTGTGTA
>CM060324.1:40876632-40891632 GCA_030674155.1 Stramonita haemastoma
TCTTGGGTTTGATATGCAATGAGTTTTCGCAGGTGTGCAGTACTTTTTTCCTCTTTTTCGAAACATCTAGAACACTAATAAAGATCTTGTAGATCTTTATCGTGCCAGTCCAAATTTTCTCTGGTAACTTATTACTTTCTGACCATATCTCTAGCAACTGTATAATGTAAATATCAGGGTAAAAACTTCCAAATGTACACGTCCCCCAAGCCAAAGACTGGCATGGTATCTGACCCACCGTTGCCTGCCCTGAGGATTAAGCCCCCTTAAAAATGGCAGTTCTAAGGTCCTGTCTGCATCAAGCTTCAGCACTACTCAGAAATACAGTGTGGCCTTCAGAACAGACTTCTATCAGTGATCATACGACCATCTGTCAAACGAAAGATCCCAGACGTCTGCTCTGGCACGTACTGTCTGCAACCCGTATACAGTATACAGAGCTCTTTTTCTTCTGCTGTGCTGGTGGTCAAGAGGGTGTGGTAGCCAGCAGCAATATATTCTTAGATCGACACATTGTGCGTCAGCACGATTCCTCTCTTCTTTCTGCCCCTCTTCCCTACCACTCTCATATGATCTCTTCTCTTCCCCCGTGTGTAGGACAGGCTTTGTGGTCAGGATAGTCTGTGGACAATCACCTATAGGTGCTTCTTTGTTCAACGTCCATGCCATGTTCTGTATGATCCTAAACAGCCCAGAGGCATGTATCGGCACGTTCTGCCTACCATCGGACTGGTGTGCATTGACCTGTGTTATTGTATGTTCTACTTTCGACAGTACCGGAAAATTATCTGTCGACACTCATCTCTTGATCACATCTGTGGCAAGTGGCTGAACTTTGTGGAGTGTGGGGACAGTCACAGGTTCTTTCTTTACCCTTCCTTTTAGTTCACTGAAAAAACGAAATATTGTCTCCCCTGATCTACATAATGTTGTTATTTCTGATTTGAAATGCATTACATTTCCTTAAGATGTACATGTATTTGTATATGATTTCCCCTCTATATACTGCGTTATATTTCTTACAACAACTATTGCTTCATCTAAAAGTTTAACTTTTTTCTCCCGGAGAGTGTGTTACTAGTCTAGTTTTTCTTTTCTTTTTTTGGGGTGGGTTCAATATTCAGACATTATTTTTTATCGACTCGTCTGTGACGCTCCACCACGAAATGAGTCGCTTTGCACCTGACCCACTTTTCTGCTAGGAGCCATTTTAGACAGGTGGGACATGACGTTGTCATTTTTTGAGATTTTGATTGATACATAGACAGAAATATAGCCCTCCTTCTACCTTGTAATGAAGCATCAAGTTATAACTGTATTTCCGTTTGCAAGTCATAAAAATACCCAAGCCCTAATTCAGACCACCTATTACACGATGCATTGTCAATGTTTCATTTTCTTACTTTCTGCACTTTGTCATTTCAATTTGTAATACCTTCTTTATAAACTTGTCCTATTTTCAATCTTATTTTGTATTGAGTAGCCCTTTTATTTCAAACTGATAACATGTTCACAACTTTAAAAAATCATCCCTGGTGCTATGCGACTCATTATGTGGTAGAGCGTCACATTTGACAAAATCTTGCAGTTTAGGAGCAAACCCCTGAGATCCTTGCTGGCTTACAACCTGTTTGGAAAACTAACGTTCAGACCAGCGAGTAAGATCCCATAAGACTTGACTTGACTTATGCCTGTGAATTCCCTTGGGAACAAAGGGCCGCAACAACGCTCCTCCAACAGACTTGGCTCTGGGAGATCCTCTTCAGCTCGGCCCTCGTCATTCCGGCTGCCTTCGTCTCTGCTTCGATCCCATAAGAGGAAGACAAAAAATTGCTGATGAACATGTCCTTCAAACTATCGGTGGCCGGTCTTTGATAGTCCGTAATGAAGTTGAACTATTTCTCACACTCTGTTAACATGAGGCTAAGGGTGCCACTAAAGAACAAGACCTACCTTTAAATCAGACCAGTCAGATTAATACAATGTGTGTGTGTGCGTGCATGTGTGTGAGCGCGCGACCGTGTGTGTGTGTGTGTGTGTGTGTGTGTGTGTGTGTGTGTGTGTGTGTGTTGTGTGTGTGTGTGTGTGTGTGTGTGTGTGTGTGTGTGTGTGTGTGTGTGTGCGTGTGTGTGTATGTGTGTGTTTGTGTCTGTGTCTGTGTGTTAGGCTGTGTAATAAGGACGATCATTGGAGGCGTGATCTTAACATTAAACTTTAACCAAAGTCCACACTAAGTTGTATATAATGATAATGATGATAGCCATTGAGAGGTTCTGCCCCAGCCCCCGCAGATCAATGTGTGCTGACCTGTGTCATTGTAAGCTGGAGTGCTTTGGGCAGGCAGCTACTCCTCTGTCCATAGCTATCTCTCAGACACGTCTGTCACAGGCGTCTGATTGGCCGATTAGGTAACGGTGCTGTCTTTTCTTTCCAATATTGCTTGTTGGCTGTGATTTCCCCCATAGCGTCAGAGACTTTTCTGCTGTCTTTGTTTTGTTTTTCTCTCTTTCTTCTCTACATTTCTTCATTGCTTACAGCCCTTGTGTGTAACAAAAGAGCACGAGCTTGTGACCTAGTCTGACTGAACACTTTACTGAAATAACCTGTCTGACTCTGGATCTATAGCTATTTACCATGGTGTGGAATCCATGCCATGACAGTCATGAGGGCTAGAATCTTAATATTTTGTTTTTGTTTAATATGTGTATTGTCCCCAGTCCTCTTCCCACTGTCCCCTTGTAAATGGGCTTTAAAAGCTTATTACAATGTAAACTATAGTCATTGTCATCGGCCATCTTTCACGCTATTTTAAAATACTATTTTCTCCTAGATGCATCCTTATTTTACTTGCTCTGAAAACAGAGAAACTTAACCTTCTATAATTCTATTCCATTTAAGATATTAAGAACTCCTGATTTTACATCATTACTGACTCCACTTCCCCAAAAGTCCTGCAAATGAGACTACAAACCGAAGCCCCGTGTGTGACAGAACAGAACATACAGAACATTTTGCACATACGAGAGAGAGAGAGTGGAGGAGGAGGGAGAGACAGACAGACAGACAAACGGACAGACAGACAGAGAGAGACACACACAGAGATAGTTATATGCGCAGCTCCAAAATAGGCTCACCTCAGTATGATAGAGGAAACACATCAGAGGAATGGAGCCACAGACATATTCCAAAGAATGCTCTGTACAGTCAACCCAGAAATCAGCCATCAGGCCACCGGAAACTCCCCCATACTTGGGCCACATAGACGGCGCCCATACTCCTGGAACAAAGACTGGTTCCAAATTGACCCGGTCCCTTTTGTCAGGGACGGAAATGGGAAGCAGAGCACCGCTGAAGATGGCATTCAGTGGAAGCAGAACTTGCCATAGATGGCAAAGGAACTGACAGTGAACGAAATGCATGTATGACAGAAACTTTTTGTACTATAGGTTATGAAAGATTATCTGTATCTTAAGGCTGTATTTTCCCTTTTACCATTAAAAGAGTCATTGTCGTCATGGTGAAAAACTGTAATCACAAAATTGGAATTTTTATGTTATACAGACTTCCTGAATTTTCCGCCGTGATATATCGCAAAGTTATTTCTCCAATGTGATATGTCACATTGATTCCGTGATTTTTCTGATATAGCAATGTCATAAAGGATTTAAAGAGTGTTCGAGTGATACATATCACCCATACTTCCTGAATTTTGTATAATATTGAGCTATAAAAACTTCCTAAATTTTCGGCTTTGACAGGAAACATGCTCAGTGAATTTATCACTAACGGCAAGAAAGACCAAATGGTGTTCCTGTGAATTGTTAACTGCTGTAGAGAAGTTCTTGTCAAACCAGGAGATGACAAAATCAGAGTATGAACTGACTGAGACAGAGTAGCCCTGTCACATAAATTTACTGCATTTTCTCCATGGTGGTCAGAGGAACCACGCTCGAGGCTGCTGAACTTTGGCTGGGGGAAAGCGAGTGAGGGCTCTGACCACTGAGCTATCCCGTCCCCTATGTAGTTTGTATAATACACATCAACCTGACAAACCCTGGCACACTACAAATTCAGTACAAAATAACGCAACAAAATCACAGGAGACCCAATGCAGGGCAACATAACGGGACAGACATGAAGATATAAGAAAAAACAATGTAAACAAGTAACAATAATTGAAAACAAAACGAAATAAGAACGGAAACCAAACAACCAACAATAATAACAACGACAACAAATAACAGAAAAAACAATTCCACCATGGCAAAGCAAACTAAATCGCACCAATAGAACAGGAGCACGTGAGTGCCAAATGTCACGGGAGGGAGAGAAAGAGAGACATGGGCTTGCCAAGTATTTTTTGTTGGGTTTTTGTGTGTGCGGAATGCTGCTGTAAATTGAATTGCTTTGCTTCACTGTTTGCAGTTTTTCTTGCTTTTTAATTCGTTTGTCGCTCGTTTTTGTTCTCTCTCTCTCTCTCTCTCTCTCTCTCTCTCTCTCCTCTCTCTCTCTCTCTCTCTCTCTCCTCTCTCTCTCTCTCTCTCTCTCTCCTCTCTCTCTCTCTCTCTCTCTCTCTCTCTCTTCTATCTATCTATCTATCTCTATCTCTATCTCTATCATCTCTATCTATCTATCTATCTATCTATCTATTATCTATCTATCCTATCTATCTATCTATCTATCTATCTATCTATCTATCTCTATCTCTGCATAGTGTGTTTTGTGTGTGTGCAAGCGCGCGCGAGCGCGTGTGGTGTGTGTGTGCGTGGGGGGAGGAAGTGTCTAGAGTTCGTCGGTGCGCATATCCCAGCAGGGAAACAGCTGTTAAAAGTTCAACTGTGATCCTCTCTCGTCTCTCTCTCTCTCCTCTCTTCTCTCCTCTCTTCTCTCTCTCTCTCTCCCTCCTCTCTCTCTCTTCTCTCTCTCTCTCTCTCTCTCTTCTCTCTCTCTCTCTCTCTCTCCTCTCTCTCTCTCTCTTCCTCTCTCCTCTGTTCTGTCTCTGTCTGTCTGCTGTCTGTCTGTCTGTCTGTCTGTCGTCTTCTGTCTGTCTGTCTGTCTTCTTCTCTCTCCTCTCTCTCTCTCTCTCTCTTCTCCTCTCCTCGTCTTCTTCTCTCTCCTCTCTCTCTCTCTCTCTCTCTCTCTCACACAACACACACACACACACACACACACACACCACAACACACACACACACACACACACACACACACACACACACACACAACACACACACACACACACACACACCACACCACACACACACACACAATCACACACACCACACCACACCACACACAACACACCACACCACACCACACCACACCAACCACACCACACACACACACACACACACACACACACACACACACACACCACACACACAAACACACACACACACACACACAAAACCACACACACACACACACACACACACACACACACGATTAAACATACTTTCATCCCTGGCTTGCTTGCAATATTCTTTTTTCCTTCTTTTCATGATCAAGGCTGTGCCTGAGCATCGATTGCTGGTTGATGTCCTTTCCTCAGCATTTTCTTCTCCTGTGTTTGTCTTGTAGTTTGTTTAGCTTTGAAATCCGTTTCGTTTTTAGCTGGAGTCAATTGTGTAATTGATGCCATTGTTTTGCCAGACAGCGGCCTTCAGGTAATCAAAACATGCCCTTTCACGTCTTCAGAGCCTTTGGATTTGGCTCATCAAAAAAAAAAAACCAACCCAGGTTGACAACATTGTTACTTGCCACACCAGAGTCAAGGTTGTCTGTATCTGCGGGTCTGTCTGTCTGTCTGTTTCTATTGTTGTGTGTGTGTGTGTGTGTGTGTGTGTGTGTGTGTGTTGTGTGTTTTGTGTGTGTGTGTGTGTGTGTGTGTGTGTGTAAGGGAGGGACAGACATACAAAGACAGAGACAGACAGACAGAGACAGACAGAGAGAACAGAGAGATACAGACACAGACAGACAGACAGACAGACAGACAGACGAGACAGACAGACAGACAACAGACAGACAGACAGACAGACAGACAGACAGAGAGTAATATACTCATTCATCTGTCCGTATATATTTGCTCTTCATTTGCTTCATACTAATCTTTTTTCTCTTTTTTTATTTCGAACATACCGCTCCCTCCCCATCTTTTCCAATCAATATGAATTATTTCATCCGTTTCTTGTATATCCACTGTTTGCCATCTATGCACTTTCCTGGTTTCTCTGCTATTGTCTTTCGCCCCCACCTCCCCCACCTCTCTTTAGCAGTCACCTCCACCCATGCTCCCTCCCCCCCTCCATGGACATCCTCATCCCTCATTTTTGTGTCCCCCCCCCCCGCCCACCTTCTTCATGGTCATTTTCCTTCTCTCTTTCTCCGTCATAGCCAATAACACGACTCCATTGCTACCATCAGTGCTAACCCGCCACCACCACCAATAACACACGACCATCACCGTCGCTACTATCATCACCTCCCCCCCTATAACTACCACTACCACACCACAAACCATCACTATTCCTACTATCATCTCCTCAACCACCATGACTACTACCACCACCACCACCACTTCCATTACCACCATTACCATGTCCACAGTCACCACCATCGCCATCACGTCTATCATCACCACCACCGACCACCTCGACTTCCATCACCACCACCATCACCACAATCACCCCTACAACCACCCTTTGATACTATCACCACCACAACTACCACCACCACCACCTTTATCAGCACACAAACACCACTATCATCACCATCACTATTGTCACCACCACCATCATTATCATTATCATCACTACCACCAACACTATAATCACCACAACGACGACCACCGTTACCTTTACCACCCCCGCCACTAGTCTAGTACCATCAATGCAATCAGCACAACCACCAACCCCGTCACTATGGCACATGCCAAATGCTTGATGCCCACCAGTAACATAATTTATGTTAGCCCATTCCTGCAATCTTCCATTAATAATTGTAGTGTACAGCTTGCTACTTATGTCATATGATAAAATTACTCTGTAATTACTAGGATTATCAACATCGCCCTTTTCATACAATGCCAGGGTGATAGACTCTGTGTATTTGTCTGGAAAAATTCCACCTTCAAAACTTCTTTTAAAACATTTTTAAAAGAAGGGGACAGTGTCATCACCACCATTTTTAAGTAATTCTCCAACAATTTAACCAGGACCTGCAGGTTTATGATTTTTCAGTTTCCTAAATGCAAATGAAATTTCTTCTTTAGAAACAGGACAATTAAAAGCAAACAACTTCTTCATTACATTTTGTTTTACATGTTGGGGTATATAAAGTATCTTCTTCCAGAAGGGTCTTGAAGTAGTGAAATCATGTGTTAACAGATATATTGTTTCGCGGTTGATACTTCCTACATGAAACCTTTTTAACACATTTCCAAAACTGCACCTGAGGGTAGACTGAAGATCTCATATCCATAAGTAAACTGTTATCATAGATTTTCTTTTTTCTCCCGATTCAGTGTTTTATTTCCTCTTGGTGATGCACTAGGCATATTTATCTTCATTCCCCGAATGTTTTCTAAAAGTTTTTAACAGTTTTCTTACACTACGTTTCATGCGCATACAGACTTCATCAAACCATTTATCTCTTGAAAATCTGTCATTCAAAGAAACTGTTACGAGAGAGAGAGAGGGGAGAGAGAGAGAGAGAGAGAGAGAGAGAGAGAGAGAGAGAGAGAGAGAGAGGAGAGAGAGAGAGAGAGAGAAGACAGACAGACACACAGACACACAGACAGACAGACAACAGACACACAGACAGACAACAGACAGACAGACAACAGACCACAGACAGACACACAGACACACAGAACAGACACACAGACACACAGACACACAGTTCTAAATGTTGGTTCAAAAGGAGATTTGACCTATAAGAGAGAGAGAGAGAGAGAAGAGAGAGAGAGAGAGAGAGAGAGAGAGAGAGGAGAGAGAGAGAGAGGAGAGAGAGAGAGAGAGGAGAGAGAGAGGAGAGAGAGAGAGAGAGAGAGAGAGAGAGAGAGTGAGAGAAGAAAAAAAGTTTAAATAAAACAAGCTCTTATGTCTGGCTCTCCCCTTTCTCTGCCCAACAAAACACTGCCATTCACACACAGCAGGTGCTCACAGCAGATTCCCACAGCACAGCAGTACTGCTATTTGCTGCTCAGACGGGCTTTCTTTTTGTGTAAAGAGCGCGTGTGTGCACGTGTTGTGTGTAGTGTAGCACGTGTGTGTGTGACGGGGGTGGTGGGTGTGTGTGTGTGTTAGTGTGGGTGGGGGGGGGGTGTGGTAGTGTGTGTCGTGTGTGTGTTTGGTGTGTGTGTGTAATTGGGGGGGGGGTTTGGAGTGTGTGTATGGGGGTGTGGTGTTTTGTGGGAGTGTGTGTGTGTGTGTGGTCTGTGAGTCTGTGAGTCTGTGTGTGTGTGTCTGTGTCTGTGTCTGTATGTTCTCTTCTTCTTCTTCTTCTTCTTCTTCTTCTTCTTCTTCTTCTTCTTCGTCGTCGTCGTCGTCGTCGTCGTCGTCGTCGTCGTCGTCGTCGGTTCTCACAACCTGCACCAGTAACGTCTCATGCCAGACTAACAACACGGTTCTCACAACCCTCTGTTTTGCCATTAAAACCTCCTCCCCCCACCCCCACCCCCTGCCCAGAGAGATCCTCCCGTTTTCTTTTTCAGGAACCCTATCACCAGCACAGTCGGCTTTGTCCATGTGCCCTTAAAGTTACACCTCCAAAAGCACAGGTGTAGCCACTGTCTGTTCACTTTCGGGCTGAGTAGTTAGTTACCTGTTTGTAGTTCAAGAAGATCATTGTAAGATGGAAAACCCCACATTTTTAGATGCTAACAATTTTCTCAAATATGAGTTTTTTCTAAGAACAAACAGTTTTGAAAATCCTTTGCTAATCTTCGGAGCAGAAATCTGTCACCCCCACCCCCACACCCCTCCCCAATTTGTTAAAACAAAATTCAAGTATATATAAATAAATGATAAAAATGAATAAGCACACAAAACATACGATTCCAATTCAAGGGTTCCTTGAAGGCTTAAAGTCTGATGTTTCCACTTTTCGTTCACATCTTGTGGTTGACTAAGAGGAACAATTCTGGCTGAAACTAACAAAGAACAGATCTAGGACCCAAGACGAAGTCAGCAGGGGCAAGAAACAAACCCTAAAAAAAAAACATCCTTAGTGTTGTCTGTAATTCAATCTCGGATTGTTTACGAGGCCTTTACATCAACTCTACCAAACAGGCGAACGTCCGCACAAGCTATTTAAATCTGTCTGTAGACAGTGGCTGAGAGACATTTGCCTTTCAAACGAGCAAAGGACAGGGATTCCACACAAATGTTTAATTTCTCTAAGAACCCTTCCACGCTCGCAGTAAACCAAACCGGGTGTTTGAATTCCGCAGAGAAAGCAGATTCTAATTGAATTCACGACATCAACGTCAATGCTGAAAAGGTGAGATTCCTCAGACTATTTTAGAAATCACTTATTCCTGTCCGTCGTCTGGGTACGGAACGTGTATGCAGCTAAACAGACAATGCTTGGGAAAAAAGGATTTAAAAACTACCGTAGTTTGGCCCACAAAACTGTTGAAGTCACTGGCGCCACAGATAACAAAGACAAATTTCTGTGCTTTGTATTTTTGTTTTGAATAAAAACAGGTACAGTGGCGTAAAAAGATGAAAAATTCAAGCGATGATTTGTTCCCCCGAAGGGATGCCAGGGGTCAGGCAGTAAAAATAGCATCCCCACCTTCAGGAAATTCTGTGCTTTAATTCCCTCTTTTCTATCCCTCTCTTTGTTTCTGCCTTCTTCCTTTTTTTCTGTTACCTCCTTCTGGCCTATTTTCTGCTTCTTAATCCATTCTCCGGCCTTTTCTCCAGAAAGACTTAACAATTCTGTCCAAGGCCGAAGTCGGATGTGCTGGGCCTGACTTGTCAAGCGCTTAACGGCAGCGCAACGCATTTTAGCTTGAGTTGGGCGGGGGGGGGGGGTTGTTAGCATGTGACAACAGGAAATATGGGGGGAAGGTAATGTTTTTAGGTGTGCAAAACGAGAGAGGTGTCTTAGTAGGTTTTCTTTGGTTACAGATATGTATCAAAGTGGAGACTACACCACTATTTTCAGTGAAAACTCAAAAGGAAGGTCCACAGGTGTGGTTATCATATTAAACAGGCACCATTCAGTTTAGTTTGCTTTTTCTATAAAAAAAAAAAGAAGCTACAATACCAACGACAGATTGCCCATGAACAAACTTGATGCAAAGCCTGTCTCCATCAACATTTATCAGATATATGTCCCAACATCAAACAGCTCACAGGAATACAGAACTATGTCTAAAGACCTACACACAGCCAAAAACCCTGACATGAAAATCTGTATAATCACATAACATCGAGTGTGACATTTGACCTTCCAGCCACAGTTCAAATAGCGACAGAGGAGATGAGCTTGCTACCTTCGCCAAGCAAACAACGTAATCATTATTAACACTGTTTAAAGACCCCAACAGAAGGAAATACTGGAATCTCACCAACAGAAGAAAGTCACTCTCAAATCGATCATACACTGATTGACACAATTTGGCAAACATCAGCCACTGATGCCAGAACAAGACCAGAGGCAGACAGTGACTCGGATCACTTGCTTGTGCCCATGAAGTTCAGATTGAAGGCAGTCAATAGAACAAATACCTGAACCCTGAAAATATCATCTGGCTCTGCACCGAGGAGCTATTTCCGAGACTTCTGCATTGATTTCGATTACGTGCCTTAGGTGCCTTCGATTAGGTGCCTTTCGATTTGCCTCTGCAAATGGTTTCTCTGCCTCTTTTGCGATGTCATTGGTCCTTTGCCTTTTCTGTCTACCCCTCCATCTCTTTTCCACAACCATTGCCTGTAGTCCTGCTGTAGCGAGGCCATTAGGTCCCGTCACACAGTCTGGCCAACCTCATGGAGGAATGTCTTCAACACAAATGGCTTGACTGGTGGCCTTTTTGTTTGAATTAAAGTTGTTCTTCTTGATTTGCTGTTTAGACAGACACTGTAGCAGTATAGCAGCAACAACAACAACAAAAGAAGAAGACAGGGACAGAAGGAAGAAAGGAAGAAGAAGAAGAAGAAGAAGAAGAAGAAGAAGAAGAAGAAGAAGAAAGAAGAAGAAGAAGAAGAAGAAGAAGAAGAAGAAGAAGAAAGAAAGAAAGAAAGAAAGAAAGAAAGAAAGAAAGAAAGAAAGAAAGAAAGAAAGAAAGAAAGAAAGAAGCGAAAAGAAAGAAAGAAAGAAGCGAAAAGAAAGAGGACATGAGAACAAATGAAAGGCACCGAAAGAAAGAGCAGGGAAGGTTGGTGTTGACAGAGTGAGGGTAAAGGAAGAAGCAGGCGATGAATGAAGAGAGGTCGTTGGCAGAGGTTTCTCATTTCATGCCAGTGTGGAAATGGGCAGACTGTGGAAGAAGCGACGGCCATATTTGAGGGTTTCCTCAACGTCTGAAGGTTGTCTGCCACACATAGTGACCTTTTCCCCATCTTTGGTCACGTCATGTCTTGCTTTATTTCCGCTTTCCCTATCTTTTCCTCGTTCGGTTTGAATAAATTTTATCCGCTGGTAAAAAAGAAGAAAAATGTAACCAAAATTTGTTTTGTGCATTTTGTTTAAATTTCTGTATCTTCCCCTTTCTTGCCAAATCTCAATCTCTCTCTCTCTCTCTCTCTCTCTCTCTCTCTCTCTCCTCTCTCTCTCTCTCTCTCTCTCCTCCTCTCTCTCTCTCTCTCTCTCTCTCACTCTTCTCCTCTCGCTCTCACACACACTACACACACACAACACAACATCTAACCAAATCTCTCTTCATTCTTTCATCTCTTCTCTCCCTCTCTCATCTCTCTCTCTCTCTCTCTCCTCTCTCTCTCTCTCTCTCTCTCTCTCTCTCTCTCTCTCTCTCTCTCCTCTCACACACACCACACTCTCTCTCACTCTCTCTCTACGGGGAAGGGGATGGGGCTGAACGATACAGTGGCAAGTGGCGGTCGTGCAAATCAGCTCTGTAAATTCGTACTGAACTGTCGACAGTTGAGGGCGGTGATCCTCTTGAAATTTGATTGACGTATGTACAGTGTATGTGTGTATCTATAGATCTTAAAAATGTCTGTTCCACCTCAAGGTAAATTGCTATAATTTATTGACTGGCGATTTGATCAGATGCAACAAGGTTTACAGCTGCATTTGGCAAGGATAAAAAACAATATTGATGTAAAGTTCTGTAATCTAGAAGTCAGTTTTTCATGTTTCTTTACTGGAGTAAGCCAACTGAAAGACACTGTACTTGTGCATACAGAAGATATCAAAGAAGACAAAGCAATAATGTCAGACAGGATAGAGGCGCTGAAAAATAATTGCAGGTTTCTGAACAGGATGCCAGAGCTCTTAATCTGAGTTTTCGGTGTTGATGAGCATGTGCCAAGCCAGGTGGTTGTTTAATTTTCTCACTAAATAACAATGTACGTCGCTACAAGGAATCTAACCAAGACGAAGTGTGTCCATTTTGAAAAAATGATAATTATTGAAGATGATCAACACTTTTTGTTGGTCTGTCCTATGTATGAATATGTTGGTCGGCGTTTGCTGAGGGTGTCATTGGCTGTTTCAGTCTTGGGAACGGATGAAAAAGATTTACAAACTGCATACATACAGGGACTGGATGTAAAAAAAAAAGCACACGAGTGCTTATTGCATTATTCTCGATATAAAAAATAAAATAAGATTTTTAAAATTAAATAATAAAAATGGCAGTGTTGAAGCTGTATGTAGTTTGGTGTCCTGGTTGTCAAGAATGAGGTGCAGGGCAATTTTTCCCCCTATCATTGCTCGGAAGTTTTCTACGTTTGGGTCCTTGAGTTTATCAAGACTGAACTTGATACTTACATTGCCCCGCTTCTTGATCCTCTTGAGGCAGAGTCTGAAGGCCATCATCACAAGCTCATGGTTGCTTCCGATATCGGATCCTGGAAACTCATGGTCTTGGCGACTGGAAGCGACGTTTGACCATGATGCAGTTGATCTGATTGTGGTTATCTCCTCCTGGGGTGCGCCTTGTGCAGTGTCTAGATGGTTGTGTCGACCATAATGGAATTTGGCCACACACTCTACCACACTAAAACAGACCAGGACTTGGCAAAATGACAGAAGACAGGACAAGATACAGTTACATGGGATTTCTCTGAAATTCTTGTAGCTCTTTAGGAAGAAAATAGGCAGAGAAGGACAATGTCACTTTTTCTTTTTCTAGTTTTTTTTGTAACTGTCGTGTCTTCGAGCATATTTGTTTTCCTATGAAAATGACTTTTACCATCTGAAGGAGAATACTGGCTCCTGTGTACAAGACGTCAAAGCTAGAATCAGTATGGCCAAGCAAAAGATGAAGCAAAGCTAAAGTGACGGGAAAAAAATAATATAACCTGTCCCAGATTTACTAAATGAAAAGGCTACTTTTGAAAAGAAGTAACTTAAAGCAAACTGCTTTCCCGTGTTTGAGGAACAAGCAGAATTTTGAACTGGCTACAACCCAAACCCATTACTGTCGACAAAATAAATAAATATGCACATAACTTAACACCTACAAACTGATAAGCAAACAAAAAACCCAAACGAATGCCCCCTTCTTCCCCCCCCCCCCCCCCCCCAATTATATGGAATATATATTTTATTTCTGTTCTATGCAGTAATGTGCGTAAAGAAGAACATGGCAATGCATCCTAACTGCTTATACAAGTAAATCGGCTCATTTCTTAGGGTCATGCCTTGTTTCTTTCAAGATGTCAAGAGCAAACCTAGCTGGGGGTGTTTAGGACCGCGTTGTTCTTTGATCCCTTATTTGTCCTGTCTGACAGCAACACCCAGCTCAGGGCAGCTTTCTCTTTACCCATCTTAGCGCAGCTCTCACTGTAAATTTGCTTTTTCTTCTTGCAACGCCAGTTAAGAGCAATTTTTTAAACAACCTCATCTTTTTTAACTGTCAGAACAAATATCTAACTTTTTGTGCATGATTCTACATGTCACACAAGATATTCTACATACATCAAAAGTCGTATTTGGTTTTAGACGCCAAAATTTGCATTTTGGATGTCTGTATCCAATTTAATTTTTTTGAAGACGTGTAAAAATTGATTAACTTTCGAAGTGCCTTCATTTCCCCCACACACAACACCAAAAAAGATCAATACAAATACAACGAAGTTTGTTCAACAATTTCTTTTTCTATTGGCACCCAAATTACGACCTGTAGCGCTGTTAATTTCAGCCCCAAGCTGGTGTTTCTTGTTGTAGAATTGATAGAAATCCAGTATAATTATGCTCGTTTCCTTTCTTTAAGGCAAATTTAAGTGCCATCGTTTCATTTTCTAAAAACAGCCTTCATGCTGTTATTTTTACCTTTACACAATGGCTTGCAGGATTATTGTTCTACATCAAACTGGACAATGGTTATGTTGTATCTGAAAATAAAAGAGCTTCAAGAAAAAGAAAAACTTCGGTCTTTTAATGCAGGTCTCCTTCCGTAGGAATGCCAGGAACCTCCCAGTATAAATAGAATTATGGAAATCCTGTCCTAGGAATTCCCTCTTTTCTATCCCTCTCTTTATTTCTGTCTTGTTCTTTTTCTTCCTGTCACCTCCTTGTCAATATCTGGCTTCTCGTTTCATTCCCTTGCCTTTCTTTCAGAAAGATGTGAAAGGTAATCATTTTCTCCCATGCCGAAGTTGGTTGCGCTGTATCTGACTTGCCAGGCGCTAACGGCAGCACAACGCCATTTCGCTGGTATGATATACAACAATAGTTGCTGCCTGAGCTTTCGTCGAGAAGAAGAAAAATGCAGGCCACGAAATAAAGGTTTATAGCGTTTCTAACTGTGCTAACAAGGTCAAACACTGTTGCAGCCAAGCTTTGTCTGTGTGTGTTTTTATAT
>CM060324.1:40896632-40911632 GCA_030674155.1 Stramonita haemastoma
CAAGATAAAAAAACTCTAACTAAACAACAACAATAATAATGATCCAAATACCAAGAGCAAGAAACCATACCAAGTAGCAAACAACAGACAAGAAATAATAAAGAAATACATCAATAAGGTGGGGGGGGTTAAGGCACGAATTCAGAAACGAAAATAAGTAAGAATCAATTGATGATTTTGATCTTTTGAAAAAGCGCAATAAAGACCAAACTGAGAATATAATGAGGTAAACGATTGAAAACATCAATCCACCACCATCTACAACAAAATAAGTCATTCAAATCATAACATTTTGAATAAGAAGGGGAGAGAGAGAGAGAGAGAGAGAGAGAGAGAGGAGAGAGAGAGAGAGAGAGAGAGAGAGAGAGAGGAGAGAGAGAGAGAGAGAGAGAGAGAGAGAGAGAGAGAGAAGAGATTTATTATTCAAGGGTTACAGATAAGTATTGCATAAATTATTTTCCTCCGGCCCTTGCCCTGATTAAGGACTATCAACAAAGCAAGAAGGAAAGCCTTCGCAAAAAGCACAACTACAAAACAACAATCTGACAATCAGTAAGATAAAGGAAGAAGCAGTAAGTAAACAAACAAGTCACTGCAGGTGCACGTTCTCTCCTTCTGTTAAAAGAAAGAAAGAAAAGAAACGCGCACATTTCCTGAGAAAAATTTAAATTAAATTGTCAACAGCCTGAAGACGATCGCTGGCTTAACGCTAATTTATATAACCTGCTGTTCCTCAGAGAGATTTACATGCAGGGTGTGTAAGATATTTACTTACAAGGCCTTCTCTCACTCCCTTTTCATTTGTATCGAGATGAAGGTAGCAATAATCTATTATGCCGAACAGAGAACATCTACAATCAACTATTTATTTCAAAAACATGTTAGGAAAAAATATTAAAATTACAATTTAGCTTTCGTTTATCTTATTTTGCCTATATATCCATTGGTCCATGTTGCGCTAATGCTTGACGCCTAGCATTCCCTCCCCTGACCATGAAAAACGCTGTTGCCTTCTTTAAAACTACTAAAATTCATAAAGGATTGTCTCCCATGCTTTGAATTGCCTCCCTTAGCAAGAACGCTGTTGTCTTCTTTGTTCTTACTAAAATTCATAAAGGACCGCCGTTTCAGGGGAGTTAATTAAAGAAACCTACAAAATAACTTAAACCACGAAGAATCTTTCGTGTTTAGTTTTGAATATATGACATCATTTACATCCTTAAAATACCATTCTGGCGGTAGACATCCCAAGATCATTATTTTGTTCGACTTCAGGAGACATTTTGTTTGAAACTCAAAGAAATCATGTCGATACATCGGACATTCTAGAGTAGAAGATATTTTATGGCTGGTACCTAAAAGCATGGCTTTCGTTTTATCAGCATTTAGCGGAAACATGTTGTGATTCATCCAGTTTTTAATATCTTCAAGACCTACGACATATGCGTTGAGAGGAGAGATTCAGAGTTGTGTTCCTGAGAATCATAGAAATGAGGATCGATCATACAATGGTTTAATTTTTTTTTGGAAAGTGGAGAGTGGAGAAAACGGGCTGTAGGACTGATCTCTGTAGGACTCCACTTTCAAGTTTGACAGGTTTTGATTGGATTTTGTTTACAATAACTGTCTGGAATCGGTACGTAAGGTATGACCAAACGCACGTGAGGGCTACGCCACCAAATATTAAGTCGGAAGAGAAGAATTGAGTGATCTTAAGTGTCAAAGACTGCAGAAATATCGATAAGCGTGAGAGGGGAGATTTTTCCTGCATCAGAAGCAAGAAGAAGCGCATTTAACGTGTGGACTAGGGTGTGTGTGTGTGTGTGTGTGTGTGTGTGTGTGTGTGTGTGTGTGTGTGTGTGTGTGTGTGTGTGTGTGTACGTGCGCGTGCATGTGTGTGTCTGTGTGTGTCTGTGTGTGTATGCGTGTGTGTGTGTGTATGCGTGTATGGGTGTATGGTGTATGGGTGTGTGTGTGTGTGTGTGTGTGTGTGTGTGTGTGTGTGTGTGTGTGTGTGTGTGTGTGTGTGTACGTGCTAGCACACACTGACAAACTTTAAACGAGTGCGTATGTGCAAAAGAAAGATCGTGCGCACACGCGCGCGCGCGCGCGCGCGCGTGGTGTGTTGTTTTGTGTGTGTGTGTGTGTGTGTGTGTGTGTGTGTGTGTGTGTGTGTGTGTGTGTGTGTGTGTGTGTGTGGTGTGTGTGTGTGAGACAAAATCCGAAAAGCAAATACATCAAAAAATCAAAAACAAAAAAGCTACACGCACTCTGTGCTATTAAATTACTGTCTGCAGGGATTATAAGGGATGCTTTACCCCTTGCTGAAAAATACGTCAAGAATTCAACAGATAAATAAATCAATACATTGTGACTCTATCCCTCACACTCCCTCCATCCCCAGTCATCCTCTTTCGTTATGGTGGGAGGGATGGGGTGTACAGAAACAAATAAACAAAATAATGTCCATGACAAAGAAACAAAAAAAACTTAAATCCCTAAAAGGAACAGATTAAAATAAACAAAGCGAGAGATAAACAAAATAACGAACACGAACACAACACACACACACACACACACACACACACACACACACACACACACACACAACAAACATTCGAACATACACACACACACTACGAACATAGTACACACAACACACACAGATGTCATCGACATACACACACACAGATCACAGCAGTAACAGGACGAGCAGGCAGCACGACGACGCGAGCACGCACGCACCCACACACCCCGCACCACACACACACCACACACACCACACACACACACACACACACACACACACACACACACACACACACACATCACAACACACACACACACACACACACACACACACACACACACACACACACACACACACCACACACCACACACACAACACACACACAACAACACACACACAACAACACAACAACAACAACAAAACAGTTACAACAAAAATGAAGAAAGTAAGTGAACTCCGGTGGGTGAGCTAGCTTGCAGGTGGGAAACCGTTTGCACTACCGACCATCTGTTCCGCCTGGAGAAGTGTTGCAGACGGCAACACTTTCATTAAAACAAGCAGCGTGTTGTTGGGTGTTATTTTCGATGTAGAAAATGGCATATGATACGGCTTGGAAGTAGGGTGCCATGTAAGACCTGCTTGAGTTTGGGATTTGTGGTCATCTGCTATAGTTTTTGGAGCATGTTATGGTGAATAGACAGTTTCAGGTGTGGGTTGGATCTATTCTGTCTGATATCTTTCAGCAGGAGATGAAGGTCCCGCAAGGGAGCATCCTGTCTCCTTCTCTTTCAGCGTAAAGATCAAACCACATGTCGAGTCGGTCCACCAGAGTGTTGAATGCTCCCTTTTGTGGATGACTTTGCTCTCCATGCTATGGGAGGTACTTTTCTTAGAGTTCAGCGATAGTTACAACTTTGTGTTAACAAGGGAAGGAATAGGAAGGACAATGGTTTTAAGCTTTTATTTGTCACAAAGACAAAATGTATCCACTTCAATATGTTGAGAGAACACTTCCCTGGCCTTGTCTTTTGCCAGGAAAAATCCACTATCTCGGTGGTGACTGAGACCAAAAAGGTAAGCCAGCGAGGGAGAGGAGATGGGCGACGCCCTCAATATGCTGGCCCCCTAGAGAAGCTGAGGTCTCTGATGCTCCGCTTCCCTAGAACACATAGGTTATGGGCCACCTTTACCATTTACTTTATCGATGTGGTTTCTCCCAGAAAATGATGACTGTCCTGAAAATCCTTACAATTGGCCAAGGCGTCGAGCTTTGTGTCCTGTAGTTTTCATCACCATTCATCCCAAATCTGTCTGAAAAAAAATCACCTGTATTTAATAGATGTCCACAAAGGGTCTGGAAACATCTTCCACCTTTCGGCAATAGCAAAAGACAGGTCACTGCAAAAAAAAAGAGAATTTTTTTTACATGGATTTAAAGTAGAACAAAATATCAGTTCAAGGGAAAGGAAATTTTGGGAAATTAAAAAAAAACTGTAAAACCGAGCTAAAAGAATAAATAAACAACTAAATAAATGCCATGCAGGAACTCTTCAACAAATTTAATTGACATGGAAGTCATCACCGCCGATAAGAAGAAACTCGAAATAGAGTGATCAACAACAACAAAAAACCAAAACAAAAAAAGTATGGAAAAAATAACTATGACAAATACTGTTCGTGCAACAGCTTCAACGTTTTGTTTATTTGTTTTTATTATTACAGAAGCAGAGTGCACTGTACAAAAAGAATTAAAAACAAAAAATAACAAAAGTAAAAACAAATCAAACAAAAACAAGAGAACAACAAAAAAATAACCGTGTTTTTTTTATGCAGCTTTGAGATACATCTCTCCTTTGCTTGTCTGTCCGACTGTGTCTGTCTGTCTGTATGTCTATCTCTGTCTCGTCTATTCTGTCCTGTCATCTCTGTTGTCTATTTGTCTATTGTCAGTCTGTGTGTCTTCCTATCTGTCTGTCCGTCTGTCTGTCTGTCTGTCTGTCTGTCTGTTGTCGTCGTCCGCTGTCGTCGTCTGTTGTCTGTCTGTCTGTCTGTCTGTCTGTCTGTCTGTCTGTCTGTCTGTCTGTCTGTCTTCTGTCTGTCTGTCTGTCTGTCTGTCTGTCTGTCTGTCTGTCTGTCTGTCTGTCTGTCTGTCTGTCTGTCTGTCTTCCTTCTCTCTTCTCTCTCTCCTCTCTCTCTCTCCTCTCTCTCTCTCTCTCCTCTTCTCTCTCTCTCTCTCTCTCTCTCTCTCTGTCTGTCTGTCTGTCTGTCTGTCTGTCTGTCTGTCTGTCTCTCTCTCTCTCTCTCTCTCTCTCCTCTCTCTCTCTCTCTCTCTCTCTCTCTCTCTCTCTCTCTCTCTCTCTCTCTCTCTCTCTCTCTCTCGACAAATTAGAAGCACTACTAGTCAGCAGTGAGCCACACAGAAGAACAGCCACAAGCTACTTTGTGTCTGGGTTTTTTTTTTCACTTTCATGACGATGACAGCGAGAACAGAAACCCTGATGGTGTGGTTTGTGTGGCTTTAATGCTTGTATTGACTGAACCAATGAAACAATGAGTAAATGACACGGTACTTGTGTTTTTGATAGCAGCCCTTTTGTACACTGTGCTTGATTGTTTCTGAGAGGCAGCGCACCTTGGAGACCTTGGCTGCTTCTCTATGTCTCTACTCCTGGTGGATGTCAATTACAGAAACTATCACGTCCTCTTTCTGGCCCAAAACTTTTCCCCCATCCGTTAGACCCTGAGTGGTGGTCTGGGTGCTAGTATTTCGGATGAGACGATAAACCGAGGTCCCGTATGTTGCACATCATTATTATTTAGCGAACGTAAAAGAACCAACGGCAACACGGTGCTTGTCCCTGGCAACATTATGTAGAAAAAAGCCACTCTGATATGGAAATAAATACAGTTGAAGACAAGGGGGAAATGGGTGGCGCTGCACTTGTGGCGACGCGCTCTCCCCTGGGTGAGCAGCCCGAATTTCACGTAGGGAAATCTGCTGTGACATTAAGTGGTTTAAAATAAAATAAAATAAACACTGTCCTGTTTTATTCCGACTTTCTTTTCATTTTCCTTTACTGTCCTTGAAGGAGTATGGCCATGACTTGTGGAACTTTTCTCCCTTTCATTTGGGTCTAAAGTGTCAGCCTGTGTACCAGAATTTGATTCGGTCATCTCTTGTGTTTCACTCATTTTTGTCCAGTCTCGGTCAGAGCCTGTAGTGTTAAGCTCATGTTCATGATGAACGTCCTGAAGACATTCCAAATTTAAAAAAAAAAAAATTAAAAACTGGAGGAGAAATCCAACCCCTGTGCGAGAGACAGACATACAGACAGACTCAATAACCTTTTCATGTTTTACAGATAGTTTTTTTTTAAATACCCAAATCATATACATTGGCATTACTTTCAACTTGAACTGTCTTCGTCTTTGCAGTTTAAATTCCTCGTTTCATCCTGACACTTACAGTCTCTTTTCATTAATAAAGATAGCAGATGGCAGGAGGAATATTTATCTTGCAAAGTAAGTGAGATGCAAGAAAGAAGATATTTCCTTTTTTTGTGAAAATATGTCACAGAGCATTCAACGACTGAATGGCGCCCAATTAGAGAAGGACTGAGCAGGCAAACAGAATTTCAGTTTCAAGTTGTACATTTCAAATCTCTATTTCCCCCTTTTTTTTCTTATTCTCGAAATTTCTTGTGGTGTGTGCTCATCATTTATATATGCATTAATTGGCGTCTTCTTTCTTTCTTCAAGAAAAAATGGAAATTGATGCAGTGTTAACGTTATGTAGACAAAGGCACGTGTACCAATTATTTTCGTTGATAGAACTAGAAAAGAAAAAAAAAGAAGGCCGGAAGCTTTCCATCCAGTTTAATTGACATGAAAGTCAGTGTAGATGAGGCAGATAAAGATCCAAGACTTTATTCTTTAAAGTGAAAGAAAAAGGAAAGCTGATTGCAAGCAACCCCCACTCCGACCCAAAATCCGTTGAAAAAAGAGAAGAAAGCAAGTATGCTTTTAAATAAACGAAACGTCATTTCCCAAGCTGTCACCGTTTTGTTGTTGCTTATACTGTTGTTGTTGTTGTTGTGGTGGTGGTGGTGTGGTGGTTGTGGTTGTTGTTGTCACCAGCCTTTAGCTATCTAGAGGAAAATGAAGAAATGTGCAATGTTCTTGCACACACGTTTAATCCTGTTCCGCTTTTCGAAAGAGTAGGCCATCGTGTGCCGGTGGGAACAGATGACACAACTGACAAAACGGCATACTCACAAGGACTGGGTGTAAAAAGCACATAAGTGCTTATTCCATTATCCTCGATATAAATAAATAAATAGATAAAGAAAGAAAGAAAGAAATCTCTTATTCGGCTCACGACACCGCACCAACGTAAAAGCCAGAGAACAATAAAAATGATCACGATTGATATGTTGGGTTTTTTTTCTGGACACTCTTAGTTTGGATTTTGCTTTGCTGGTACAAGGCAGATTCAGAGCGTCGTGTCAGCTTTTCTCTGAAGGAGAGTAAAAGAAAATCCATGTTTTCACTGGTAGGGAAAACATATAATGTGCACAGTCTGAATACTGAACACTTTTGCTTTGGAGTTGATGAATAAGATAGTGTTGTCCCAGACTCTTGAGTGTTGTCCCAGACTCTGAGTCTTGTCCCAGACTCTGACTGTTGTCCCAGACTCTGAGTTTTGTCCCACTTTCTGAGTCTTGTCCCAGACTCTGAGTCTTGTCCCAGGATCTGAGTCTTGTCCCAGACTCTGAGTATTGTCCCACGCTCTGAGTCTTGTCCCACACTCAAGAAGAGCAAGAAGAAGAACAAGAAGAAGAACAAGAAGAACAAGAAGAACAAGAATAAGAAGAACAAGAAGATTTAAAATAAAGTTTAACCTGTTTATTGATCTGGCTTTTAATTTTACTCTTTTTTTACACCACTTTTAGTCACGGCAGATTTATCTACGTGAAATTAAGTCTGCTCTCCCCAGGGAGAGTGCATCACCACAAGAGCAGCTTCACCATTTTTTTTTCTTTTCCTGTCTATAACTGTGTTTGTTTTCATATCAGAGTTGAGTTTTTCTACAGAATTTTGCCAGAGACAACTTTCTTGTTGCCGTGGGTTCTTTCGCGTGCGCTAAACAATTATGTGTAACACACGGGACCTCGGTTTATCGACTCATCCAAAAAACTAGTACTCAGACCACCACTCATGGTCTAATGGATGGGGGAGGGGGGAGTTTTGGACCCAAACGAGGATCAAACCACCGCAAAATTCCGATCTGGACTTTTCTTTTCTTGGCAGGAGCGTTGCCTCTAGTGCACCGAGCCACTGCACTTTTGTGAATTTTAAAACGTGTGTTCAAGCACAACACTAAAATTGTTGAGATGTCTCCAAGATGTCCATCTTTCTTCCCTCTCTCCTTTTTCGCCCAAAGGTGATTTCCTTAACATCAAAGATTAATTAACGATAGCAGTAAAATGAATGATTAGCCTTTTTAACGTAAATGAGGATCAAATCTGAACCAGCCCTAAAGGAACCCAGCATCGTTCTGTGGAACAAATCAGCTATCTCTCATTCCTCCTTCAAAGAAGCCCATCAGGATTACAAGTTCGTGAGTTTAGTTTCAGAGTTTCCTAGTTCTTAATGATGATGATGATGATGACGATGATGATGATGATGATGATGATGATGATGATGATGATGATGATGATGATGATGATGATGATGATCGATGATCGATGATCGATGATCGATGATCGATGATGGTGATCGATGATGATAATACTTTAACAAGTCTGTTAATTGGTCATTCAACCTTTCATTCCATCTTATACTAATAAATAACCGTGTTATTCAACCTCCATCATGTCTGATGAGCGTACAAAAGGTAATGATTGAAAAACACGGGCATCGTCTAAAGTCGAAGTATGGTTACCTATAGGACGACGTTCTTGAAAACAGTAATACTCAGAAACTTTTCATCCTCACGGTGATGCCAAGGTGGGCACACAATATGAGATAATGTGAGACTCGAGATGTAAAGTTCAGTAATATCCTTCACCAGCAAAAGCATCAGCAACAGTAAAAACAACGAAAATTCACAGTTTGTCTTAACCAGATGACGGCTATACTTCCATGCCACCTTAAATTTTTTTCCACCAATGTGTTGTCTCTACCGTGACTTCCAGACCAAAAGGCAATAACTGAAAAGCGCGGAAAAAGGTGAATTACTCTAATGTGGATGATCAAACCACAGATCTAGAAGGCAAGGAAGACATCATTAGAACGTCTGTCTGTCTGCCCTGAAAAACGAGAAGAGCAGCAGCAGTAGCAGCAGACAGAACACTGGCCAAAAGTAAAAGCGGGGGGAGTAGGAGGGTTAGGGGAAGGAGGAGTAGAAAGGGGAACTAATGGCAAAGAACAAGTACAGCAAGCACCAACACTGATTTGGGAGAAAGGGGAAAGAAAGGAGAAAGGAAAAGGAGAGAGAGAGGCTGAACAGGTATGAGTTAGTACGCTTCCAGGCTATAGCAGTGGACTGGAAATTAGGCTCAGTATACGAAGGAGAGAACACACACACACATACATACATACACACACGCACACACACATGCATGCACGCATGCACACACTCATGCACACACACTGTATGTCTGTCTGTCTGTTCGACTCCTATGTAAAAAGCACTTCAGTGCTTACTCCATTATCCTTGATATAAAAAAGAATATAAAAAAAAAATTTAAAGACAGAGAGACGCAGATAGAGACAGAGAGAACTCGAACTCGAACTCGAACTCGAAAGGTTTATTCATGAAAAAAGGCCATTGGCCCATACATGAAGGGGGTTGCCGAATAACGATAACGATAATTGCTTTAAGCTGACACACGACGCTACTCCAAGCCATGGAAACCACAGCATTGATTAGTAATGTACATCGAGACACGAAACACTTTACTGTCCGGATATGTTACGGCATTCTGAGCCTTTCTTTCGTCCAGTCTTTGTCACACTACACACCCTTAGGTCTAGGCTAGCCAAGAAACCGTTGTAGTAGTTCTCTAAGTGTCGCTAAGTCCCTTGAAGCACTCGATAGGGTCTCCGTGTGTAGTGTGTTCTGGATTCGCTTCCCATTCCGCAAACTGGCGAGTTTGACACGTTCCTCTTTTAACATGTTTTTCTCTTGCTGTTTGACAAACCAGTACACACATACTGGCTCAGTGTCTGGTTGGCATGCGTACTGGATCACAATGTCGTCTGACTCGCACGTCACAATATCTTCACCGTCTGAATGATGTAGCACAGATTTTCTAAAGTGTGTATTTCTTTGTCTGTCTCTTAGCCTTTTCTGTACGGGTCTATCAGTTAGAGTAGCCACTTACTGTTTGACATTTCCTGTGTCGAATGCACCAACAATATTATCATCGTTCACCTCAGGCTGCAAAACACACATATCAGTACACATATCAGCACAGTCACAACAATCAGACATACAGGGAGGTTCTAAATCAACGGATGATGGCAACTTAACTGATGTTTTTGTGTTGATGTCCTGTGTGTGTGTTGTTGGTAGGTCTATTCCATGTGTATCTACACATGCTGTATTCCCCTGTTCTACTCCACTGTCAGGCAGACTCGAGGCACTGAGGACACAGTCACTTTCACACACAACACTTGCCTGCTTCTGTTTATGCTTTCGAGAACGCTCTACATCTCGTCGTCTTTGAGATAACGATTTCTTCCTGTAGTACTGTGCTTGTGTGCTGCGATTCACTGTTGGATCCGCCATGTTGGTTGACACTGCTGTGTCCACTGGTTTCAGTCGCAAGACAAAAACCACGCTGTCCCCTTCTCCTGCCACTTTCCAGCTGGAAACTGCATTGTCAGTCAGCAGGGCGCCTAAGGTCCTCTCCACAGCCGCTGGAAGTCCAGTAACTGGCATTTTTTAATGAATTTCTAATTTTACTGCTGCTCACAGAAAATGTACGCCCTGTCCGCTTCACTTCTTGTGACCGCCCCGAGAGCTAGAGACAGAGAGAGAAAGAGAGAGAGGGCGAGAGAGATATCAAATCAAATCAAATCGAATTCTTTTATTTCGAGGACAATGATTAAGTACCAATGTGTTTTGTTTTTTTTTTACATCCAGTCCCAGAGAGAGAGAGAGAGATAGAGAGAGAGAGAGAGAGAGAGAGAGAGAGAGAGAGAGAGAGAGAGAGAGAGAGAGAGAGAGAGAGAGAGAGAGAGAGAGAGAGGTATGAAATCAAGCAGATCGATTTTTTCTATTCATAAGTCTTTCAAGACCATCAGATCTTTCTGATTAATTGAGCACAGCGATTTATTTATTTTTTATCCTTGATGGTTCCGTAACTGTTGGTCAGCCAGCCATGGTCGCCAAGTTAACCACAGTTACAAAGAAACCACTGCTTTAGCTAACAATCTTGGTTACAACGAAACGTGGTTACAGGAACAATCATCCATTAATATATGTCACTGAAAAAAAGTTAGCATACCTATCCGACATTTAATTAAAAGATACGTAACCTCAGACGAAGCAGTGTGCCCATAAACTTTTTTTTTCCAAAAAGAGAATTCCATCTCTGTTTTGCCGCTGTGGGATCAGATGGCTGTGTGAACTTTGAGTGAGATTTATGACGCAACTTTGCCAGCCAGCTACGTGTAGCGGATTGCAGTAAGTCCAGTCGTGGCCTCGAGTACAGCCTTTCAACTGATTCTTTTTTATTTAAAAAGTAAAATCTTCCATGACCACGATTTATTATTTTTTCTATGTGAAAGAGAGCTGCTTTCCTTAGAAATTACGTGTAGCTTTATCGCCTTGTCACGTTTTTATTGCTTTTCGGAAGAGTAGGCCACTGTGTGCCGGTGGGAATGAATGATAGAATTTACAGAGCTGCATACACACAAGGACTAGATTTAAAATAAATAAATAAATAAATAAGTACATCAGGGCTTATTCCATTGTCCTCGAAACAAAAGAATAAATAAACAGATAAATAAATAGATAAATAAATAAATAAATAAATAAATAAATAAATAAATAAATAAATAAATTTCTGTAGATCTGTTACGCTCTTTTTGTGCATCCTTTCCACAACTTGTTTATCAGAGTGGATTCCCATGTTCTGCCTGGCCCCTCATTACTCTCCCTTCTTGTGGATTCTGTGCCATGAGCTAAAATGACACTGTGCAGTTTGCATCTGTGTACCACCCTGTGGGCTAAGATAGCCTTGGTTCTGATGTTTGTTGTCACGGAGGTATTCTTATGTTGATGTTGGTCACTTAGTCATGTTTCCAAAGTAAGCAAACAAGCAAGCAAGCAATCAAGTGTGTGTAGTAGTCTTTGAATTAAGGTCCATTCTCATGATGTGATTTTCTACGACAAAAACAAACAAATCAAGCACATACAAATTACTACCTATTAACAAGCAAGAATAACAGAATTTAAAGGAATTTACTGAACACAGAATAAAATAAACATAATGTTATCTTAGTATTAACTCGGTATTGAGGAGAATGTGCGAAAATATTTCTTTTGCTTCAAGAGAAGGTAAAATGTCTTGAAAACCTGGACATTCAAAAAGTATATTCTGGTTTCTACATCTTTTACCCCAAGGGCACGATACATTTTTACAACATTTTGTTTTATAAGCGTCCAGTTTTTGCCTGTAAAACAATGATGTGATAGTTCTACTGATATGTAAAGGTGCATTGTTACAATGGAAATTCTGATATAAAACTCCTGTGGTATCTAAGAATTGTGACTTATTTCGAAGTTTTAGAACTAAGGCTATCTTTACCCACAAGGTAGTACACAGAAACAAACTACACTGTGTCATTTCAGCCCATTTAAAAGACTCCACAGGTTCTTTCTATGATACATCTGATGCCGTTTCTATGATACATCTCATGCCAGTTCTATCTATGATGTAACATCACAAGCCGGTTCTCACTTACCTTTACTATAAACACAAACCAAGGAAAAAATAATAATAAAAAAACAATCGACTTTTATCTCTCAGCATGGCAACAGTACATGTGCTGCTCCGAAGTGGTGTCCACTACTCTTGAGGAGGAGCTCCAACCTTTTCCTACAAAGTGCACTTACAGGCGGACCGGATGTCCATTGCCATTAGAAGCCGCACAACACGATCTCACTCACAGCTTTCCAAATGCAGAATATCCTCTGGCTGTAATCCTAGGAGCCAGAAAGCTGGCTGCACTGAATTGGGAATGGGCATACTTGCGTCACAGGTTCTTTTCTCGTCGATGATAAATTTTGTTTCTTACACAATTTTTTCAGTTTCTTTTTTTTCACATATTTTTTTTTCTTATTTATTATCAGAATGATAGAGAGAGAGAGAGAGAGAGAGAGAGAGAGAGAGAGAGAGAGAGAGAGAGAGAGAGAGAGAGAGAGAGAGAGAGAAGACAGACAGACAGACAGACAGACAGACAGACAGACAGACAGACAGACAGACAGACAGACAGACAGACAGACAGACAGACAGACAAACAGACAGACAGACAGACAACAGACAGACAGACAGACAGACAAATACACACACACAGAGACACACAGACACACACACAGACACACAGATAGACAGAAACGGATAGAGACAAACAGACAGACAGACGGACAGACGGACAGAGAGACAGAAAGACAGAAAAAGCCGGAGAAAGCCAGACAGACAGTCAGAGAAAGACTTCAAATGGACGGGGGAGAGCTAGATAAAGGTAAAGACACAGAAACCTCATGGTTAGTCACTACTTTTGGTCTATTTCTTAGTGACTAAAATCATACGTGTCATCATTGGGGACGGGATAGCTCAAAGGTCAGAGCCCTCGCTTTCCTCAGGTTAAGGTTAAGCTGCGTCGAGCGTGGTTACCATTTGGATGGGTGACCATTTGCGCGCCTTGACTTCAGTACAGTCCCCCCAGTTCACCCAGCTGTAAATGGGTACCTGCCTTATTAGGGTCAGGAAGGCAAAGCAACGAGGGAGAGGAGATGGGCGCCGCCCTCAACATGCTGGCCCCTTAGAGAAGCTGAGGACTTTGATGCCTCGCTCCCCTACGACCACATAGGTTATGGGACACCTTTACCTTTTACTATATCAGTATCAGTGTTTGAACTATAATTTCATGGATAACCTTGTTTCTTTAATCTTTGACGTTCTTAATGTTTCTACATTTCAGAATTCAAATTCAAATACTTTATTATCTCAAAATGGAGAAACTCACTTGGGCTAGAAGCAAACATAAAAACATTCCAGAAAAAAAATCACTGTACACTATCCATACACCTGCATGTACATATCACAAGATTTAAAGTAAACATCAGCAGAAGAGTCAAAAACTCGCCAGTGTAAAACTGCATACATTTATGTCCACACCAGTTTGCGCGTGCATCCACACACTCAAACGCAGGTGGTACGCACACGCACGCTCACACGCACGTACACACACACACACACACACACATATAATATATATATGCATGCATATGTTCGTACTCTTTCTTTCAAACAAAGACCAAGAGATGTCCATAAAAGTATGAACAAATACATAAACCACAAAAGAGTCACCTTGAAACCCAAGACTCATCAGAACCCTTTTCTTAAGCAGCGTTCTCACGGACGGATGTCCATTCCCCATTAGACAACACAGGACCACAGTCAGGTTCACAATATTCTCAGGGAAACTTCCTTCCTCTTTTGTCTTTAAACAATGGCAAACGGCCTTGTCAATATTGTTTTGTCATTTCGTTGTGACTGGACGCTTCTCAGGCCCTAGGTGACAAACTGAGTCCCATTTCCTGCTCTCTTGGCCTGTTGATGGAGGCTTTTAAAACATGCTTTTTGCTCGGTTTGTGTTTAAGAGAGAAGAGAGAGAGAGAAGACAGACAGACAGACAGACAGACAGACAGACAGACAGACAGACAGACAGACAGAAAAGACAGACAGACAGACAGATAGGCAGGCAGACAGACAGACAGACAGAGTTAACTATAACATCCAACACTCTTCGTAACACGTATATGCTCACTGAAGGAAACAGCCAGCATGTACAAGGTAAGGTAGGTATGGAAAGCAATTAGAATGGAAAATGAAAATCCCCAAACCTCAAGAATACAGGCGATGTTTCTCTAGAATTGTTTCTTGTAGTTTGCAAGGAAACCATTTTCTTTTTCTTTGGGTGATTCACTTATGGACGGATGCCCATGCCCATTAAAAACAGAGGGTCTTCAGTTGGCTTTAAGTGGGCTTGTTTTGTTGTTTGCTCGTGTTGTTTTGGTTTTGCTTTTTTTTTTTTTTTTGGTCTCTGCAAACAGAAGAGAGCCATATCAATGCTGTCTTGTTGATCAGTTCTGACCGGAGGTTTCTTTGCCTTCAGGGAATAAACACTGTCTGTATTCCTATAAGCTTCTGTGTTTTTGTTTTGTTTGTTTG
>CM060324.1:40919132-40922642 GCA_030674155.1 Stramonita haemastoma
TACAGAGCAGACTGATCTACAAGTGAGGAAATAAAAGAGGAAAAGAAACTCTTCTCTCAGAAATTGTGCAGGGGCTTTTTAGCTTCATGTGGGACATTTTCAGAATGAAAGGAGCAAAGAGAGAGGAGGAAGAAGACAAAAAAGAGGGGAAGAAGGAAGCGGCAAAGTCCAAGTAGTCAAAGAAAAAGAGCAGGAGAAAGAAAACGAGAAGTAGAAAAAAACAGAAGGAGAAGATGAGGCGAGAGAAGAAGAAGAAGGTGAAGGAGAATGAAAAGAAGAAAACGTGATGATTAATTCAGCTTCTGCTGATCTGTAGATGATAAAAAATGATCCTATCTATGAATGTTCCTTTGATATAGTTTCCTTTGACATGGAAATGGGTCGGTTTGAAGCAAGCTATAAGAGAATAAAAAGTGGTACTTTTCTAACAGGAGTTCAGTGTTATTTCAGACTCTTTTATTGGCTAATTTTCTGCCATCTGTAGAGGGCTGAAACAAAGATTCAACTTTACAGGAGCTTGAAACTACAAACATCTCCAATCTAATCATGTTGTTTATAACCCCACCGACCACACAGGCCATATCGGGGCTGTCACCTCGAAACACCTTCTTCAAGCAGCCGGTCAGATGACGCTACACGTGGATATCGCCAATAGACACAGTGAGGAATCAGTCACAAAATTATAATGATAGAAGATGGAGGTCAGCAGATCAAAACTCAAAGACCTTGCCAGGCACAAACTGGGACACTAACCACATGGTTGCTAGTTCCGTTGGCAGTTTGAAGGCAAAACTGGCTCCTTTTTTGCCTGTTACACTCTGATCACCTGTAGTGGATGGTGCAGCTGTTGTTAATCTGGGCCTTGACCTGGCCAGCATCATGTTGTGTTGAGTTGCGTCCTTCATGTCCTTTCTATGGGCTAAGGGGAATTGCTTGGTGTCCTCGTGTCCTTTCTATGGCCTAAGGGGTATTGCTTGGCTAAAGGTGCGTAAAAAGGCCTAAAGAGGAGATACACCTGTAGCCTGCCAGCAGGAGGGGTGACCGGGCTGTGGTTGGAAAAAGTCCCAGAACCAGAAGTGAGAGTGAAGTGCAGGTGAGGACCAGTGCTGCCTGCCTGCCTGCCTCCCTGCCTGCCTGCCTGCCTGCCTGCCTGCCTGCCTGCCTGCCCCAAGAAGTGCACTGCTGGCAGAGTCAGAGAGTACCATACCTTACCTGACACCCCACTCACCCTACAGAAAAAAAAACAAATCATCTTCACCTTAACCCTCACCTATCCCGTAGTACCGCATACCGTGGGGGAACCAATGAAGATTTTGCGACCAACTCCCTCCACTCCCAACGGTCCTCTGCTTTCTGTAGCAGATCGTTCGACCCAAGACAAGTCTACTCTCTGATGTTGTCTTCCCATCGTTTTCTCTGTCTGCCTCTTCGTCTCCCTCTTTTTACTGTTCCCTGTAGGACAGTCTTGGCCTGACCAGATGTTGGTGTGACGTGCCCGTACCACTTTAGTTTGCGGGGTTTTTTGCTGAAGTCAGGAGTTCTTCAGACCAGATGTCATTTTTCATTCTGGTTTTAACTTCCTCGTTAGTGATGTGACCCTTGTGTGAGATATTAAGGAGTTTGCGAAAGCATCTTATCTCCATTGACTGTACCCTTGTTTCGATTTCTGCTGTTATGGTCCACGTTTCACATGTGGACAAAAATATAAACATGATCAGGGAACGCATCAGTCTGATCTTGAAGATGGTGGTGATGCTCTTGTCATTTCAGAGAAATCTCAGTTGAAAAATAATGAAGGCACGCCAAAAAATGGGACAGCTATCTACAAGAATTAACCCAGTGGTTTGTTTAAAACGAAAATGTCGATGCGTATAGTACATCTAAGGTTGGGCATGTTTCTTCTACATGCTAAGAACAATATGCTTCTACATGCTATGTGCGTATGTTGCTCTGTGCCCGTGTCACCCTACATGTATTCTATATTGAACACTAGGGTTTACGTTCAAAACTACACTTTGATTGTTATAATCATGCATAGTAAAGACAAAGATACAGTTGGAAAAATCATAGAAAAGGGGGTAATAATCATGTCAAAGATGAGACTGACAATGAAGAAGAAAACAATAAAGAGAATAAAAACACGCAATTGAATAATTCAAATGGAGCTGGACTTCAGCTCAAAACACACACACAAAAAAAAATTACACCCCAAAAAATAGCACAAATCCTGAACAGAGATTATTCGATAAACATCTCCCGTTAATCGTTTTTGCCAGTTCTGCTGTATATCAAGGGTTTGCTTGTTTGGCCTCAATCCAATTTCAATGTTTGAATGACACTCCCGAACAATTGTCTCTACACAGATGTTGTGCAAACAGTGATTATCTTCTCGGGAGGACTGTGAAAATTATGTGCTACATGCTAGACTTTTTTGTTGGGGATTTTTTTGGTTTTATTCCCTTGTTATATTCTATTACCTATGCAAAGTTTGTTTCCCCTTTTCTCTACTGTCGACTTTCTTGCTTCCTGCTCAAAAAGACTTTTTTCTTTTTAATTACACATTCTGACTGTGCTGTTTGATCTTGTTCTGTGGCACTAATGTGCGCGCATAAGAGTTGTCTAATTTTTGTTTCCATAGCGTCAACGATTGAAAACGAACAAGTTGAACATGTTCTCTCTCTCCTCTCTCTCTCTCTCTCTCTCTCTCTCTCTCTCTCTCTCTCTCTCTCTCTCTCTCTCTCTCTCTCTCTCTCTCTCTCTCACTCACTCACTCACTCACTCACTCTCTCACTCACTTTTACTTTGAAGCTAGGTGAATCTTTCAGCCTGAGTCACAAATGCTATTTAATTCAGCACCATGCTCGTTATTGGACTACCAACAGCTCTGGAAATCACCATAGGGGCCCTGCTACAAAACCATCACCTGACATTCTGGAAAATCTGCGCAGATAGCGACAACACAAAGGTTATACTTCCATTGAAGACCAGCTCTGAAAACGCAGCAAATATGGCAAGTCAGCAAACATCTTCCACTTGCCGGAATTTCCATAGTTAACCCCCAGGTCAGCTCTGCAGAAATAGAAGATGGATAGCGGAAAAGAAGGCAGGCAGAGGAGAGAAGCCTACTGTAGAAAAACTGGAATGTGGACAGGAAGAGACAGGCAGCAACAAGCCAAGAAGAAATTAAGGCAGATGCATTTTTCTCCCTTTAAATACCCACACAGTTTATGTATGCCTACAACCCCATCATTCGGCGCCCTCTCACACATCAACACACCCCTGTCTCTAAACAACACACCCCTGTCTCCAAACAGCACACCCCTGCCTCTAAACAACACACCCCTGCCTCTAAACAACACACCCCTGTCTCTAAACAACACACCCCTGTCTCCAAACAACACACCCCTGTCTCCAAACAACACACCCCTGTCTCCAAACAACACACCCCTGTCTCCAAACAACACACCCCTGTCTCCAAACAACACACCCCTGTCTCCAAACAACACACCC
>CM060324.1:40922742-40932742 GCA_030674155.1 Stramonita haemastoma
GACAGACAGACAGACAGACAGAGAAAGAGAGAAAGAGAGACAAAGACAAAGAGAAAATACAACACACACACACACACACACACACACACACACACACACACACACACACACACACACACACACACACACACCACAGTTTCTTTAAGCCGAGATATGCATAAAGAGGTTGAAGGGGAAAATAAAGAAAGATAAGTACAATGCAAATACAAGTATTTCATTTTTGTAGCATGAAGGCAGGAACACGAACCCACACCCACACACATCCCATACCCATATATTATACACTTCCGTATGCATTCATTCGCATGCTTACATCTGATCACACACACATCCACACACACACACACACACACACACACACCACACACACACACACACACACACACACACACACACACACACACACACACACACACACACATAACTTGTATAATTATGTATATTGACTACACTCATAACAATGACAATCAGGCAAGTAATTCAGAAAATGTAAAACTGGGTAATCAGTGTTGTGGGTTTAGAATTCGAATGACTACTAGAACGAAAGAATTTCTTTTTTCTGTTTGTTTGGCTGTTGGAGCACCGAAAACGGCGTCCTGAAGGCAAGAAATTAAATTCAGAAAACAAAGCATGGGAAGGATCGGCCAAGATGGCAGTCCCTTTGCTTTGCGTACAAGTTACTGTTTACAGAACGACTTGAGATCTCTGTGTTCTTCTCTAATTATTATTGAGCAGATTCTCACAATTCTCTGAAGACAATTCTTACTTTACCTTTACCTTTACTTAACACTAAGATTATTGTGCTAACAAATGAAAGCAAAACTTAAAACACTCTATGTAAGACTTGTAAAACAAAGAAAGAATCTTTTAGTCCACAACAAAATGAGTTAAACTACTTCAGAAAATACACACGTTGTTATTATTTGTCCCTTTTTTGACAATAGCGTCATCAGTGTTAGCGAAATTACCTTTACTGTAAGCTCATACCTTTTCTTCTCCACTTCTTTATCCTTTTTCCAACTAACCCCCTTCCTTAATTTCACACACACACACACACACACACACACACACACACACACACACACACACACACACACACACACACACACCACCACCACCACCACCACCACCACCACCACCACCACCACCCACCACCACTAATAATATTTTCTCCACTGTGTTGATCTGCCTCATTATGTTGAAGAGGGCTCACTGGGAGGGAGTGAAGTCTGGAATAATGCAGTCTGTTTCTGATCGCTTGTTTCTGCTGGGGATCCTGTGGCGGCCGGCCATTCTTTCTGTCCCTGGTTCCAGAACAGTCCTCACACAACCCAGCAGGTTTCCCAGTGTGAGTGTTTCTTCCCAGCTGCAGTTATGGATCTGGCTGCTTTCATGTTGTTGGAAACTGTTTTCCCTGTTGAAAATGTTTTCAGTTTGGTAGGTGTTTCTTGTTATGTTTGTGTGTGTGTGTGTGTGTGTGTGCACTGGTGCGTGTGTGTTTGTGTTTTGTGTATGTATGTGTGTGTGTGTGTGTTTATATGTGTGTGCGTTTTTTTGTGGTGTGTGTGTGTGTGTGTGTGTGTGTGTGTGTGTGTGTGTGTGTGTGTGTGTGTGTGTGTGTGTTTATATGTGTGTGTGCGTTTTTTTGTGTTGTGTGTGTGTGTGTGTGTGAGTTTCGTTTTGAGTAGATTATCGCAACATTGATAAGATAAATGAGATGACCTCTGGATCAATGATGATAAGGATAATAAAACCATGTGTTGTACACAACTATTTGGCTATGCAAAAGGAGGTGGGGTCCTGCGTATGTTAGCTCAGAACAGATACCGCTGAACACCGCCAAAGTGACCCAGCAAAAGTACAGGACCCCTCTGGCTGGTGGCCTCACGGCGGCTTGATAATGATGAGCTCCCTGTGGACTTCCGATCCTGAGGATGAGACATAAGGGACCTGGATATCGCTCTGGTGGAAGATTGAAATGAACGTTGCAGTGTATTGATGTAGTGGAATGGGGGGGGGGAGATGCTGCACTGTAAAAAATAAAGGGGGGGAATAGATGCTGCTGTGGTATAGTATATGGAATCACACACACCCCACGTCATGTATTGCACATAAAACGTAGAGGTAAGGTGACAAGGGGTCTTCCGGCCTTCGACCTCGTTTGACATTAAACTAATCTGTACAGTGCCGTTTAAAAAATACTTATCAGTTGACAAACTTCATTCCCAAATCCAAAAACATAAAAGCCTACACTCGAGCGTGTAAAAAGTTTTCTAAAATTCATAACATAATAAAAGCAGGCCGGGTGCTTGTTTTAAACCATGATGTTTAGTCCATGGTTCTTTATTGACAACATTGTTTTCAGTAAGAATGGTTTGTGTAGGCTTTAGACATCATTTCGTTTATTTTGTCTGTTTTAATACTGCTGCCACCTGACGATAAACTTCTTCTCTCTCTCTCTCTCTCTCTCTCTCTCTCTCTCTCTCTCTCTCTCTCTCTCTCTCTCTCTCCTCTCTGCCTGTGCCTTAAGCTTCTACTATCTACTCCTCTCTGTTTCACTGTATATAATAAATCACTTAACTATACTCAATATATTATTATATCCGTCTTGATGTTACCGCTTTTGTCTTTTAAGGATTTTGTTCCTCTTTTTCTCGAAAATACATTGATTTTCTTTCTTTGAATCATAGGTTAAAGTTGATTTTTTATGGTTCCTGATCAGGCCAAGGGCTGGATTTTTAAAAACTAAAAAAGGATGTGAATGCTTATCCCCTTGAAAGGAAACACTATTCCTTCATGTGGGTGGATTCTCAGGTGGCCACAAATACACGCACATGCCCATCTCTACATCCCCCCTGTCTGTCTCTCTGTCCCAAAAGTTGGCGTGGTGTGGCGCTGTTTTATTTCCCCTACAGGAGCGAATCGAAGTGTTTTCTCGCCGCATTTCATTACAAGCTCCGGGTCGGTGCTGCCAGACTTTGCCTCTTTGGCCCCTAAACTTTCCTCCTCTTCATTAAAAGTTGCCTGTCCCTCAACGCCTTGCAAGTCCCTCGGCATCCCCTGTCCTCACTGTTCTCTTCTCTCTCTGTCAACTCACACACGCAACTATGTACATAGACAGACCGATACGCAGACACATAGGCATGAATCACTAGTGACAGACATACAGACACACACACACACATACTCACGTAAGTATTCAAGCACGCGTGCATGAATGTACGTAGGCACAGCAGACACAATTACATACATGCACACACACGCGTGCAGGCACATACGCATGCACGCACGCACACATACAGAGAGAGAGAGAGAGAGACTATGCCCGCAGCAAAGGGGGCTTGGATAGGGCGAGGGGGGGGGGGGTGCGATGTTTAGAAAATTAAAAGTTCAAATCAACAGCAACCAAACTATACAATCTTAGGCTAGGAATCGATGTTACTTTATGTTTTTGTATTCTTTTCTCATGGCTTCCATCAGCGCATAATCCACACAGTCACATGAGCCAAATCATCAACATGTGTCAGCACTGCTCTCTCTCTCCTCTCTCTCTCTCCTCTTCTCTCTCTCTCCTCTCTCTCTCTCCTCTCTCTCTCTCTCCTCTCTCTCTCTCTCTCTCTCTCTCTCTCTCTCCTCTCTCCTCTCTCTCTCCTCTGTGAATGCATCAATACAAGTTTAACTTTGGCACCCAACGCAGCCCCCACACACCAGGGAAGAAAGGTTGATATAATTTTAGTTTAGGGTACTCAGGGGTAGGCAAGTGTGTCTGCGTGGAGAATGCATGCTTGTAGACTGTGCTCATATACTCGAGATGGTGCGAATGCACACATGCGCGCATGCACGCACACATAGATACACATACACACATTCATGCGCAAACATGTACACATCCACTGGTACTACGCAAATGCGTGCACTCATGCCCTTGCGCAAGTGCACACTTACTTATATTTTATCTCCAATATTTCAACCTATAGACACATATGTTCTATGGAGAGAGAGAGAGAGAGAGAGAGAGAGAGAGAGAGAGAGAGAGAGAGAGAGAGAGAGAGAGAGAGAGAGAGAGAGAGAGAGAGAGAGAGAGAGAAGAGAGAGAGAGAGAGAGAGAGAGAGAGAGAGAAGGGGAAGGGATGGAGAGACAGAGAGATGGGCAAGTAAATTGTCATAGTTTACATGATTTCATTCCAGGGTTATTTTTGCCAGCCTTGTGTATAGCTTGTGTGTGTGTGTGTGTGTGTGTGTGTGTGTGTGTGTGTGTGTGTGTGTGTGTGTGTGTGTGTGTGTGTGTGTGTGTGTGTGTGTGTGTGTGTGTGGTGTGTGGAAAGTTATGAGTTTTCAGCTGAGTGAGCTATGCGTTTGCTGAGGTCTGTGCAGAAATAAGTGCCGGACTTTGGCTCGGGTCTCGGGAGAGTCAGTCTTTGGTGGGAGGAGACTGGTGGCCATTCCTGTGGTGCTATCTGGTGCTGATGTTCACTGTGCCTTTGCAGTATTTCTGGTGATTGTGTTACTGTGTTGTTGCAATGCATTTTGCGGGATTTTCAGAGTCAATGTGGCACAAGTTGTTTACTGTAAAACTTCTTTTACTGGATTTTTTTTTAATACGAAATATAATTTTTTCCCTGGAAAATGGGATGATGCTTATATTTATATTGAAACGTAAGCACCTATACTTTGAGGAAGACTTTCAGAGTGGATTGAATGACTGTTAGGTTTAAAGTGATGTATGTGATTTAGCCCAACGTTGTGTAATCAGGAGACATAGGTTAATGTACGTTTATTACCATTGGGCTTGGAAAGACAATTCTGTAGTGTATAATGGTCATATTTTATAAAGGTGTTATAAATGAACATCTTTTGAAGGGAAGACAATTAAGATACATCGGTCAGTCCTCATCTGGCTTGAAAGCATAAAATAGAAATGGGGGTTCTATGGAGAAGATAAAGTGGCAATCCTTTGTTAGTTTGAAGATACAGACAACTTGTTAACCCCAGAGGGACGCAAAGGAAATTAATCATTATTCGTATGTGACAAAACAATAATTTTACATATGTATGCTTAGGGACAGCAAGTACTTGCCTGTGGCAGACTCAGTGGTAATATATATAAAATATATATATATATATACATATATATATATATATATATATATATATATATATATATATATATATATATATATATATATATATATATATATATATACTCCTAGCAATGGAGGATGTGCGTTGGAGTAGGCCTGGCACATCTGGGAAGAGCATTCATTGCCCCCAGCTTCTCTCTTTCACCTTCTCCTGTTTCCTGCCCGTGTTGTCTCTCCCCCCTCCCCCCCCCTACACTAGTGGCTCCAGCAGTGCAAGAGGTGTACGAGGACGATGTGTGTCTTCAGGGCAACTCTTTTCTCCGGACTTTCATGGGGACATTGTGATTAAGGGCAGTAGTGAGTCATGGGGATAGACTGAAAGACATCATTCTATTTTTTTATATTTTTTTTTTCGAGGATATTTTTAAGTATTCTGAGAACTGTTTGGGACAGGGGAGTTTGGCTTGAAAACAAACAGTAATTGTACTGAAATTGGAACTTGTGATTTGATTGATTGATTGATTGATTGATTGATTGATTGATTGATTGATTGATTGATTGATTGATTGATTGATTGATTGATTGATTGATTGATTGATTGATTGGTTGGTTGGTTGGTTGGTTGGTTGGTTAATTGGTTAATTGATTGATTGATTGATTGATTGATTGATTGATTGATTGATTGATTGATTGATTGATTGATTGATTGATTGATTTTCCGAAACAGTAAAGTATTAAATCTTCTTTCTGCGTGCTGTGTTGTGTTGCAAGGATGTTAGTTAGTATGAAATTGGGTAGGGGCTTATGGGAAATTCCATAAGGATTGTGATACAGATAGATAAACAGGTTATCAGGTAGGCTGAAAAAGACAGGACTAGAGAGAGGGGGGGGGTGTAAGTAGGGGGTGGGAGGAATGGAAAAGCTTTTCGAAAAAGTCTACCGAATCTAAGTAAAAGCTTTTTTCGTCTTTCTGTTCCTTCTCCACCACCTATCCTTCTCTCTCTCTCTCTCTCTCCTCTCTCTCTCCCTCTCTCTCCTCCTCTCTCTCTCTCTCTGATTGTCTTCTTTCCCTAGTCTCTCTCTTCTCTTCTGTTCTGTGCTTGTCACTTGTCATCTCTGTCTCCTTGTCTGTCTACTTCCTCTGCTCTGACTCTCTTCTTGCTCTTTCGATCTGTCTCTTTCTGTTCTCTCTCTGTCTCGTTTCTTTCTCTGCTGTCTATCTGCTCTCTGTCTGTTTCTGTCCTCCTCTCAGTCTTCTATCTGTCTGTCTTCTCTTTCTGTTGTCCATCTTGTGTCCTGTTTCATCCTTTTTTCTCCTCTTACTGTTTGGCTTTGTCACATTTGTCTCTCTGGCATACCATCTTGGCATTTTTACTTTCCTCTGCACTCACTTGAGCCTCTCTGTCTGTTTTGTCTTCTTTCGATCTGTCTGCTTTTCTGTTTCTTCTCTCTCTTCTCGTTTCTCTCTCTCTTGGCTGTCTATCTGCTCTCTGTCTGTTTCTGTCTTCTCTCACCGTCTGTCTTCTCGTCTGTCGTCTTCTGTCTGTGTGTCTGTTGTCAGTCTGTGTGTCTGTGTGTCGTCTGTGTGTATGTGTCTCCTGTCTGTCTCTCTGCTCTCTGTCTCTCTGTCTCTCTGTCTGTGTTCATCTTGTGTCAGTCTGTGTGCTCTGTGTGTCTGTGTGTCAGTCTGTGCTCATCTGTCTCTTCTCTGTCTGTCTGTCTCTGTCTGTCTGTCTGTCTGTCTGTCTCTTTCTCTCTCTCTCTCTCTCTCTCTCTCTCTCTCTCTCTCTTCTCTCTCTCTCTCTCTCTCTCTCTCATCCGTCTGTCTGTGGGTCTGTCTGTCAGTCTGTTGCTGTCTGTCTGTCGTCGTTGTGTCTTTCTCGACTTTGTCCCATCCCCTCCTCACTCATTTCCTCTCACTCATCTCTCTCTCGATCTCATCTCATCTCAATCTCTCAATCATCTGTCTCTCTCGAACCTCTCTCATTCTCTCTCATGTCTGTCTGTCTGTCTGTCTCTCTCTCTCTCTCTCTCTCTCTCTCTCTCTCTCTCTCTCTCTCTCTCTCTCTCTCTCTCTCTCTCACCTTTGTAACGAAAAAAGGTAATGATTCAGTTAATAAATCAGTCAGTTTAGTGCTTCAAGACTCATTCTCCATCATCACCATCATCACCATTATCACCACCATCGGTGTCATCATCTGGAGTGGCACACGATAAATAAAAACAAAATGTTCTGAACCAGAATGTTACAGAGAGCGATGCTGCAGGTCAAAACTCGTCGCTTTTGGCAAGGAAGTTTAAGATTAGTTTCCTGAGGGATGAGGGAAGTTGAAAACAGTCACGTTAGGGACGGAATAAAGCTATCAGATAAACCAGAACTTTCTACAGAATACCAGGAAAAGTGATTGTACCCGCAAAAACAGCTGGTTATGAGCAAAGGCACGCTGGAATATGTGATTTAAGCTGAAGCAGATTTCAGGACTTTTTTTTTTTAGTAAAAATATTCCGGGGGGGAAAATGATGTAAAGGTAAACAGACTGAAGTAATCATGGTCACCTTGGATAGTTCTGATATTATTAAAAATTAAACTCATATCATCAAGAACTTCTAAAAAATATATTTTAGAAAAGAGATGGCCCATTCCAAAATCCCTTGATATAAGCAAGAATGCCTATGATACCAGTCTTATGTAGAGAGATCGTCGGACAATTTTTACTTTTTTTTAAGGTAAAAGATTTAAAAAAGCGGGTCTGAATATTGTCATGATGAATTTCACTTTTGCAACACAGACGCACGCATGCGTGTCGTAGTAGTTCATCAATGTTTCCTTTGTAGCACATTTTTCATTGCAAAACCGACACAATTTAACACGTTCAAGTCACAGAAAAGTTTATTGTTATTGACAGAGTTTCTCCCAAACTATCTGCTCAAAATCAAAAAGCCCACAAAAACCTAGCGAAATGAAGTTTCTCTTTAAAATGGTGTCGAAAATTATACCCTACAGAGGATCCCTGTGGAAATATTGCAGACTCTTTCAGAACAAAGAGCACCATCCCCACGTTTTTAGAAATTGTGTGTGAAAGAATGCTCTTTTCTATCACTCTGTCTTTTTCCCGATTGTTCCCGATTGTTCTGTATTCTGTATGATTGTTTTTTTTCTTCCTAGTCCATCATCCTGCCTGTTTGTAAGCAAGTCTGACAACAGTTGTTGTTTTTTCTACAGGCAGTTTATGACATAACTTCTGTTACGTTTTGGTCCGGTAACCAGGCAGTGACACTGTCACTGTCAACACTGAAATCAGCACTGACTGTTCATTCTGCAGCACCACTTGCCCACATGGCATTCCATTTTTTCCGTCGATTTGACGTGTGTTGCCATTTTTAAAAGCATTTTTGTAATCTGTGGATGATAACATTACAGGATGCTGACATTCTTAACAATATGTTATTTTTTTCTTAACCTTAAAAAGTTATTGCTATTTAATATATTTAAAAATATTGCTATTTAATGTGTGTGTTTTTTCTCCGGCTGATATAGTGTACCCTTTAAGGGGGTTGAGATTGATATGTGTTGAGTGCGAACATGAAAGGAGTGTTGCTGCAAAGTTTTGGTATGGAAAGGGGGTGGCAAGCTCTGATATGACCATCGTGGTGAGCGAGGCTATAAACAATGATAAAATGAAAAGACATAATGGTGCTATGCCTCCCTCAAGACACTAAATCAGCCATTATTCTGGATGCACATCAGCGATGTGAAAGAGGTCCTTTGAATCGTTCATGTCGGAACGATTGATTCATCTGTCTGATGAATGGTCCGCTGCGGCTTTCATCAAGAAACACTTCCTCTGCCTGTCAGTTTATCTGTCTCTCTGTCTGTCTGTCCGTCTGTCTCTCTGTCTGTCTCTCTGTCTGTCTGTCTGTCTGTCTGTCTCACTGCCTCTCTCCCATGTGTGTGTGTGTGTGTGTGTGTGTGTGTGTGTCCGTCTCTGTCTCTATCTAGTTTTTTAACTGTTTTTATGACTCTCTCTCTCTCTCTCTCTCTCTTCTCTCCTCTCTCTCTCTCTCTCTCTCTCTCTCTCTCTCTCTCTCAGGGTTTTGATTACCATCCAGTATTCTTATTTCATGACATGAATAAGCACAGTGTGATACAATATTTTTCCATACAACATTGTGTTTACATTGCATTAGCTTGGTGCTGGCATGGTTGTATTTTTTGGGTGAGGTGAATGTTCTGAGGATGCAACAGTTTATGAGTATTGTAACTATTTTGACAAAGGAAGTCTGTGAGTAAAACGATTTTAATTGTCCTGATGTATGATGTGCCTGAGTGTTTATTTTGTATGATATAAAGTGTCAACCTTTCTTCATTAATTTTTGTCATGTTTTTGGAATATGCATATTCAAGAGTTTAGTGTGTTGAGTACACGCTAAAGTATGGCAAAGCCTTATGAAAGCTTACGAGAAGTTATAATTATTTCATTTCTTGCAGCTTTCCATTTTTGCCCCTGAAAGTATTTTGTGGCCTAAGACCGATATATATTAAACAATTTCAGTGTTCAATGATCAGTGTTGTCTCTCTCTGTGTCTCTTTCTCTCTGTCTGTCTCCCTCCCTCTCTCTCTGTGTTGTGCCTCAGCGTCCATTAAGGAAGGAAGGTGGCAGGATGGTTAAGACGTTCGCCTGCCAATATGTTTGTTTGTGGGTTCGTACCCAGCCTCGCCCTTTCTTCCCAATTTGACGAAAAAATCGAACTGAATGACAAAGTCATTCGGATGACACTAGAAACCGAGGCCCCGTGTGCGAAAGCACCCAGAACATCTTGCGCACACGTTAAAACCCCGTTCCGCCTTTCAGAAGAGTAGTCCATCGTGTGCCGGTATTAGCGGATGACAAAATTAATTATTAAATAAAAAAAGCATG
>CM060324.1:40937742-40955242 GCA_030674155.1 Stramonita haemastoma
TTTCTGTCTGTTCTTTAATACATACACATCACTGTGCTGAGGGATATGTCGCTTTCTCCCTGTTCTTTAATACATACACATCACTGTGCTAAGGGATATGTCGCTTTCTCCCTGTTCTTTAATACATACACATCACTGTGCTAAGGTATATGTCGCATCTGCCTGTTCTTTAATGCATACACATCACTGTGCTAAGGGATATGTCGCTTTCTCCCTGTTCTTTAATACACACACATCACTGTGCTAAGGGATATGTCGCTTTCTCCCTGTTCTTTAATACACACACATCACTGTGCTGAGGGATATGTCGCTTTCTCCCTGTTCTTTAATACACACACATCACTGTGCTGAGGGATCTATCACTTTCTGCCTGTTATTTAACACATACACATCACTGTGCTGAGGGATCTATCACTTTCTGCCTGTTCTTTAATACACATCAGTAAATAAGGGATCTGTCACTGGCTCCCTGTTCTTTAATCAATACACATCACTGTGCTAAGGGATTGTCACTAGCTGTCTTTTCTTTAATACACATAACTGGATAAGGGATCTATTATTGGCTGCCTGATCTTTAATACATATTACTATCCTAAGGGAATCACTTTCTGCCTGTTGTTTAAAATATACACATAACTGTCCTAAGACAAAAACAGCAACAACAAAGAAACAACAAAAACAACCAAACAAACCACGTGACAATACTAAACACAAAAGACACAAGGGAAACATTGGTCACTGAGATTATTAATTTCTATTAATTTTAGCTTCTGTTGCGCTTGTTGTTGTTGCTGCTGCTGCTGTTGTCGTCATTCTTGTACTTGTTGTCGCTGCTGTTGTTATCTTCGTTGTCTTAACAAATGACTCACTTGATTCCTTTGCCCCCTATTGGTTGATGAGTTCCTAATTTTCCCAGGAAGCTGTGAATGAAAAGACGGTTCCTAATGCTCCATTCCTTCTCCTGTTATCCTCTGTTGCTATTAAATTGCGTTTGATCGGCTACACCTCATTCCGCTAAATCAGAGGAGTTATTGGTCGTGTCCTTCTTTTTCTCCATGTTGCTGCAACTGTCATCCTAAAAGTCATCGTCGTTGTTGTCATTGTCGCCCTCTTCCTCGTCGTCGTCGTCTTCGTCGTCGTCGTCATCATCGTCGTCGTCGTCGTCGTCGTCATCAACATCATCATCATCATCATCATCATCATCATCATCATCATCATCATCATCATCATCATCGTCATCATCATCATCATCATCATTATCATCGTCATCATCATGAATTCCTTTCTGTTTTGTCCTATGCTTTCTGTCTTTTTTCTAAGTTTCCTTCTTCTTCTTTTTCCTCTCACTATGATCCTCGAAATAAAAGAATAAAAGGATAAGTATCAAAAAAAAAAAAATTTTCTCCTTCCTTTCCACAGCTACATTTTTAGCATCACCTTCTCATCACATTATCAGCAATATTACTGCCATCACCCTAATCATCATCTAAATTACTCTCATCATCATCTTCCATCACTGTTACCATTATCGATCATCGTCATCACCATCGTCTTCCTTTTCTTCTTCTTCTTCTTCTTCTTCTTCTTCTTCTTCTTCTTCTTCTTCATCTTCTTCTTCTTCTTCTTCTTCTCTTCTTCTTCTTCTTCTTCTTCTTCTTCATTCTTCTTCTTCTTCTTCTTCTTCTTCTTCTTCTCTTCTTCTTCTTCTTTCTTCTTCCACTTCTTCTTCTTCTTCCACTTCTTCTTCTTCTTCTTCTTCTTCTTCTCTTCTCTCTTCTCCTTTTCTTCTTCTTCTTCTTCTTTGTCTGCTGTTTCTCATTTCCAAAGCTTCCACGCTGGACACTGGTGACTGATGGCCGGATCAGCATCAAACCCACACTCTAAGCTTTCCGAGGCAGCAGTTAGCAGGCGAGGCTCTCACGGCGGAAAAGTTCATGTGGGAAGTGTATTTTGTAATTCATCAGCCGGAAAATAAGATCTGGGGCGCAAAGTGCACCCAGAAATTAATTACCTCTGAGGTATTTTTTTCTTGACGTGTTGTGTAGGTAGAAGTTTATCTTGATTTTCTTGTGTGTGTGTGGTGTGTGTGTGTGTGTGTGTGTGTGGAGGGGGGGTTGTGAGTGTGTGTGGGGGGGGGGTGAGTGTGTGAGTGTGTGCTGTGAGTTTAAATATTGCCATTCCCAAAGAAATAGTTCTTTCACAGAGGCCAGACCTTTCATGATTATATAGCATATTTCATTTATGCCTTTCTATAATTACATCGGGATGTCCATATTCTAATAAAGGAAAAGGCAGTAATTGCTTCTTCTAAAACTGCCTTTAAACAACATCAATGACTTTCATGAATATCGAACATTTCCACTAATCGATGCGACATCATTATTTACTGCTTATTACACAATTTGAATGAAATTTTCTAACGTTTTCTGCTTTTCAATTCAAAGTGCATGGGTTCCAGTTTGTGAGTTTCCCTCTTGATAACGATAAAAGTAATGACATCTTTTTCTGTCAAATCCGATATCAAGCTTGAATATAGAAATCAAATTTATTTTTCTTGACCGATATGTATATAATTGTTTACATACTTGCTGCCTTAATCATTTCTCATGCTGTTAGTTCGTCAAAAGCACTATCTTCATAACGTGGGCTGAGCTTTTCTATTTTTATAGATAATTTTACTTTAATTATTTTGTTTAAAGAGTAAATACCTGTCCAAAGGCTATGCATTGCACTGCAGAGTACATGGTCGTTTGGTGAACTAGACATTATGCACCTCTTAAGAACGCGGAAAATCAGTGGTTTGAATTCAGAAAATGCCAGACTTTTCCACCCATATCTAGGGGACGGGATAGCTCAGTGGTCAGAGCGCTCGCTTTCCCCAAGCTACGGTTAAACAGCATCGAGCATGGTTACCAGGTGAATGGGTGACCATTTGTGCGCCTTGGCTTTAGTACAGTCCCCCAGTTCACCCAGCTGTAAATGGGTACGTGCCACTTTAGGGTCAGGGAAAGAAAAGCAGCAAGAGAGAGGAGATAGGTACCGCCCTCAATATGCTGGCTCCTGGAGAAGCTGAGGTCTCTTATGTCTAGCTCCCCTACAACCGCATAGGTTATGGGACGCCTTTACCATTAAATTTTCCTTTAAAAAATCTATTTGCAACACTTCACATTGAGAGGACATAAATAAACTGTAATTATTGTTCTTGTATAAAGTGGTACACTCTGTGTGTGTGTTTGTGTGTGTGTGTGTGTGTGTGTGTGTGTGTGTGTGTGTGTGTGTGTGTGTGTGTGTGTGTGTGTGTTTGTGTGTGTGTGAGTCTCTGTCTCTCTGTCTCTGTCTCTGTCTCTGTCTCTCTCTCTCTCTCTCTCTCTCTCTCTCTCTCTCTCTCTCTCTCTCCTCTCCTCCTCATCTCTCTCTCTCTCTCTCTCTCTCTCTCTCTCTCTCTCTCTCACACACACACACACACACACACACACACACACACACACACACACACACACACACATACATACACACACACAACAATGTTGGCTACATTACATTGGCCTGGGGCTGACGTGGTTGTATTTTGTGGGCACAGTTTTCTTGTGCAGTGAATGTTTTGAAAATGCAATTTTTCATGAATATTGTAACTATTCTGACAATGGAAGTCTATGAGTAAAGGGATTTCAATTGTCGCTATGTATGATGTGCCTGATGTTTGTATTTTGTATGTTATGAAGTGTCAGCCTTTATTCATTTATTTATTCATTTAGTCATGATTTCGGAATATACATATTCAATAGTATAGTGTGTTGAGAACGCGCCAACATATTATGGCAAAGCCTTATCAAAGTTTACGAAATGTTATATTTTATGATTTGCATCTTTCCATTTTTGCCTCTGAAAGTGTATTGTGGCCTCAGGCCGATGTACATTAAACAACTTCAGTGTTCAGCATTCTCTCTCTCTCTCTCTCTCTCTCTCTCTCTCTCTCTCTCTCTCTCTCTCATCTCTCTCTCTCTCTCTCTCTCTCTCTCTCTCTCTCCTCTCTCTCTCTCTCTCTCTCTCTCTCTCCCTCTCTCTGCCTCTCTTTTTCTTTCTCTCTCCTTTCCTGTTCCCCCTCCACCTCCTCTGAAATCAGTATCAAATAAAGATGAATTATCAACTCAGCAAACAATTTATCTCCATTGATAGATATATTGGTTTCGCAACTATTTTCTTTTTGCAAATTCTCTCCCCCTGCCAGCGTAATTGGAACACAATCTAATCACAAGACATGGTCCACAGAACTAAATTGTCTGCTTGTCAGAAGAGATTCCAGAGTGCCTCATGTTTGATGTCAGAATGCCTGTTTACTTAAATCTCTCCGGGCTCAGTCAGGGAATTTTTCGGGTTTTTTCCCTTTATTCTGTGACGTTCCTGTCCTGCCGATTCCACGCCACACATTTCAATCTCCCTGCCCAAACCATACCCACATTTGTCATGTCGCTTTCTCAGGGCCGAAAGTCCACAGGGAGCCCATCAATGTCAGGCCTCTATAGAGCCAGCAGCTGGAGGGGTCCTGCAATGCTGCTGGGTCACTTAGGTAGTGCTCAGTGGGGCATAATTATGCAGAGAAGCCAATCACCGAGTTTTAAAAAAAAATAGGCATGGAGAAAGCAACTGGTATGTGATTGAACAGCAATTCAAGGATAGAAAAGAAAACCTGCAGAAGAAGAACAGCAGAAAAGCCTATCAGCTTGTGAAAGACCTGACAAGCTCTGAACAAGGGAGAACAACTACCATCCAAGACAAAGCAGGGAAATGTCTCACAGAAGAACAAGATATTTTAAAGAAGTGGACAGAGTATTCCTCTGAGTTGCATAGACACAACAACAGGAGACCCCAAGGTGCAAGATTTCCCTCCACTAACCAGCAATGACAGCTACAGGAAGAAGTTGAAAGTGCAGTAACATGACTAAAGAATGGGAAGTCAGGAGGAGTGAACAACATTTCATTAGACCTGGTCCAGGCAAGAAGATGGGCCATGATAGATGTGTGACTCATCATATGCAATGAGATCTGGTGGACAGGTGAGTGGCCAACGCCTTAGACACTGTCCCTGATTGTTACACTCCCAAAGAAAGGCAATGTACAACTATGCCAAAACTACCGTACCATCAACCTAATCAGTTATGCAAATAAAGTCATGCTCAGAATCCTCCTGAACAGACTGGAGATCCGAGCTGAGGAGATCATCAAAGAAGGACAGGCAGGTTTCAGGGCAGGACGGAGCACAACAGAGCAAGATTTTTAACCTGAGAACAATATAATTATTCTCTGTAAGAAGTACTTGCAACACCAGTGAGATCTTCACCACGTCTTTGTAGATTTTAAGAAGGCATTCAATAGAGCTCAAGAGCAGATGCTGCAGCCACCCGCATGACTTAATACTACACAATAGATAGCTAGATAACTGCATAAATAAACAAATAGGTAAGTAAACAACCAGTGCATGTATTTCCCGTTTCAGCAATGAAAACAACCAAAATGTTGGACTGATAATTTTACTTTTTGATTTATATATTTTGATGCACAAAAAAAAGAAAACAAAAGAGTGAAAGAAACCCCATCACCTAAACTGAAAGGAAACAGCGCTGTTAGTTTTTCTTCCTGGGCTCTAAACTGAAGAGGAGTGGTACAAACGCTGCATCCAGTGTACACAGTGAAGGAAGCGAAGGGAATAGGCCATCAGTCAGCAAACACAGCAAGGTGACACAGCACAGCACAGCACAGCACAGCACAGCACAGCACAGCCGCCTGTCCAGCGTGGAAAGCCAAAGGTCTTTGCCAACTCCATGCATTCATTTGGTTTGAGAATGAAAACCACAGATGCACACACCCACCCCGCTTTAGACTCTACTCAAGAAACTGTACTCTATATTTGTGTTGCCCGCTTCCATTTCTCATTCACCGACCCCCATCCCTCCCTCCTTCCTCTTTTTCCAGTGTCGATTTATACAGAGGGTGGATCCAAGCACCCCTTCCCTCCCCCAAAACCCCATCACCCCATCTTTCCATTACCTTAATGACTCTCCTCCCAGCTCGCCACACTTTCTCCTCCTATCTTCTGCTCTGCTGTCAACACCTTCATTATCCTCCACTTCAGAAAATGACAAGGGCTGAAGACAATCTAAGTTGCCTCCATTGCTAATTACCAACAGATGAGACCTGAGCCCCTCTTTTACTACTGATGATGTGGCTACATACAGAGAAACAACGTCCTTGGATAATGCGGGGTAAGCTGGAGACAGTTTAAGACTTTGAAAATAGTAAGCTATTTCTGGATTGTTAGTCCCAAACCATATCTCTCTTTCTGTGTCTCTGTCTCTGTTTCTCTCTGTCTCTCTCTCCCTGGTTTGGAATATACTATTTACTCTCTCTCTCTTTGTCTCTCTCTCACACCAACACACTCCCTCAAGGAGAGAGACAGACAGACGGACAGACAGACAGACAGACAGACAGAATGAGAGAGAGAGAGAGAAAAAGGGGAGGGGGTGCTAACAACAAAATCAAATATGAAGATAAGACTCACCATGTTTTACACAAATGCCCCCCCCCCCCCCCCCCCCCATGAAAAAAGCAACAAAAAAGAAAGGTAAGAAGTAAACTACAGTACAAACAGAAGGCTGGTAAAGCTTCATTAAGTTTAGCACAAGAAAAAAGAAAAAGCAAAAAGACAGAAAAAAGAAAGAATACAATCATAAAACAAACAAAAAAATGTTTTGTTCCTCCTAGGTTCACCAATGATGACATTTTGGCGTGTACGACAGTTCTTACCCACCGTTAAGATAACTGCATTCCATCTTTGGAGATTAAAAATAAATTAAATGAAACAACAGCAAAAAAAAAATATGACAAGAAACTTAACAACCCAACGCACACTTCAAAAAAAGAGAGTTTAATACAAGTACTAAGAGCATGCAGCGTAGGAAAAAAAAAGTAGAGAATTTAGTCACTCTGCTGCTGTCTGTCTGGAAAAAGATGACACTCGTGAAAACCACAGTTCATGTTCTCATCCATCAAACCTGTCAGTCCTGTTTCTTCAACACTGACTTCATCTGTCTCTGTCGGTACTGTGCAGTCAGGGAATGGGGTTCTCAACTTTCCACAACAGTTTCTTTTTAATCTACTTTTCCCTCCGTATGCTTCTGACATAGTTTGAATGTGTGTTATGTGGCTCTGTGGTTTTATTATTCTGTCTTCTTCATGCCTTTTCTCTGTGCTCCAAGTTTCGTCTGTTTGCCTCCTTGTTTGTCTGTCTGTCTCTGATTCTTCCTTCTTCCTTCTCCCTATCTCTGCCCCTCCCCCCCCCCCCCCCCCCCCCTCCTCTCTCTCTCTCTCTCTCTCTCTCTCTCTCTCTCTCTCTCTCTCTCTCTCTCTCTCTCTCTCTCTCTCTCTCTCTCTCATGAATCGGACTCTGGGGTGATCTCCCTTGGATATAAGCAGGGTAAAAATTTGCTGCGTGTATTTTGGTGTAAATAATCAAATTCTATCAACACCATGCCAGTTGTTGGGTTACCAACACCACTGGAAGTGACACTAGGTGCGCTGCTACAAGAAAACTGCATCACCTCATGGAAAGTATGCGGAGAGGGCGACAACACGACCGTCGTGTTACGAATGAGGGCTGGCTCAAATGATGAGAAAATGGCCGGTCAACAAACACCTGCGTACTTCCGAAAAAAGCCGCCCAGTCATATCAACAGGGACCGAAGGCGGAATGAGGAGAGGAGACAGGCGGAGGAGAAGAGACAGGCGGAGAAGAGACAGGCGGAGGAGAAGAGACAGGCGGAGGAGAAGAGGCAGGCAGAGGAGGCAAGTACATTTTTCGCTTCCGAAACTTCTCCAAGTTTGTTTATGCCAACGCCCCCCATCACCCTGTCTGTCTCACACATCAAGTCGCCTTCCTCTCCAAACCACAGGCCTCCGCAACTCTTGCTTCCCGCACGTGATTATCGCCGAGCGTCACGTGCTGCCACGGTTCCTGCAGCTGACACAGTGACAGAACAACAACACAGCGGAATTGACCTTGTGGACGTGCCTGTACCTGACGTGACAACGGAGGAGGACTACGACAAATACCTCGATGAGCTTCGGGATGCAGGCTACAGTGGAGACACCATTAAGGACTATGTGGGTGAGCTAAAGAACAGATCCCTGCAGAGAAATCTAAGGAACATTTCCAGAAATAAAGACTTTGTTCACGTATACACCTCTGAAGAAACACCTGACACTATGTTGTGTGAAAGTGATGACATGATCTTTCAGTTTACCTGGAAAAATGACACCTATAACCCATCTCTCATGAATCTCAGATTTATGAATGTGGAAGAACTAGATTGGGAAGATGAAGACAGCACTGTCCAGTGGTGATTTAAATGCAAGAACTGCCCAGGAAAACTACAGTTTTAATGTAGATGATAGTGATTATGAACAAACTACATACCCTAATCATAGCCAATATCCAAGAAAATCTCAGGACAACACAATAAACAATTTTGGTCAGCAGTTAATTGATGACAAAACCGTATCAAAGTTTACGAAAAGTTATACTTCATTTTTTTGCATCTTTCCATTTTTGCCCCTGAAAGTGTATTGTGGTCTAAGGCCGATGTACATTAAACAATTTCAGTGTTCAGTGTTCAGTGTTCTCACACACACACACACACACACACACACACACACACACACACACATACACACACACACTGTCTCTCACCTTTGTTCTGTGTATGTATGTATGTGCATGCACATGCACGTAAAATGTGTATATCCATATACAGATATATACATATATTTAGAGAGATATGTGCATACATATATATATATATAAAACCATATATATATATGATATATATATCCAAGTTTCATCTGTTTGTTTCCACATATATATGTATGTATGTATGTATGTATGTATGTATGTATGTATGTATGTATGTATGTATGTATGTATGTATGTATGTATATATGTATATATATATTTTATATATATATATATATATATATATATATATATATATATATATATATATATATATATATATATATATATATATATATATATAACCCCGTTTGTAAGCGATAGAAGACGGAGACGAAGAATGCATGTGTGTGCGTGTGTGTGTGTGTGTGTGTGTGTGTGTGTGTGTGTGTGTGTGTGTGTGTGTGTGTGTGTGTGTGTGTGTGTGTGCACGCCCTCTTTCCCTTCCCATTCCTTCTCCCGCCAAATCAATACCTTTAAACCAGACGCAACTCCATTCCTCCCTGTCCTTTTGAGCAAATAGCGCCCATTAAAAAAAAAATGGCCCTTCAATTCTGGGCCTGAAAACTGATTTTCAAATGCCACGTTTAGCCACCTGCAGCATTTAAACTCACTTTTATGTGCACGAGTTTACATAAATCCCTAAGCACACACATGTGCATGGGGAAGGTAGACATTTTTGTAAAAATGACATGCTTGTATATTCAGGTAGGCCTACTCGCCTTTGCACAATCACCCATGCTTAAGAGTGTAAACAAGCACATGTACGCATAATGTAGACATGCCCACATGTATTCTTAAGAGAATCTCTCTCTCTCTCTCTCTCTCTCTCTCTCTCTCTCTCTCTCTCTCTCTCTCTCTCTCTCTCTCTCTCTCTCTCTCACACACACACACACACACACATGGAATAGACCTACCAACAACACACGCACAGGACATCAACACAAAAACATCAGTTAAGTTGCCATCATCGGTTGATTTAGAACCTCCCTGTATGTCTGATTGTAGTGACTGTGCTGATATGTGTGTTTTGCAGCCTGAGGTGAACGATGATAATATTGTTGGTCTATTCGACACAAGAAATGTCAAACAGTACGTGGCTACTCTAACTGATAGATCCGTACAGAAAAGGCTGAGACAGACAAAGAAATACACACTTTAGAAAATCCGTGCTACATCATTCAGAAGGTGAAGATATTGTGACGTGTGAGTCAGACGACATTGTGATCCAGTGCGCATGCCAACCAGACACTGAGCCAGTATGTGTGTACTGGTTTGTCAAACAGCAAGAGAAAAACATGCTAAAAGAGGAACGTGTCAAACTCGCCAGTTTGCGGAATGGGAAGCGAATCCAGAACACACTACACACTGAGACCCTATCGTGTGCTTCAAGGGACTTAGCGACTCTTAGAGAACTATTACAGCGGTCTCTTGGCTAGGCCTAGCCTAGACCTAAGGGTGTGTTTGTGACAAAGACTGGACGAAAGAAAGGCTCGGAATGCCGTAACATATCTGGACAGTAAAGAGTTTCGTGTCTCGATGTACATTACTAATCAATGCTGTGGTTTCCATGGCTTGGAGTAGGGTCTGTGTCAGCTTAAAGCAATTATCGTTATGGTTTCGGCAACCCCCTTCATGTATGGGCCAATGGCCTTTTTTCATGAATAAACCTTTCGAGTTCGAGTTCGAGTTCTCTCTCTCTCTCTCTCTCTCTCTCTCTCTCTCTCTCTCTCTCTCTCTCTCTCTCTCTCTCCTCTCTCTCTCTCTCTCTGTTACACACGTTGTGCTATTTTGTTGAAATTCATCCCCCTTGACAATTTCAATTGTAAGGGTTAATCAATGCTTATGAAAAAAAAATATCTAAATCTATCATGTAACCATGTTATGGTATCCATGACATGATGACCTTTGGGTTGTAATTAAGAAAGCTCTCAGTACATGACATTTTGTGTGTTGTGCCCAGCCCCCCTCTCACTGTTCCCTTGTTAATGGGCATCCTGCTTATAACAATAAACTTTTGTCATTGTCATTGTCATTGTCTGTGTTACACACGGTTTACTTATAACACGTCTCCAAGATATAGACTCAAATGAAACATTATTGCATCAGTATGAACCATTACTATCTCGTGTGCAAGTGAAAGTTCCTTGAATGTCTAATTCGGTGTGAGACAGGGATGTGTGCTAAGTCATATTCTTTTTTCAGTATTCATTAAGGAGATCTCCGAGAACATAAGTGATCAAGGTAAACACAGAATTCAGTTGTTACCAGATATTATGGAAATCATTTTCTAACATTCTCAGATGACGTAGTACTGTCATTCGGAAAATATTTACAGTTAAAAGGTCTTTGGGATCATTGAACAAAACTTTCCTGCCAAACATTCTGTATGCATAGAAAGTGTCAATCCAACACGCACTTGCACAGTTTTGCTTGTACCTGTACTTATTCAGATCCTTAACAACGGGGCACATGTCTTCTATGATCGAAGTCCATTTATGATTTTTTTTCCAAGCTTTCTTATCGATATAAGTTTCAGTTCGTTAAGAACTGTTTCTGAGATGTTATTCCTAATCCTTCATGTATTATATCTTTATCGGAAGCTTTTCTTGATATTCTGCTTTGTTTTGGGTTCCAGTTCATCTTCAGATGAGTCATGTACCTTACTTCAGTGAATAATTTGTTCTCAAGCCACACTATTTTTGTTTTCTCATTATTCATCAGCTGCCCAGTACCAAATAGTCTAACGTTTTTATGGATTGTTCAAATGATAATCTGTCACCTTCATTAAGATCTGAGTTGGTGTCAGAAGCAAACCGAAATAACTTGTGTTCTGTATAAAAAAAAGGGGGGAGGTGTCCACGGCAAAGGTGTCCCATAACCTATCCGGTCGTAGAGCCTAGGTGTGTGAGATGTCAGAGACCTCAGCTTCTCTAGGGGCCAGCATATTGAGGGCGGCGCCCATCTCCTCTCCCTCGCTGCTTTACCTTCCCTGACCCTAGAGAGGGCAGATACCCATTTATACCTGGGTGGACTGGGAGAGGAGGAGCTGTACTGAAGCCAAGGCGCGCAAACGGTCACCTATCCACTTTGTAACCACCCTAAATACTGCTTATCCTTAGCTTAAGGAAAGCGAGTGCTTTGACCACTGAGCTATCCAGTCTCCGTTCTGCATTATGAACGTGTATTTCTCTGATATTAGGATTTTTTCTCATCATAATTGCCAACATTTTTACCAAAGAATTAACAAACAAGGGGGTATAGGGTCACCCTGTCTGCATCCTATGTGTATTCCAAACCAGGAGCAGCTGTGTTCATTGTCTGAAACTAAGATTTGCGTAGGTTTTTTTATATCACAAAAAATTGTTTTTTTCTCCATCTTTAACCCACCTTGCCTTTGATTTCAGCAAGACACCTTCCATTTTAATATCTCTTTTTGTTGTTAATTCCCTGCTCAAATCCTGTAGTTCTACGTCATTTCTGGGGGGGTTGTTGTTGTTGTTGTTTTTTCTATCTGTTGTTCCTCTTGTGTTGATCCCTTTCTTTTCTTTTTCCATGATGGGTATGCAATTGTCTTTGTCTTGATCTTCTTCAGCAGAAACTCAAAAAAATACATTGTAAGGAACTGTTTATTTTACACCAGCTTTGCAGATTTCTTGTACCTATAATTATTTACTCTTGTATGGTGATCAGCAGCATATTCTTCACTAACGTTTTCTTTTGTCTCATTCCTTTCTGTTACATAAACAGTATTCCTCAACTAAGGAAAAGTTCGTCATTTTCCAGGATGTTCTATATTATTTTGCTTATCAAATTTCAATCTTACACTAACTATGGAATGATCGAAGCGATATCCATAATGAATGCCAAGATCTTCAACCACAAAGATAGAGTGTCCTCAAAGGAGGAAAAAATCGAATCTACTTTGTTTCAGGTGACTGTCTTCCGTCATGTAATCCTGCTATAGCTAGGGTGACACTCCCTCCATATATCGAAAAACTGGAATTCTTCAATTAAATGCAGCACATATTCTCTATTTCTGTTTGATTACATGTCGATTCATATCATTTCCTTCTTAATTTACTCAGATTTTTATGTTATGTTAATATTGTTCCTTTTGTTATCAGAATAAATAAACAAGGTTCGTTTTAAACTAACGTAATAGCTTCAGATCTGAATGTAGTTGTTTTTGCCTTAGTTTTCAGCCTATCCTGGTTCAAAACTGCTTACATAATTATGTGAACATCTCGGGTGATGACTAGTATCAACAGGAATGTTCTTTACGTAGCTAACCTGTGTAAAGGCAGATTGATAGCGCATGGAATTGTTGCAGCTGCAGATTAGAAGCATCCTTATCTCTTTTTTGTCTGTTGAGCGCAATATAAAAAAGAGATATCAAACTGGAAAATGTGCAAATTTGGAATAATCCACCGCTTAAAATCAATTTGCGATCAGCTTGCAGGGTTGTTGTTTTTTTTAATCACAGTATTTCTTTCTCTTTCTCTGTCTCATTCCCTCCCTCTCCCTCTTTCCACTCTCTTTGTATTTGCTTGCCTGTTTGCTTGTTTCCAAGTCTCTGTCTGTCTGTCTGTCTTTCTGTCTTCTTCTTTTTTCCTTTTCCTCCTTTTCTGTACACACACACGTACACACACACACGTACACACACACGTGCGCGCACACACACACACAATCACACACACATACATACACACAAACACACGCAAACACACACACACACACACACACACACACACACACACACACACACACACACACACACACACACACACACACAACACAACACAACACAACACAACACAACACAACACAACACAAAACACACACACACATACACACACACACACACGTACGCACCCCCCCCCCCCACCACCACCACACATACACACACACAACACAACACAACACACCACAACACAAACACAAACACAACACAAACACACCACACCACAACACAACACAAACACACACACGAGAGCATGTTTGGGGTTTCTCAAATTAAGGTGCTAATTAACACAGTTCTCCGTCCTTCTCTCTTATCTCTGCAATTCTTGCTGCCCCCTTTTTTGTGTCCCTCAGGAAAGTGTGGCTGCAAGGGGCAACAGATAAAAGTGAGCAGATCAGCCCAACAAGCCTCTCCAAATGGTGCAGTTTTTGCCTCGTCATTTCCTTTAAGAACTGGGGATTGACTTAAATCGGCATTGGCGTTGAAAATTGACACTGCAAAAAAAAAAGGGGGGGGGGGGGGGGGCGGGGGGAGAAGAGCGTGGAAGATAGTGGAACAGAAGGATAACTGATAAGAGGGTAGAGAAAAAGAGAGAGGGTGGAGGATTAAAATAGTTAGATGAGAAAAAAAAGAAAGAGGAAAAAAGGGGGAACTACACACACACGCGCGCGCGCACGCACACACACACGCGCACGCACACACGCACACACGCACGCACGTACGCACACACACACGCGCGCACATACGCACGCACGCAAGCACTAGACACAGACACACACACACACACACACACACACACACACGCGCGCGCGCGCACACACATACATACATACATACATACATACATACATACATACACACACACACACACACACACACACACACACACACACACACACATACATACATACATACATACATACATACATACATACATACATACATACACACATACACACATACACACATACACACACACATACATACATACATACATACATACATACACACACACATACACACATACACACATACACACATACACACATACACACATACATACATACATACATACATACATACATACATACATACATACATACGCGCCCGCTAGAAAATACAGAAAGAAAGGGAGAAACAAATCGTCGGGGGAGGGGAGTATGCATGTAAAAAACGTACGCATTGGAATTGTTCCAAATGCAATATTATGTGGGATTGTTGCACCTTAGGTTTCTAATCCTTAATGGCCCTGGGATCATTGTCACAATTTGGGGGGGGGGGGGGGACATGTACAGGATTAGCATAGAGATGTTTACGATCTTTCAAGACAACTTCCTGTTCAGTCTCCTAGTTAGATCATCGTACTCTTCTATCTGAGAGATAAACAGTTCTGCCATTTGACTTTCCCGCAACACATTATGTGAATAAGAATCCTTCCTTCTCAACAAAAATTATCAAAAACCAGCATGCACACAGGTGTCGTGTTTAGACACCATCCCTGAGGAAAAATCGGGAAGTTGGAGTCCCCAGGGCCGCTCGGGGCTGTATATATATATATATATAAGAGAGAGAGAGAGAGAGAGAGAGAGAGAGAGAGAGAGAGAGAGAGAGAGAGAGAGAGAGAGGGGGGGGGGAGGAGAGGAGGGGAGAGAGAGAGGAGAGGAGAGAGGAGAGAGAGAGAGAAGGGGGAGAGAGAGAGAGAGGAGAGGAGGAGAGAGGAGAGAGAGAGAGAGAGAGAGAGAGAGAGAGAGAGAGAGAGAGAGAGAGAGAGAGGAGAGAGAGAGAGAGAGAGAGAGAGATTCTAACAGGGGGTAGGCGCTGCACTTATGGTGACGCGCTCTCCCCGGGGAGAGCAGCCCGAATTTCACACAGAGGAATCTGCTGTGACATAAAGTGGTACAAAAGGAAATAAATATCTTGCCTTCTGACACATGGCCTCTCAGGGCCTGGCTTGTCCTCTGCCTCCCTGTGCACTACAGCTGAGCACTTTGATGGGCTTCCGTGTCTACCTGCCTTTGGCTCTGATTCATTGAATCAAGCTATTGACCAACCACTGTTTGCTTGTCCTGGCAGAAGGCAGTACGCGGGATCGTCTGATGTCACCCGGTTTGGATAGGAGGACAAGGGGTGATCATTATTTTTTATAATCAAACTAATCCGATGAAGGCGGAGGGAAAGATGGGCCAATAATTATGCCGTAATATGTCGTTCAAGCTGAGATCCACTTTTCCGCTTCGACCATTGCCCTGTTAGGAGTTCTTATATTACCATTTGGAAAACACACACACACATGCACGCGCACACACACACACACACACACACACACACACACACACACACACACACACACACACACACACACACACACACACACACACACACACACACACACACGCACGCACGCGCGTGCACGCACACACACACACACGCGCGCTCATGTGCACGCGCTCGCGCGCGTGCACACACACACATGCACTCTCTCTCTCTCTCTCCTCTCTCTCTCTCTCTCTCTCTCTCTCTCTCTCTCTCTCTCTCTCTCTCTCTCTCTCTCTCAGACATATGAGTTGCTAGTTGATTAATAAACATTCCAAACAAAGTAGGACTCAAGACACACCCTTGTCGAACCCCTAAAGGGCAGTCAAAAAAATCTGAATATTCGTTATTGGATCTAACACAAGATATCAAACTACTGTACATTGCACGTAGGGAACAGAAAAATTTTCCTCTAACACCTTGGTCTCTAATCAATTGTAATAGCTTGTCATGTCTTACTGAATCAAAAGCTTTTCTGAAATCAACAAAAGCAACATACAATTTTTTACTCCGCTGAGAAAAGCATTTCTGAATAATAGAGTGTAAACAAAAAATATGATCAGTTGTTGAATATTTTTTACGAAAACCAGCCTGACCTTCTGAGATCATTTCATTGTCTTCCAACCATGTATAAAGCCTCTTGTTTAGTATTGTGCTGTAGCATTTGGAAATTGTGCTCAGCAGAGAAACCCCTCTATAGTTGTCAACATTTTCAGTGTCACCTTTCTTGTAGATTGGTATAACAATGGCTTTGGCCCATTCATTTGGGTAAATGCCTTTTGAAAATAGTGAATTGAACAATTTATGTAAAAAAGGAACTGTAATTGTACTACCAATCTCCAACATTTCTGTGGTAATGCCATCCATTCCGCAAGCTTTGCCAAATTTTAATTTGTTAACAGCATTAGCCACTTCCACTTCAGTTATTTCAGAATTTAATACATGATCCTCTTCCTCAGTCAAGCCAATCCCACCATTTTGCATATTTCCTGACATACTATCATCAATAGAAAACACCTTTTTAAAATGATGTAGAGTTGTTCATTTTGCTTTTTGCAGATGATGTTGTTTTGTTGTCTTCTACTCCTGTAGGCCTGCAAAATCAGTTGAATATTCTCCAAAAGTGTTGTGTGGATATGAAATTAAACATTAATACAGATAAAACCAAAGTTATGGTCTTTAGGAAAGGAGGGGTTTTGGGTAAGGATGAGGAATGGATTTTAGGAGATAAAAAGTTAGAAGTTGTAAATAAATATTGTTATTTGGGGTATGTTTTTACGACAAAACTTTGTCATAGGCTGGGTACAGAACATTTGTGTGTAAAAGGGAAAAAAGCACTGATAAGTTTGATTAGAGCATTTCAAAAAAACAAAGATATTTCTTACCAGGTTTATTTTAAAGTTTTTGATGTAAAAATTAAGCCAATATTGCTATATGCATCTGAAGTATGGGGAGTAAATCGCTTAGAACATGTAGAAAAAATACATTTGATGGCTTGTAAACGTTTTCTGGGAGTTCCTGTTAAAACACCAAATAAAATGGTTTATGGGGAAGTTGCCAGATATCCTTTATTCATAAACTCATATATTTGTGCAGTTAGATATTGGTTAAAATTACTACAAATGAGTAATCAGAGGTTGCCAAGACAGGCCTACAAA
>CM060324.1:40960242-40962742 GCA_030674155.1 Stramonita haemastoma
TATCTAATTTTGGGGATATATGGATGAAGAGTTATACATTCAGCTTTATACAGAAGACAGACGGCCAGTCAGCTGTCAGTTGGGTTGATACATTAACTAGTGAATACAAAAACAGTGTGGTATCTCTTGAGTTCACAGTGATACTCATACTAATCACTAAAATGAAAATTGTGACCAAAATAGAAAAACGTTAAGTAAATGACCTTGACCTATGCATACCCTTACTGCCCTCCCCCTCCCCTCCTCCCCCGTAAAAAGCTGAAAACCATTGAATTATTGTCTAATGTGTGACCTATGACTGTTGTCTACCGCTCCATCCCTACGAGTACCTGGGCGTTCTTCGAAGGATGAACTGTAAGACAGTCCCCCACCCCTTCTGCCACACTGTTGTGTTTCACTGAGTTTCATTATTCCCAATCATTGTCCTTGCAATATGGGATGACATTTCGCACATCCGGAATCATTATGGTAATTGTACCTCTAGTCACTATAATGCAAGGGAACTAACTGCAGTTTTGAGCTTGCGACAAGGGACCTAACTCTCTTCCTACACAAGCTACATATTTATTTTATTCTGTTATTCTTTTATATCGAGGATAACGGAATAAGCACTCCTGTCCGCCTACTCTTAGGAAAAGCGGAACAGGATTTAACGTGTGCGCAAGATGTTCTGTGTGCGTTCGCACACGGGGCCTCGGTCTATAGTCTCGTCCGAAGGACTTTTGGGGAGAGTGGAGTCAGCACTGGTGTTAACTCTAGAGAAAAAATTCCCTCGAATGGGAATCTATCTCAGGTCGGCAAATTGCCAGCGCAATGTTCTTACCACTAGGTTATCCCGTCCACCCCATATAAACGAATGATGGTTCGCACGTGACTAAAAAAGCCAACCTGAATCCACTGTTATGTGCCTGTTGCGCAATCTTCAAGAAAAGAGAGCACATTAGTCTTACTAATGAAGGATCGAGAGTGACGTGTTTTACTTCTGAACACAAGCTCCTTTCAGACATCATAAAAACCCACACCCTTCTCTTTCAGGTGTCACCGAGATTTGAAAAATAGGGGACCTCAGAACCATTAGCATCCAATGTCTGTTTCCCTCGCTAATTGGGGGCGATACCTCATTTTTCTCTTTACGTTCGGTACCTTTTCCTTTACTGCCTGAAATGAGAACAGAGGCAAGAGTGGGACAATGGCATCGGTTGTGGTGTTTTTTTGTTGTTGTCGGACTCCAGTCAAGTAGCTGTCTTGTTCATCAAGACCAAGATTGTCTGGGTGATGGTCAAGTTTTACGGGGACACAGTGCCCCTGTCCGGTAGCCTAGCCAGCAGCGCAAGACTAATCACGTCATGAGAACAGGGGAGAAGCTGTGCCAGGAACGGTGGCTGTTCTGTTTATCAGCTTCTCCTGTCAGGCAATTTCGGGATTAATTCTTGTCACACAGAGAGGGGTGGAGAGGGGGGGAGAGAGAGGGGGGGAGAGAGAGGGGGGGGGGGAGAGGGAGGGAGAGAGGGGAGAGAGAGAGAGGGAGGGAGGGAGAGGGAGGAGAGAGAGAGAGAGAGAGAGGAGAGAGAGAGTAGGGAGAGAGAGAGAGATGGGGAGAGAGGGGGGGGGGTGGGGGGAGGGAGAGAGAGGAGGGAGAGAGAGAGAGAGAGAGATAGGGAGGGAGAGAGAGAGAGAGATAGGGAGGGAGAGAGACAGAGAAGGGGGAGAGAGGGGGAGGGAGGGAGGGAGAAAGAGAGAAAGAGGTGGGGTGGAGGGACAGAGGGAGTAACTTCTCTCCTTCTTCGGGAGAGATGGACTGTCTAACTGTCATTCCTTATTAATTTTGTTGGTGAGTTTCACGATTCTGTTCTTGTCAATCGAATAACTTTCAGTTTCAGGGGGGCATCTCTTTCTGCTACAAAACACACCCCCTGCTATGAGTTGACAGTTTTTCTGTCCACGTGAAAGAAAGTTACCATTCCGTGAGATGTAATAGATACAAGAGTTGTTACATCTTATATACTGGCAACTTTCTTTTATAGTGTTTTGGTTCCAGTTATGTTAGAGCCCCTACACAGAGTAGACGTAACGGGAAGAAGAGCCGGTCTCAAACTCAATGCCAAAAAGACAAAAGTGCTGCATGTTGCCAGAATTAGCTGCCACACAAAGCGTTAATTAAAGACTGAAAAAAAAATTATTTTTAAAAAAATCTCAAAGACTTTGAATAGCTCGGTTCAGTCAAAACAAATGACGGATCATGTACCAAGGACATGACGACAAGAATAGACAATGGCTAAAAGAAGAAAATAATCGAACAAAACAACATCTGAAAAGGTCACAGCATTCCTTACCAGCTGAAAGTGAAAATAACAAAACGCTTCGTATAGCTGTCATGCTGTATGGCAGTGAATCCTGGACACACACAGAAAAGACGATGAAAAAAAAAAAAGAATCAAAGCAGCTGAGGTGTGGATTTTTAGAAGGCTGATCTGGCCGGACCAGTTGGACATATAAAAGA
>CM060324.1:40965203-40970203 GCA_030674155.1 Stramonita haemastoma
GGGGAAAGGGGGGAGAGGGGAGGGGAGGGGAAAGACAAAGAGGGGAGAAAGGGGGGAGTTTGAGGGAAAGAGGGAGGGAATGAAAGAAGGAGAGAGAGGAGGGGGGGAGGGAGGGGGAGAGAGGGGGAGGGGGGGAAGAGATGAAGAGGGGGGAGAGAAAGAGACCGGGGGGGGGGAAAAACAGGGAGAGGGGGAGAAGAGAGAGGGAAAAGAAGGGGGTGGGGAGAGAAGGGGGGGAGGAGGAGAGGGAGAGGGGGAAGAGGAAGGAAGGAGAGAGGAGAGGGAGAGAGAGGGGGGAGGAGGAGAGGAAGAGGGAGGAAGAGGGAGAGGGGGGGGAGGGGAGGAGAGAGGGGGGGAAAAAGGGGGGTAAGGGAGATGGGGAGAAGGAGGGAGAGGGAGAGAGAGGGAGGGAAGGGGTTTGAAGAGGGGGGGTGGGTTAGAGGGGAGAGGGGAGGGGAGAGGGTGGAGGGGAGGAGAGGGAGGAGGGAGGGGAAAAGAGAAAGAGGAAGAGGGGAGGGGGAAGGAGAGAGAGGGGGAGAGAGGGGGAAGGAGAGAGGAAGAGGGGGGGAGGAAGAGGGGGGACGAGAAGGGGGGGAGAGAGAGGAGAAGGGGAGCAGAGAGGGGAGGGGAAAGGGGGGGGAGAGGGGGAGGGGGGACGAGGGGAGAAGGGGGGGGGGGGAAAAAAAAAGGGGGGAAGGGGGGGGGAAGGAAAAAAAGGGGGGGGAGGGAAAGGGGGAAAAGGGGGAAAAAGAGGGAGGGGGGGGAAAAAAAAAGAGGAGGGGGGAAGGAGGGGAGAAAAAAGGGGGGGGGGAGGGAAAGGGGGGTGGGGGGAAAAGGGGGGGAGAGGGGGGGGCCAGAGAAAGGGGGGGGGGGAAAAAAGGGGGGGGGAAAAAAAAGGGGGGGGGGAAAAGGGGGGGGGAGGGGGGAGAGAGGGAAAAAAGGGGGGGGGGGGGAAAAAAAGGGGGGGGGAAAAAAGGGGGGGGGGGAGAGGGGAAAAAGGGGGAGGGGGAAAAAGGGGGGTTGGGGGGGAGGAGAAGAGGGAAGGGGGGGACGGGAAAAGGGGAAAAAAAGGGGGGGGGGAAAAAGGGGGGGGGGGGGAAGGGGGGAAGGGGGAAAAAAGGGGGGGGGGAGGGGGGGGGAAAAAAAAAAAAAAAGGGGGGTTTGGGGGGGGGGAGAAAAAAGGGGGGGGGGGGGGGGAGAGGGGGAGAGGGGGAAAAAGGGGAAAAAAAAAGGGGGAAAAAGGGGGGGGAAAAAAAGGGAGGGGGGGGGGGGGGGGGGAGGGGGAGGGGGGGGCCCGGGGGAAAAAAAAGGGGGGGGGAAAAGGTTTTGGGGGGGGGGGGGGGGAGAGGGAAAAAAAAGGGGGGGGAAAAAAAAAAGGGAGGGGGGAAAAGAAAGGGGGGGGGGGAGGGGGGAGAAAGGGGGGAAAAAGGAAAAAAAGGGGGAAAGGGGGGGGAAAAAAAGGGGGGGGGGGGGGGGGGAGGGGGGGGGGGGAGGGGAAGGGGGGGGGGGGGAGAAGGGGGAAAAAGGGGGGGGTTAAAAAAAAGGGGGGGGGGGGGCCCAAAAAAAAAAAAATTTTTGGGGAAAAAAAGGGAGAAGGGGGGACCAAAAAGGGGGGGAGGAAAAGGGGGGGGGAGGTGGGGAGGGGAGAGGGGGGAGAAGGGGCGGGGGAGAAAAGGGGGGGGGGAGGGGGGGGGGGGAAAAAAAAAGGGGGGGGGGGGCCGAGGAGGAAAAAAAGGGGGGGGGGGGGGGGGAAAAAAAAGGGGGGGGGAGGGGGGAAGGGGAAAAGAAAGGGGGGGGGGAAAAAAAGGGGGGGGGAAAAAAAGGGGGGGAAAGGGGGGGGGAAAAAAAAAGAGGAAGGGGAGGGGGGGGGAAAAGGGGTTGGGGAGGAAAGGGGGGGGAGAGGGGGGAAAGGGGGGGGAGAGAAAAGGGGGGGGAAAAAAAGGGGGGGGGGGGGAAAAAAAGGGGGGGGGGGGGGGGGGGGGGGAGAAAAAAAGGGGGGGAGAAGGGAAAAAGGGGGGGGGGGGGGGGGAAAAAAGGGGAAAGGGGGAGAGGGGGGGGAAAAAAACGCCCCGGGGGGGGGAAAAGGGGGGAGGGGAAGGGGGGGGGAAAAAAAAAAAAAAAAAGGGGGGGGGGGGGGGGGGGAAAAGGGGAAAAAAAGGAAAGGGGAAAAAAAGGAAAACGGAAAATTTAAAAAAAAAAAAAAAAAGGAAACCCCAAAAAAAAAAAAAAAAAAAAATTTTTTTTTTTTTTTTCTTTTTTTGGGGGGAAAAAAAAAGGGGAAATTTAAAAAAAAGGGGGGGGGGGGGGGGGGGGTTCAAAAAAGGGGGGTTTTTTTGTTGGGGAAAAGGGGGGGGGGGGGGGGTTTTTAAGGGGGGAAAAAAAAAGGGGGGGGGGGGGGGGAAAAAAGGGAAAAGGGGGGGAAAAAAAAAAAGGGGGGGAAAAAAAAAAAAAAAAAAAAAAATTAAAAAAAGGGAAAAAAAGGGGGGGAAAAAAAAAGGGAAAAAAAAAAAAAAAGGGAAAAAGGGGGGGAAGGGGGGGGGAAAAAAAAAAGGGGGGGGAAAGGGGGGGAAAAAAAAAGGGGAAAAAAGGGGGGAAGGAAAAGGAAGAGGGGGAAAAGAGGAGGGGAAAGGGAGGACAAGGAAAAAAAAAAAGGAGGAAAGGGAAAAGGAAAAACAAAAAAAAAAGGGGAAAGGAAAGGGGACCAAAAAAATGGCCAAGAGGAAATTTACCCCCAAATTTAAAAAAAAGAAAAGAAAAAAAAAAAAAAAAAAAAAAAAAAAACCCCCCCCCCCAAAGAAAAAGGGGGGGGCAAGGGAGGAGGGACGGGGAAAAAGGGTTGTAAGGGGAAAGGGGGAAGGAGGGGGGGGGGAAGGAGAAGGGGAAGAAGAGAAAGAAAGGGGAAGAAACTTAAAAAAAAAGGGGAAGAAGAAGACAAAAGAAGGAAGAGAAAAATTTTGGGGAAATTTTTTTTTGGGATAGGGGGTGGGAAAATTTTGTTTGTCGGGGGGGGGCAGGGTGGGAGGAAAGGGGAAAGGGGGAAGGAAAAAAAAAAAAAGAAAAGGGGGGGGGGGGAAAAAAGACAAAAAAAGGGGGGGAAAAAGAAAAGAGAAAAAAAAAAAAAAGGGGGGGGGGAAGGGGAAAAAAAAAAATCCAAACACCAAAAAAAAAACAAAAAAAAAAAAAAAAAAAAAAAAAAGGGGAAAAAAGCCAAAATAAAAAAATGAAAGGGGGGGTTAAAAAGGGGGAAAAAAAAAAAAGATAATTACAATGCAAAAAAACAAAATATTTTATTTTTTGTGCATGAAGGCGGGGAACAGAAAACCCACAACCCCCCACACATCCCATAAAACCCATTATTTTTACCTTCGTTTTCATTATTCCTAAGCCTTTCAAAAACATCCAAAAGGGGTCCCACCAAAAACCCCCCCCAACAAAAAAAACAACAAAAACACAACACCAAAAAACCCCCAAAAAACCCAACTCCACCCCCCCCCCCCCACACCAAAACAACCCAAAAACCCCAAACCCACAAAAACACACCACAACCCACCACCACAAAAACCCAAAAAACAAATTTGTATTTATTTGACCCAAAATATAAAAAAGACAATCAGGCAAATAATTCAAAAAAAAAAAAAATTTTTTAAAATGGGGTTTTTTAATCGGTGGGGTGGTTTTTTTGAATTCGAATGACTACAGAACGAAAAAGAAAAATTTCTTTTTTTCTGTTTTTTTTTGGGCTTTTTGGGACCGAAAGCCGGCTCCTGGGGGGAAAAAAATTAAAGGGAAAAAAAAAAAAGGGGAAGGTTCGGCCTGAGGCAAGTCCCCCTTTTGCTTTGCTAAAGTTATGTTACAGAACCTTTGGGATCTCTGTGTTCTTTTTTATTTTTTTGAGCAGATTTCACAATTCTTTTAAGCAATTCTTTTGTTCTTAAACAAAAAATTTTTCCAAAAAAATAAAAAAAAATTTTTAAAACACCTTTTTAAAAATTTTTTTAAAACAAAGAAAGAATTTTTTTGTCCCAAAATAAGGGGTTAAAATTTTAGAAAATACCACATTTTATTTTTTTGCCCCCTTTTTTTGCCCATTGCGTCTCGGTTTTGCAAAAATTCCCTTTTTCTGTAAGCTCTCCCCTTTTTTTCCCCCTTTTCTTTTTCCTTTTCCAACTAACCCCCTTCCTTAATTTCTAAAAAACCCCCCCAACACACACACACACCCCACACACAAAAAAAAACCCCACACACACACACCCACACAACACCCCCTCCACACCCCCACCACCCCCCCACCCCCCACCCCCCCAAAACCCCCCACCACCAATAATTTTTCCCACTGTGTTGTTTCCCTTTTCATTTTTGCAAAAAGGGGGCTCACGGGAAAAGGGAGTAAAAATTTCCTGGAATAATAAATCTTTTTTTCGATCCTTTTGTTTCTGCTGGTGCCCCTGGGGGGGCCCACCATTCTTTTTTTTCCGGGGGGGTTTCCCCCAAAAGAAAAAGTCCTCACACAACCCAGGGGTTTTTTTTTTTTTCCCAATTTTGGATGTTTCTTCCCAGGGGGATTAAAAGGAGGGTGCTTTCATTTTTTTTGGGAAAATTTTTTTCCCTGTTAAATTTTTTTTAAGGGGTTTGGGGGTTGGGGTGTTTTTTTTGTTTTTTTTGTTTTGGTGCCTGGTGCTTTTTTGTGTTTGTGTTTTGTGTATAAAAGTGTGTTTTTTTTTTTAAATGTTTTTGGGGGGGGTTTTTTTGGGGGTTTTTTGGTGTTTTTTGGTGTGTGAGTTTTTTTTTTTTTGGAGTAAGATATCGCAGCACGGTTGATTTAAAAAAAATTTTGACCAGGGGATCAATGATGATAAGGTTTTTAAAAACCATTTTTTTGTAAAAAACCTTTTTTGGCTATGAAAAAGGGTTTTGGGGCCCGGGGCGTTTTGTTATTTCAGAACATTAAAATTTTTGAACACCCGCCCAAAAGTCCCCCCAAAAGCAAAAGGGGGGTTTTT
>CM060324.1:40982703-40992703 GCA_030674155.1 Stramonita haemastoma
AAAAAAGTTTCCATCAAACTGAACACGATACAAGCTACAAGCTCGTTGCTCAAGATGATGTAACGTATGCTTTGGTTTTAACACTTTTCGAATCAAACATATGTTAAACAAAAAAAGAATGAGCGAAAACAAACGAACTGGGGAAAATCCAAGAAAAGAACTAAAGAAAGAAAGTACAGAAAAATAAAAGAACGAAAAAAAGAACAAGAAAATTTTTATAAAAAAACAGACAAACCGAAAAAAAAAAAAAGAAAGAAAAAAACTCTCCTAAAAGAAAACGAGAAAAGAAATATCAAAACAAACAAAAGAAAACACAAGAAAGAACCAGAAACTAGACCAATCATTCTGATATAGCTCACTCCGGACAAGCCAAAAGCCTATTCCCTACCCATGCATGTGCCGAGATTGTTCGCACGATTTCATTCTGAAAGACTTGCACACATCTCAAAAGCCGGCCCTGTACTTTTCATCCACACTTGTTGGCGAACACAGGCTTTTCCCTGATTCCAGTGCCAACTAAGCAGATGTCCAAGGCTTAAGAAATGAGTTTGGGAGGCTGGACACAAGCACTAATGATGTCTTTAGGGATGGTGGTATTAGGAACCATTTTTAGTTAGTTAGCGCACTGAAGAGGGGTAATGGTAAAGAATGGAAAATCATCAGTCTCCTGGGGGATTAATGAAAGAGTTTTGGACATCTGTCTGTCTGTCTGTCTGTCTGTCTGTCTGTCTGTCTGTCTGTCTGTCTGTCTGTCTGTCTGTCTGAGACTGAGACAAAGACAGAGAGACAAAGACAGAGAGACAGAGAGAGAATCGATCATTTAATTCTTCCTTGTGCTTGTTCAAACGAACAAAAAAGAGAAGTAAAATTGAAGTACGTCTTTGGCTAGTCTGGTAACGCTTGTTCTCAGCTGCCATTTGCAGAAACATCACACTTACTTCCGCCTACCAATACACGCGACTTGACTTGAAAGGTCAGACTGTACCGTTGGAGCAGACTGCACTAAGGGAGCAGACTGCACCGTTGTATGCAAGTAAAATAGACATAACTATGGTGATGCATCTATCACTTTCTGCCTGTTCTTTAATCCATACACATAACTGTGCTAAGGGATCTATCGCTTTCTCCCTGTTCTTTAATACATATACATCACTGTGCTAAGGGATCTGTCGCTTTCTGTCTGTTCTTTAATACATACACATCACTGTGCTAAGGGATATGTCGCTTTCTGTCTGTTCTTTAATACATACACATCACTGTGCTAAGGGATATGTCGCTTTCTGTCTGTTCTTTAATACATACACATCACTGTGCTAAGGGATCTGTCGCTTTCTGCCTGTTCTTTAATACATACACATCACTGTGCTAAGGGATCTGTCGCTTTCTGCCTGTTCTTTAATACATACACATCACTGTGCTAAGGGATCTGTCGCTTTCTGCCTGTTCTTTAATACATACACATCACTGTGCTAAGGGATCTATCACTTTCTGCCTGTTCTTTAATACACATCAGTAAATAAGGGATCTGTCATTGGCTCCCTGTTCTTTAATCAATACACATCACTGTGCTAAGGGATTGTCACTAGCTGTCTTTTCTTTAATACACATAACTGGATGAGGGATCTATTATTGGCTGCCTGATCTTTAATACATATTACTATCCTAAGGGAATCACTTTCTGCCTGTTCTTTAATATATACACATAACTGTCCTCAGACAAAAACAGCAACAACAAAGAAACAACAAAAACAACCAAACAAACCACGTGACAATACTAAACACAAAAGACACAAGGGAAACATTGGTCACTGAGATTATTATTTTTTTGTAATTTTAGCGTATGTTGCGCTTGTTGTTGTTGCTGCTGCTGTTGTTGTCATTCTTGTACTTGTTGTCGCTGCTGTTGTTATCTTCGTTGTCTTAACAAATGACTCACTTGATTCCTTTGCCCCCTATTGGTTGATGAGTTCCTAATTTTCCCAGGAAGCTGTGAATGAAAAGACGGTTCCTAATGCTCCATTCCTTCTCCTGTTATCCTCTGTTGCTATTAAATTGCGTTTGATCGGCTACACCTCATTCCGCTAAATCAGAGGAGTTATTGGTCGTGTCCTTCTTTTTCTCCATGTTGCTGCAACTGTCATCCTAAAAGTCATCGTCGTTGTTGTCATTGTCGCCCTCTTCCTCGTCGTCGTCGTCTTCGTCGTCGTCGTCATCATCGTCGTCGTCGTCGTCGTCGTCATCAACATCATCATCATCATCATCATCATCATCATCATCATCATCATCATCATCATCATCATCGTCATCATCATCATCATCATCATTATCATCGTCATCATCATGAATTCCTTTCTGTTTTGTCCTATGCTTTCTGTCTTTTTTCTAAGTTTCCTTCTTCTTCTTTTTCCTCTCACTATGATCCTCGAAATAAAAGAATAAAAGGATAAGTATCAAAAAAAAAAAATTTCTCCTTCCTTTCCACAGCTACATTTTTAGCATCACCTTCATCATCATTATCAGCAATATTACTGCCATCACCCTAATCATCATCTAAATTACTCTCATCATCATCTTCCATCACTGTTACCATTATCGATCATCGTCATCACCATCGTCTTCCTTTTCTTCTTCTTCTTCTTCTTCTTCTTCTTCTTCTTCTTCTTCTTCTTCTTCTTCTTCTTCTTCTTCTTCTTCTTCTTCTTCTTCTTCTTCTTCTTTCTTCTTCTTCTTCCACTTCTTCTTCTTCTTCTTCTTCTTCTTCTTCTTCTTCTTCTTCTTCTTCTTCTTCCACTTCTTCTTCTTCTTCCACTTCTTCCACTTCTTCTTCTTCTTCTTCTTCTTCTTCTTCTTCCTCTTCTTCTCCTTTTTCTTCTTCTTCTTCTTCTTTGTCTGCTGTTTCTCATTTCCAAAGCTTCCACGCTGGACACTGGTGACTGATGGCCGGATCAGCATCAAACCCACACTCTAAGCTTTCCGAGGCAGCAGTTAGCAGGCGAGGCTCTCACGGCGGAAAAGTTCATGTGGGAAGTGTATTTTGTAATTCATCAGCCGGAAAATAAGATCTGGGGCGCAAAGTGCACCCAGAAATTAATTACCTCTGAGGTATTTTTTTCTTGACGTGTTGTGTAGGTAGAAGTTTATCTTGATTTTCTTGTGTGTGTGTGGTGTGTGTGTGTGTGTGTGTGTGTGGAGGGGGGGTTGTGAGTGTGTGTGGGGGGGGGGGGTGAGTGTGTGAGTGTGTGCTGTGAGTTTAAATATTGCCATTCCCAAAGAAATAGTTCTTTCACAGAGGCCAGACCTTTCATGATTATATAGCATATTTCATTTATGCCTTTCTATAATTACATCGGGATGTCCATATTCTAATAAAGGAAAAGGCAGTAATTGCTTCTTCTAAAACTGCCTTTAAACAACATCAATGACTTTCATGAATATCGAACATTTCCACTAATCGATGCGACATCATTATTTACTGCTTATTACACAATTTGAATGAAATTTTCTAACGTTTTCTGCTTTTCAATTCAAAGTGCATGGGTTCCAGTTTGTGAGTTTCCCTCTTGATAACGATAAAAGTAATGACATCTTTTTCTGTCAAATCCGATATCAAGCTTGAATATAGAAATCAAATTTATTTTTCTTGACCGATATGTATATAATTGTTTACATACTTGCTGCCTTAATCATTTCTCATGCTGTTAGTTCGTCAAAAGCACTATCTTCATAACGTGGGCTGAGCTTTTCTATTTTTATAGATAATTTTACTTTAATTATTTTGTTTAAAGAGTAAATACCTGTCCAAAGGCTATGCATTGCACTGCAGAGTACATGGCGTTGTGATAACTAGCACTTTAGAGTCGAATCGTGGTTGAATTCGAAATGCACAACTTTCCACCCATTCATAGGAACGCGGATACTCATGGTCAGACGCTGTTTAGAATCGGAAAATGCCAGACTTTACCATAATGGGGACCGAGTGCCTGTGTGTACAGTCCCCAGTTTCCCCAGCTAGGTTAAAGGGATACGTGCCACTTTGGTTACAGGGAAAGAAAGCACCATTGGGTGGTATAGGTACAGTCCCCCCTCAACGCTCTGTAAATGGGTCTGCACTTATGTCAGGTAAAAAGCATCAGGTAGGAGATGGTACATTATGCCTTTAAAAATGCTGTCTGAGAACGATCTTCCATGTAAGCTCCTACAAACAATGGTATGACTTACATTAATTTCTTTAAAAATATTAAACTTAATAGAGATAAAAACTGTGTTATGTTTGATGTGTTCTGTGTGTGTGTTGTGTGTGTGTGTGTGTGTGTGTGTGTGTGTGTGTGTGTGTGTGTGTGTGGTGTGTGTGTGTGTGTGTGTGTGTGTGTGTGTGTGTGTTTGTGTGTGTGTGAGTCTCTGTCTCTCTGTCTCTGTCTCTGTCTCTGTCTCTGTCTCTGTCTCTCTCTCTCTCTCTCTCTCTCTCTCTCTCTCTCTCTCACACACACACACACACACACACACACACACACACACACACACACATACATACACACACACAACAATGTTGGCTACATTACATTGGCCTGGGGCTGACGTGGTTGTATTTTGTGGGCACAGTTTTCTTGTGCAGTGAATGTTTTGAAAATGCAATTTTTCATGAATATTGTAACTATTCTGACAATGGAAGTCTATGAGTAAAGGGATTTCAATTGTCGCTATGTATGATGTGCCTGATGTTTGTATTTTGTATGTTATGAAGTGTCAGCCTTTATTCATTTATTTATTCATTTAGTCATGATTTCGGAATATACATATTCAATAGTATAGTGTGTTGAGAACGCGCCAACATATTATGGCAAAGCCTTATCAAAGTTTACGAAATGTTATATTTTATGATTTGCATCTTTCCATTTTTGCCTCTGAAAGTGTATTGTGGCCTCAGGCCGATGTACATTAAACAACTTCAGTGTTCAGCATTCTCTCTCTCTCTCTCTCTCTCTCTCTCTCTCTCTCTCTCTCTCTCTCTCTCTCTCTCTCTCTCTCTCTCTCTCTCCCTCTCTCTGCCTCTCTTTTTCTTTCTCTCTCCTTTCCTGTTCCCCCTCCACCTCCTCTGAAATCAGTATCAAATAAAGATGAATTATCAACTCAGCAAACAATTTATCTCCATTGATAGATATATTGGTTTCGCAACTATTTTCTTTTTGCAAATTCTCTCCCCCTGCCAGCGTAATTGGAACACAATCTAATCACAAGACATGGTCCACAGAACTAAATTGTCTGCTTGTCAGAAGAGATTCCAGAGTGCCTCATGTTTGATGTCAGAATGCCTGTTTACTTAAATCTCTCCGGGCTCAGTCAGGGAATTTTTCGGGTTTTTCCCTTTATTCTGTGACGTTCCTGTCCTGCCGATTCCACGCCACACATTTCAATCTCCCTGCCCAAACCATACCCACATTTGTCATGTCGCTTTCTCAGGGCCGAAAGTCCACAGGGAGCCCATCAATGTCAGGCCTCTATAGAGCCAGCAGCTGGAGGGGTCCTGCAATGCTGCTGGGTCACTTAGGTAGTGCTCAGTGGGGCATAATTATGCAGAGAAGCCAATCACCGAGTTTTAAAAAAAAATAGGCATGGAGAAAGCAACTGGTATGTGATTGAACAGCAATTCAAGGATAGAAAAGAAAACCTGCAGAAGAAGAACAGCAGAAAAGCCTATCAGCTTGTGAAAGACCTGACAAGCTCTAAACAAGGGAGAACCACTACCATCCAAGACAAAGCAGGGAAATGTCTCACAGAAGAACAAGATATTTTAAAGAAGTGGACAGAGTATTCCTCTGAGTTGCATAGACACAACAACAGGAGACCCCAAGGTGCAAGATTTCCCTCCACTAACCAGCAATGACAGCTACAGGAAGAAGTTGAAAGTGCAGTAACATGACTAAAGAATGGGAAGTCAGGAGGAGTGAACAACATTTCATTAGACCTGGTCCAGGCAAGAAGATGGGCCATGATAGATGTGTGACTCATCATATGCAATGAGATCTGGTGGACAGGTGAGTGGCCAACGCCTTAGACACTGTCCCTGATTGTTACACTCCCAAAGAAAGGCAATGTACAACTATGCCAAAACTACCGTACCATCAACCTAATCAGTTATGCAAATAAAGTCATGCTCAGAATCCTCCTGAACAGACTGGAGATCCGAGCTGAGGAGATCATCAAAGAAGGACAGGCAGGTTTCAGGGCAGGACGGAGCACAACAGAGCAAGATTTTTAACCTGAGAACAATATAATTATTCTCTGTAAGAAGTACTTGCAACACCAGTGAGATCTTCACCACGTCTTTGTAGATTTTAAGAAGGCATTCAATAGAGCTCAAGAGCAGATGCTGCAGCCACCCGCATGACTTAATACTACACAATAGATAGCTAGATAACTGCATAAATAAACAAATAGGTAAGTAAACAACCAGTGCATGTATTTCCCGTTTCAGCAATGAAAACAACCAAAATGTTGGACTGATAATTTTACTTTTTGATTTATATATTTTGATGCACAAAAAAAAGAAAACAAAAGAGTGAAAGAAACCCCATCACCTAAACTGAAAGGAAACAGCGCTGTTAGTTTTTCTTCCTGGGCTCTAAACTGAAGAGGAGTGGTACAAACGCTGCATCCAGTGTACACAGTGAAGGAAGCGAAGGGAATAGGCCATCAGTCAGCAAACACAGCAAGGTGACACAGCACAGCACAGCACAGCACAGCACAGCACAGCACAGCCGCCTGTCCAGCGTGGAAAGCCAAAGGTCTTTGCCAACTCCATGCATTCATTTGGTTTGAGAATGAAAACCACAGATGCACACACCCACCCCGCTTTAGACTCTACTCAAGAAACTGTACTCTATATTTGTGTTGCCCGCTTCCATTTCTCATTCACCGACCCCCATCCCTCCCTCCTTCCTCTTTTTCCAGTGTCGATTTATACAGAGGGTGGATCCAAGCACCCCTTCCCTCCCCCAAAACCCCATCACCCCATCTTTCCATTACCTTAATGACTCTCCTCCCAGCTCGCCACACTTTCTCCTCCTATCTTCTGCTCTGCTGTCAACACCTTCATTATCCTCCACTTCAGAAAATGACAAGGGCTGAAGACAATCTAAGTTGCCTCCATTGCTAATTACCAACAGATGAGACCTGAGCCCCTCTTTTACTACTGATGATGTGGCTACATACAGAGAAACAACGTCCTTGGATAATGCGGGGTAAGCTGGAGACAGTTTAAGACTTTGAAAATAGTAAGCTATTTCTGGATTGTTAGTCCCAAACCATATCTCTCTTTCTGTGTCTCTGTCTCTGTTTCTCTCTGTCTCTCTCTCCCTGGTTTGGAATATACTATTTACTCTCTCTCTCTTTGTCTCTCTCTCACACCAACACACTCCCTCAAGGAGACAGACAGACAGACAGACAGACAGACAGACAGACAGACAGAATGAGAGAGAGAGAGAGAAAAAAAAAGGGGAGGGGGTGCTAACAACAAAATCAAATATGAAGATAAGACTCACCATGTTTTACACAAATGACCCCCCCCCCCCCCCCCATGAAAAAAGCAACAAAAAAGAAAGGTAAGAAGTAAACTACAGTACAAACAGAAGGCTGGTAAAACTTCATTAAGTTTAGCACAAGAAAAAAAAGAAAAAGCAAAAAGACAGAAAAAAGAAAGAATACAATCATAAAACAAAACAAAAAAATGTTTTGTTCCTCCTAGGTTCACCAATGATGACATTTTGGCATGTGCGACAGTTCTTGCCCACCGTTAAGGTAACTGCATTCCAACTTTGGAGATAAAAAAAAATCAAATGTGTCAACAACGAAAAAAGATGACATGAAACTTAAGAACCCAACGCACACTTCAAAAAAAAGAGAGCTTAATACAAGTACTAAGAGCATGCAGCGTTGGAAAAAAAGTAGAGAATTCAGTCACTCTGCTATCTGTCTGGAAAAAGATGACACTCGTGAAAACCACAGTTCATGTTCTCATCCATCAAACCTGTCAGTCCTGTGTCTTCAACACTGACTTCATCTGTCTCTGTCGGTACTGTTCAGTCAGGGAATGGGGTTTTCAACTTTCCACAACAGTTTCTTTTTAATCTACTTTTCCCTCTGTATGCTTCTGACATAGTTTGAATGTGTGTTATGTAGCTCTGTGGTTTTATTATTCTGTCTTCTTCATGCCTTTTCTCTGTGCTCCAAGTTTTCGTCTGTTTGCTTCCTTGTCTGTCTGTCTGTCTGTCTGCCTGTCTCTGATTCTTCCTTCTTCCTTCTCCATCTCTCTCTCTCTCTCTCTCTCTCTCTCTCTCTCTCTCTCTCTCTCTCTCTCTCTCTCTCTCTCTCTCTCTCTCTCTCTCTCTCTCTCTCCGTCTCTCTCACCTTTGTTCTGTGCATGTATGCATATGCATGCACATGCACATGCACGTAAAGTGTGTATATCCATACACAGATATATACATATGATATATATACATGTATATATATATACATATATATATACATATATATATATATACATATATATATATATATATATATATATATATATATATATATATATATATATATATATATATATATATATATAACCCCGTTTGTAAGCGAGAGAAGACGAAGACGAAGAATGCATGTGTGTGTGTGTGTGTGTGTGTGTGTGTGTGTGTGTGTGCGTGCGTGCGTGCGTGCGTGCGTGCTTGCGTGTGTGTGTGTGTGTGTGTGTGTGTGTGTGAGTGTGTGTGTGTGTGTGTGTGTGTGTTTGCGTGTGTGTGTGTGTGTGTGTGCACGCCCTCTTTCCCTTCCCATTCCTTCTCCCGCCAAATCAATACCTTTAAACCAGACGCAACTCCATTCCTCCCTGTCCTTTTGAGCAAATAGCGCCCATTAAAAAAAATGGCCCTTCAATTCTGGGCCTGAAAACTGATTTTCAAATGCCACGTTTAGCCACCTGCAGCATTTAAACTCACTTTTATGTGCACGAGTTTACATAAATCCCTAAGCACACACATGTGCATGGGGAAGGTAGACATTTTTGTAAAAATGACATGCTTGTATATTCAGGTAGGCCTGCTCGCCTTTGCACAATCACCCATGCTTAAGAGTGTAAACAAGCACATTTTCGCATAATGTAGACATGCCCACATGTATTCTTAACAGAATCTCAATCTCTCTCTCTCTCTCTCTCTCTCTCTCTCTCTCTCTCTCTCTCTCTCTCTCTCTCTCTCTCTCTCTCTCTCTCTCTCTCTCTCTCTCTCTCTCTCTGTTACACACGGTTTACTTATAACACGTCTCCAAGTTCTAGACTCAAATGAAACATTATTGCATCAGTATGAACCATTACTATCTCGTGTGCGAGTGAAAGTTCCTTGAATGTCCAATTCGGTGTGAGACAGGGATGTGTGCTAAGTCATATTCTTTTTTCAGTATTCATTAAGGAGATCTCCGAGAACATAAGTGATCAAGGTAAACACAGAATTCAGTTGTTACTAGATATTATGGAAATCATTTTCTAACATTCTCAGATGACGTAGTACTGTCATTAGGAAAATATTTACAGTAAAAAGGTCTTTGGGCCCATTGACCAAAACTTTCCTGCCAAACATTCTGTATGCATAGAAAGTGACAATCCAAAACGCATTTGCTCATTTTTGTTTGTAGCTGTACTTATTCAGATCCTTAACAACGGGGCACATGTCTTCTATGATCGAAGTCCATTTATGATTTTTTTTATCTAAGCTTTCTTATCGATATAAGTTTCAGTTCGTTAAGAACTGTTTCTGAGATGTTATTCTTAATCCTTTATGTTTTATATCTTAAGATGAAGCTTTTCTCGATATTCTGCTTTGTTTTGGGTTCCAGTTCATCTTCAGATAAGTCATGTACCTTGCTTCAGTGAATAATTTGTTTTTAAGCCGCATTATTTTTGTTTTCTCATTATTCATCAACTGCCCAGTACCAAATAGTCTAACATTTTTATGGA
>CM060324.1:40997703-41002703 GCA_030674155.1 Stramonita haemastoma
TCTCTCTCTCTCTCTCTCTCTCTCTCTCTCTCTCTCTCTCTCTCTCTCTCTCTCTCTCTCTCTCTCTCTCTCTCTGTTACCCTTGAAAAATAAAGATTATTCATTCAAAAACAAAAAAGATTATTCATTCATTATTCATTCATTCATTCATTCATTCATTCATTCTCTATATATATATCTCTCTGGTCTTAGTGACACTGTCATAGAATATTTCTTTGATCATATATATAATATTATATATATATATATATATATATATATATATATATATATATATATATATATATATATATATATATATATATATATATATATATATATTCCTCTCTCTTTCTTTTTACTTTACTCTTCAACTACCAATTCCTTCTTTAAAATTGATTCTAGTTTCTTTCTGCTATTATGTTGTAATCTATTACGTTTTTTTAACTTTGATGGAGTTTTGGCAACGTTTACTATGTCTCAAAACTGCAGTTGTTATTTTTCTGCCAATTTTCAACTTGAGCTGAATTGCTATCACAATGTTGTCTTCCGAGTCCTCAAGCATGACTAACAGCTTTGACTTTTTTGCATCTTTATTCCCAAACAAGGGAAGTTTCATCTCTACTTGACGAGCGGCGAACACAACGTTAAAGGGACCAAGTGGAACACCTAGCCATTTTGGGGGGGGGGGGGGGGGGCTAATTTCAGCCTCAATCTTTTCAGCTATGCTGTATTGGTATCGTCGTCATCATCAACATCACAACAACTAAGAGTATTATCGTTGTCATCATCTTCATCATGATTGTTTTTTTTTACAGTTCCTTAACTTGGAGTAGATTATAAAATCTAAAATCTCACATTTGGTGAGCCTCAGGGCTCTAGCTGAGCAACATACACACACACACATACACACACACACACACACACACACACACATACACACACACACACACACACACACACACACACACACACACACACACATACATACACACACACACACACACATATATTATATATATATATATATATATATATATATATATATATATATATATATATATATATATATATATATATATATATATATATATATATATATATACGTGTGTGTGTGTGGTGTGTGTGTGTGTGTGTGTGTGTGTGTGTGTGTGTGTGTGTGTGTGTGTGTGTGTGTGTGTGTGTGTGTGTGTTGTGTGTGTGTGTGTGTATCGATTACCTATTTTGAGAATAACAAGAACTAATATGTTGAGAATAACAAGAGCTAGTCAGCATGGTAAATCACCTTGATGAAGCCTCTCCAGCATATTATGATATGCATATCAGTGCAAAGAAAACCCAGCTGATGACAAAGAGTGCCAAGGGGATCAGCAATGACCCAATCATAGATGGTAAGAAAATCATGACCGTTCATTGCTTCAAATATCTGGAAGCTATAGTGTCAGATGAAGGATCAAAACCTGAAACTCTCTACAGGAAAGCCCAGACCACAGCTGCAATGACCCAACTTAAAGTCCTCTGGATTGACAAGAACATCGCCATCAGCTTCAAGATCACACTGGTGCGTTCCCTGATCATGTCCATATTTTTGTACGCATGTGAAACATGGAACATAACAGCTTACATTGAAAGAAGGGTACAGGTTATGGAGGTAAGATGGTTTCGCAAACTCCTTGTTATCTCATACAGGGATCACATAAATAGCAAGGAAGTGAAAACCAGCATTCAAAAAAACACCATCGAACCATATAAAGAACTCCTGACTTCAATGAAAAAAGTGCAGGCTAAAGTAGTCTGGGGACGTCACACGAACATCTAGACTAGCCAAGACTGTCTTGCAGGGAACAGAAAAAGGAGGGAGAGGAAGAGGCAGGCAGAGGAAACGATGGGAAGACAACATCAGAGAGTGGACGGGTCTTGGGTGAAGCGATCTACTATGGAGGGCGGAGGATCGTGGGGAGTGGAGGAAGCTGGTTGTAAAATCTTCATTGGTGCCCCCACGGACCCCAGGACTACGGGACAGGTGAGGTGCTGAAATGAAGAAGAGATTATATGTATGTTATATATATATATATAGATGTGTGTGTGTGTGTGTGTGTGTGTGTGTGTGTGTGTGTGTGTGTGTGTGTGTGTGTGTGTGTGTGTGTGTGTGTGTGTGTATTTATATATACAAACAATATAGTGCACTTCAAATCACTCGACCGTTCACACACACGCACGCACGCACACACGCGCACACACACACGCATATGATATAATATATATATATAGAGAGAGAGAGAGACAGGCACGAACACATACACACACGCGCACGCGCGCGTACACACACACACATATAGATAGATAGATAGATAGATAGATAGATAGATAGATAGATAGATAGATAGATAGACAGACAGACAGACAGACAGACAGACAGACAGACAGACAGACAGACAGACAGACAGACAGACAGACAGACAGACAGACAGACAGACAGATAGATAGATAGATAGATAGATAGATAGATAGATAGATAGATAGATAGATAGATAGATAGATAGATAGATAGACGCACGTGCACGCACGCTTACGCATTCGGCCGCACAAACACACACACACACACACACACACACACACACACACACACACACACACACACACACACACACACACACACACACACACATACACACACACACATACATACACACACACAAGCGTGCGCACAACAAAATAAAACATACACACTACGAACATATGACATCAGTTATGCAAAGGAGAAAAATCAACTCCTGAGAGGAGCAGAGAAAGAGAACAGACTGTGTGTCGAGCAGAAAATGGAAGAGCATTCCACTTCACCAGACGATTAAAAGAAACGGTAAGCTATCCACAAGTTTTCCTCTTTTCCCTGGAATCAAGAATCAGGAAACGAGAAAACTCCAAATTCAGTTTACAGTTCCAGAAGTTTACAAAGTTAAGGAGGGACAGGATCATAACACTTGATAAAAAAAATCGAAAGTCAGGCTGATTTTAAAGTAGAGAAGTATTTTTGTGTGATTAGGGGGCTTCTGGACAAGTAGTAAACCAAAAAAAACAAGACAAAAAAACTACAGTAGTTATGGACAGAGAGAGGATGGGCGAGGAAAGGATACAGAGGGAGGGAGCAGGGGAAGAAAAAAGAAAGTTGAGGCAGAAGAGAAGAATTTTGGATCCCTAGGGTAAGGTAGAACGAAGGTGAAAGAGTTGGGTAAGGGGGGGGGGGGAGGTGAGGATATGGTAGCTTAACAGCAGAAGAGAGTTGACAGAGAGTCAGGACAGAGAGAAAAAGAAAGGAACAGAAACAAAGAGACACACCACACCAACTCAATGACACGCCCAACAAGATTAGCCAAGGCTAGACCAACTAACGGATAGTTCATCACCGCTAAACCCAAGGGTTATTAAACGTCTGATTTCCCTAGGGAGTGGGAGGTGGGGAAAGACGGGGTGGGGTGGGGAAAGGAGGGCAGGAGAGGGGAGGGGGGGGGGAGCGGGGGTTGGGGAGTGACGAAACATAATCATGGTCTTGAGAGAAGCCAGATAGTAAATGAAGAGGCAGGAGGAGGAAGCCTGACAGCGCTGCATCATTCAGCATCCACACGGGCAGAGAGCAACTCCCTGTGACTGAAATATAATTGCCTCTCTCAGTCAATCTAGCTCGGCTCTGCCTCGCTCCGTCTCGCTGTCTCTCTGCCGTCTTTTAGGCTCAAAAACTTTTCAAAAGACCATATACAGAACAGTTTGCCTGTCTCTCTGTCTGTCTGTCTGTCTGTCTGTCTGTCTGTTTATTTATCTGTCTATCCAGCTCATTCTGTCATTGTCTTTTTCTTTGAAGAAGCTCTCCTTGTTTTAAGTAGACTGTAATAGCGTCTCTTAATCTAGTCATTGTCGGTGTCTCTTGTTTCTGAATTTTAAAAAAGGAACACTCGTGTTAAAATGCTTCTCTCTCTCTCTCTCTCTCTCTCTCTCTCTCTCTCTCTCTCTCTCTCTCTCTCTCTCTCTCTCTCTCTCTCTCCACAACATGATACTGAGGAGACTTTCAGGATAGTGCTCTGAGAGAGACTGACAGTCAGATAATCAGGAAAATAGACATATAAACAAAGAAATCAAAAACAAAACGGACAAACTTCTTTATCACCTAACCCATAAACACCTGCAGAAATATACAGATAAACAGGAGATAAAATGTGGAACGTGGTCTTCATTTACAGAACAGCTTTAAATTATAGAGAGCGAGGAAGCTTTCAGTGAAAAAGACGATTTTTTTCCTTGCAGCAGTAAAACCAATCAACTCATCACCGAGTAGTTTGAGACGCACTGATAATCTAAGGAAGCTATGCAAACAAAGAAATTGGTAGCACTAGTTGTTTTTTTCTAATCAGTCTTTGCGTGCACATTTTGTGGTTGTGCGTACCTGTTCGTATGCACATCAGTATTCTTCGGGTTTGTCCTGAAAAATGTAGGTTTCCATTCTGGGATACAGTTTTTAAAACTTTTCAAATAAAAAAAATTTCAAACACTTTATTATCTCAAAAACAGAGAAATATCTATACAATGTATCTAACTTTGGGGATATATGGATAAAGAGTTATACATTCAGCTTTATACAGAAGACAGACGGCCAGTCAGCGGTCAGTTGGATTGATACATTAACTAGTGAATACAAAAACATTGTGGTATCTCTTGAGTTCACAGTGATACTCATACTAATCACTAAAATGAACATTGTGACCAAAATATAAAAACGTTAAGTAAATGACCATGACCTATGCATACCCTTACTGCCCTCCCCCTCCCCTCCTCCCCCGTAAAAAGCTGAAAACTATTGAATTATTGTCTAATGTGAGGCCTATGACTGTTGTCTACCGCTCCATCCCTACTACTACCTGGGCGTTCTTCGAAGGATGAACTGTAAGAAATTCCCCCACCCCTTCTGCCACACTGTTTTGTTTCACTGAGTTAAGTTTCATTATTCCCAATCATTGTCCTTGCAATATGTG
>CM060324.1:41007703-41032703 GCA_030674155.1 Stramonita haemastoma
GCTAGCGCCAGATATTGAACCACCCCATTACAAACCCTGATTCCCGATGTCCACCCCATGCATCTATCTATCTTCCAATCCCAGCACTATCCATCCATCCATCGACCGAGAAGGAAAGAGGAAGCCACAGTGGACAGGGGACAAATATATACGCTCTTAGTTTTCTGAGGAGCAAACTTTCACTGGGGGGGCTAACCCTGTCCTTCCCAAGTGACTGATTACACACAGCCCACATGACAGCACCGCTCTGAGGTTGTCTGTCCTGTGTGTCCCTCTGTCTGTCTGTCCTCTGTCTGTCTGTCCCTTTGTCTGTCTGTCTGTCTGTCTGTCTGTCTGTCTGTCTGTCTGTCTGTCTGTCTACAGCACAGAGTGAATAGGGAGGGGGAGAAAATAGGCAGTGGGCCTAAGGAGGTGTGTGTGTATTTGTCTGTCTGTCTGTGTTTGTGTCTGTGTCTGTGTGTATGTCTCTGTGTCTGTGTGTGTGTGCCTGTGTGTCTTTGTGCGTATGTCTGTGTGCGTCTGTGTGTGCGTGTGTCTGTGTGTGTCTGTGTGTGCGTGTGTCTGTGTGTGTCCATGTCTATGTCTGTGTGTGCAAACTAACAACTAGGATACAGACAGTGCAAAATAGGGGCTATACTTGACGATTAAGGATAAGAGAGGGAGGGAAAGAACAAAACTATGAAAATTTGCTCGAATTGTTTACATTTAAGAATATGAACATTACCCACATTCGCCAGCGCACCCATAGGTAAGAACATGTCAATCAGTCAAAATGTTTGCCAGTGATGTGAAACCTGAGAGGAGGGGTCTAACTACCCTGTTCATAACAAAACAGACTGCTGCATAACACGAGTTCAGATTGTGAATGGATGCTACAGAAACCACAGAAATGGATTGAAAAATACCATGAAACAAAATACAATAAACCAATCAGAAAAGTATACTTTTGTTAAGGAGAGAGAATGAGAAGAGAGAGAGAGAAAGAGAATGAGAATGAGAGACAGACAGACGGAGACACGGAGACAGTACAGACATACAGAGACACAGACAGACAGACAGACAGAGACAGAAACACACACACACACACACATACATACATACATACATACATACATACATACATACATACATACATACATACATACATACATACATACATACATACATACATACATACATACATACATACATACATACATACATACATACATACACACACACACATACACACATACACACATACACACACCCACACCCACACCCCAAACCCAAAGGTTTGAGGCAAGCTCGCTACAAGCACAGAAGTGTATGGGTAAACCGAATCTGAGATCACCATGTGAGAGACAGACAGACAGACAGACAGAGAGACGGACAGACAGACAAAGACAGACACACACACAGACACACACACACAGAGACACATATAAATAAGTAAATAAATAACTAGAGACAGAGAGAGACAGAGAGAGAGAGAATCAAATCTAAGAAATGTTTATCCCCTCGTGGGTGTAATAGGATTCCTCGTGTAGGCCTTTGCTTGGCTGTGCTTTTCCCTGTCAGACTGAGGCATCTTTACTGTTTCTAAGTGTGCTGTCTTTATGTGAATCTATACTTTTGGAGAGAGGGGGTCTCATTTTCGTTCCCGACGCCTGTTCCCACGCCGCTCATTTCAATCTTTCTGCCACAGACATACCCAGATTTGTCATGTCGCATCCTTAGGGTTGAAAGTCCACAAGGAGCCATCAATATTAGGCCGCCGCGGGGCCACCAGCCAGAGGGGCCCTGTACTGCTGCTGGGTCACTTTGGTGGTGTTCAGTGGTGCCTGTTCTGATCTAACGTACGCAGGATACCACCTACTAAGCCCCCTACTAACGACAGTATTAGCTCAGTCACGGAGCCAGACCGAGTCGCTCAACCAAGGTGGCGACCACCACAACGTCCCTCCAACAACCGTCCTCCCGTGAACCTCCAACCCCAAAGACTTTGACACAAACTCACCACAGGCAGAGAAGTGTGTAAGGGAAGACAGAGGGAGACAGAGAAAGAATATGATGAGGTATGAGTGGAATGGTAGACAGAGGGAGACAGACAGAAGGAGGGAGTTGAAGTAGGCTAGGAGAGGTGGAGAGGGAGTAACAGAGACAAAAACAGGGGGAAAAGTTAGGTGGGAGTGGTAGACACAGACAGACAGACAGACAGACAGATACACAGACAGACAGACAGACAGACAGACAGACAGACAGACAGACAGACAGACAGACAGACACACACACACACACACACACACACACACACACACACACACACACACACAGACTGACATAGTCAGACACCGGGACAACAATAAAAACTACAACGACAGATGAAGCCTTGTTTTCTCTCACTTCGATTTCTGACCACTGGGACTGAGCAAACACGAAGCCAATGGTCAGAGGGGAAGATATGATCACTGTCGTCCCAATTTCCCATACTCTAAGAAATGGGATCTTGTGTGTGTGTGTTTTGTGTGTGGTGTGTGTGTGTGTGTGTGTGTGTGTGTGTGTGTGTGTGTGTGTGGTTCCTTTCATTTACTCTCTCTCTCTCTCTCTCTCTCTCTCTCTCTCTCTCTCTCTCTCTCTCTCTCTCTCTCTCTCTCTCTCTCTCTCTCTCTCTCTGTGCCCAAATAAACTGACTTACCGCCAGACAATGAATAGTAAAGAAGGACAACAGAGACAAGGAGAAATTTCATGCAATGTTGGGGAATGCTAATAATACAATTACCAGCCACCTTGGCGCAGTGGTTAGCGCCTTGGGTAACGGATTGGAAGGTCGCGGGTTCGAATCCGAAAAGAGTCGTAGGGATTTTTTTCGGACTCTGTCGGCTCCTACTCAGAGTGAGTGTGTTGTGGGCTCAGTGGGAAGACTGGGACCACTCAGTCGAGCTTCATCCACTTTACGGATGCGGTTTTGTTAGTGTTGCTCAAATTACCAGAACAACACTGAGGTGTTTGGATCTCTCGGGCATTACATTATTAGTAGATTGCCCAGTACGTTGAGCATTATGTTAACTAGACAAGAGCCCCCGCCATCCCCCAAGGATGGGTGTCAGTGGCAAAATCGTTTTCAATAGACACAGTTTTCTGGTATGGAGACTGTTCTAAAAAAAAATTCTACAGTTGTGAAAATGATTCATTTCAATTAACTCGATGTATGTTGTACTTGATATCCGTCTTTTTTACGGAATAAGATAGATACAATACAGTGTCATGTCTTTTATCAATTTTGTTTCTATGTGATGCTTATTTCTTTATTTATTCATGCATTTCGAGGATAATGGAATAAGCGCTCGTGTGCTTTTTGACCTCGGGGCAGCCCAGTGCTTCCTGCCATGACCAAAGGATCTCATGAGGAGAGGAAGTCCTGACACAGTTTATCAGAGAGTGGCAGGGAGACTTTCGACACAGCTGACCTCGATCAGGCAGGATGAGGCCGACTTAACACTCCCCCTCCCAGACACACAAACCACATACACACACACACACACATACAAACACGCGCGCGCGCGCGCGCGCGCACGCACGCAAGAACACACACACACACCTCTACACACACACACACAAACACACACACAACGCACGCACGCACGCACGCACGCACGCACACAAACACACACACTCACACCTATTGTGCATACCCGTCCTTTTGCAGAGCTGGCTAAAAGCTTCCTCTCTGCCCATCCCTCCTCTTCCACCACAACAGCCAGGGGTAACCCCCACCTCCCCCCCACCCCCACCACCCCCCCCCCCGTCCCTCCCTCCCATTGTCCCTGCCGAACAGAGGCATTCTTATCCTCCCCCATAACCTGAGTTGTCTCCATTTCCGGTGATGCTGAAGCCTCAGGCTGGCTCCATCACTTTCAGCAAACTGGGATCCTGGCCTCAGGCCCAACTTATAACAACAACAAGAACTCGAGCAAACAGCACTGTAGGGCCTATCGGCAGCGGTTTACCAATGGTGACTGGCTGGAGTTAAGAGAGTAGTGCACAAAGTTGGTTATGATGATGATCCCATATTTCTTAAGGTCTCTGGGTCACCAGTCACCAGAAGAAAGCAGAAACGATTCTGGTGACGGGTCAAAGTTTGGGGGTTGATTTCTGGTTTTTATATATATATATATATATATATATATATATATATTATATATATATTTATATATATATATATATATATATATATATATATATAAACCACTCCTTAGGAGCGGATGACAACAAAATAAAAAAACGGCATGTATTCAGGTGTTTAGACACCATCCCCGAGGAAAAATTGCGGAGTTGGAGTCCCAAAGGCAGTTCAGGGCTGTAGGCCAATATGGCAATGTTCTAGCAGCTTCTGTGACGTACTGGAACCATTTGTATTTGGGACTGCCTTTCCAATGGACCATTCCAGTGACTGGGAGAGGGGGGGGGTCTGCTGCACGGGTAACAGCTTGCCCTCTATACTTACTTACCAAGGCTTTGTGCTCTAAAGCCTAGAGCACAACTCTATAGTTTTCAGAGACTGACAGATGCCTACCACTGCCTATTATGTATAAACCAAAGATTCCCAGTTCTACCTCATGATTTTGTTTATATATCCTCTTGCAGACAATGACTTGGGTCATGGCACTAGGATGCTGATAAGAATGTATGGCTAACAAAAGCATGGGCTATTGAGATATCAAACGTCACCATGAGTGACCACTTAAACCAAGTACACTGTCTGGTGGCTTGTCTTATCAAAACACCAGCGATGGTTGACAGCAGCCAGTTGACCCTTGCTAGTGTCTGTCCCGAGTATCCCAGGGAAACAATCTGGTAACTAACCAGCAGTCTTTGATAAAGTCATGTTGTCTGCACCGTTTTACAGAGAAATCAGACGCCGCTGTCATGAACAATCCGTTGAGGAGTAACCACATCTGTCACTTGAACCAGACGCAGACAATTCAGTTTGCACAGCCATCAATGCTCACTAACTCACTCCCTGACCAGTCTCTGTTCCCTTTTCAGCCATTTTTTGTCGTCCTGCTTGTGTCTGTGAGCACCATTTTCATTGGCTGAGGACGAAAAAAGGCTTACGTGGCTGGGATATCCCAGAACAGCCAATCAAGTTTCAGGTCACGAAACTTCTTCGAGACATTGTTACGAGGCAATCAGAGTTTGCTTTTCGGGGTGTCAAATTTATGTGGATTTATTTCGGCTGCTTACTGTGGTTTAATTCAGTAGACTGTTCTGAAAAATGTGTCTGTGCAGTAATGAAAAGACTAATGATAATTTATAGGTATGATAATTGTCTGTTCACAACACTTTTTGCTGTCTTGGGTGGGTTGCAACAAAGCTAAACAACATTCTTAGGAAGAAAATAAAAAACACCTTGTCCATCGTTGTTACTTCTGCTATGGTTGTTGCTGCTGCTTCTGTTGCTATCGTGAAAAACTAAAGATTTTTGTTTACTTGCCACTATATTCTCCATCATTTTAGTAGTGAAGGTGTAGCCATGCTTAAAAAGGAAACGGATTGTCATGTGTTATCTTTGCTCAGCACCTCGTAGAATGCAGCAAAGCAAGTCATAAGATGCTGACTTGTGTTATCAGCAAAATTCTTGTCCCACATTTAGTGGGCAAAACATACTTCTTCTTTTTTTAGCTTAGCGTTTTGGTGTAGGCCACACCTCTTAGTTTAAATCTGTATCTCTACAGCTAGCAACTTGGGTGAGCTTCCACTATAACTTGAGGTAGATATTTAGAGAATGGTACACTCCTCAAACAGCCTTCTATGCAGAAATCTTTATAATTTCTAGGCTTACTTTTAATCCGTAATTCGGTATCCTTCCCAAAAATGAAATTAATATCCTCATGGTTGATTCAGGTAAGCAAGTAGGAAAGGTTTATCTGCAAAGAGAAAATACATTAGTTGCTCCTGGATCTTTGTACCTTGCAAGATAAACAGGCTACAATTGGATCAGAGGCAAATTATGTTCTATTTATTAGATAGCTAAGTGGTCAGAGTGCTCCCTTTTCCCAAGTCAAAGTTAAGCAGTATCGAGTGTGTTTACCAGTTGGATGGGTGACCGTTTTCCCGCCTTGGCTTCAGCACACACACCCCCTCCCCAGTTCACCCAGCTGTAAATGGGTACCTGCCCTCTTTTTGGACAGGGAAGGTAAAGCAGCGAGGGAGAGGAGATGGGCGCCGCCCTCAATATGATGGCTCCTAGAGAAGCTGAGGTCTCTGACGCCTCGCTCCCTACGACCACATTGATTATGGGACACCTTTAGATTTTTTGTTTTACCTATATTGTTCAGTTATCATTCTGAAAAATGGTTAGGTTATGCAAAGCCTACCGTACAAGTTCCATCACGAGCTTTGCATAACCAAATCGTCTATCATGGGACATCCACTGCCTTTTGATTTATACATATGTATGCCACCTCTTTTGAAAATCACAATACTCTGTACATCTCTATTCACTAATAGAGAGACAGCCACTACTCACGTGAACCCACATTCCCAGGCAGACATGATATATATAATATATTTTTTTTTTTTATATATGTGTGTGTGTGGTGTGTGTGTGTGTGTGTGTGTGTGTGTGTGTGTGTGTGTGTGTGTGAGAGAGAGAGAGAGAGAGAAAGACAGACAGACGGACGGACAGACAGACAGAGACAGAGAGAAAGAGTCTACAATTCATTTACTGATTGCCAGGATTAGCGTAGTTAACCTCTGTAGTGCCTTTCTTTCTGTTGTTCGGTTCAGTTCTGGAGTGGACAGGGGCTTCCCACAGACTAGTCCGGAGAAAGAAAGAGCGAGGTGATTTTGCCCAGAGCTTGCCTGACAAAGCTGTTACTATTGTACCCTGGACATAAAGCCAGTAATTCAATTTAACGGTAGGATCAATGCTTGTTGCCACTCCGCTTTCTGTTTAGCCATGACTGACCTCTGTCCGGAGTGCCCGGCTTTTATTGGTCAAGGCCAAGAGGCTTTTGCTGTTGGCTTCACCCAAGGGAGGCTGATCACATTACACACCGCCTGAACTTGGTGCCAGTGTTGTTGGAGGGCGGTCAGACGTCATTGCCAAAGACGTGTCATTACTTTTGCTGGGCAATGGGTGAAGCAGAAGAGTTACGCTGATTGCATTTAGTCTCCATCTCCGTTTGTTTTTAAACGATGAGAAATGGCACGGTCCATGAAAATTTATGATCACAATTTTTTTAAGACTGCATGCAAATGGGGACTAAGTGTAAAAAAAATCACATCCTCCAATATAAAATTCTAGTACAATTTTTTTATGAAACACCATATCTCACTTCGCGGTCAAATACTCAGTAACAGTTTTTGTCACTTCAACCAATAATTACTCAAACATACTCTGACAACCTATTCCGCAAAGGTCCCGAGGGGTAACCACTACTATCCTCTGAAAATCCAGTACAAACTTTTTTCTTCCGTTTTCTGGAGGAAGCCAGGCTTAAACTAAAGTTCTGCAGTAAAGAAAGTTAATGTTGAACAAATTTACGTTGTCTTTCTCTCCCCACCCAGTAGATCGTTGGTGGTTGCTGGGTATTCGTCTTTTCGGAGTGAGAGTAATAATAAGCTAAGCTATCGTCTAGGCAGTGAAATAACCTGGAAACAAGACAGAGACATGATCAAATGGCTGTACTATTCGGATAAGTTCTGTTTGAGACTAGCATTTAGAATTTCATGCCAAAAACTTCCGCCATGGCAAGTCCGAATTTCATGAAGAGAAATCTGCTGTGTCTTAAAGTGGTATACAGATACAATACACAAACACACCCCACCAGTTTTGCCTGCTTTCAAGGTTTGTAGTCACCTCTTTTCCCCGCGAATTATTTCCAGTAGGCAGCATTGGAACAACAGATTTTTCACCCTGTTTCTGCTCACTTCTTTGTTTTTTTTTCCACCTTCGATACAGACCAAGACATAGAGACTCCCGTGGTTCAGTCCCAAGTCTTTTTATGGGGCGTTTTAGGGACTGATCAACCTGTGTTTACTTTCGAGAAATTGTTTCTATCCTGTTTGAATGTGTGTACTCCTGTCGTGATTTTGCATGTACAAGATCATCCTCTACTGCAACAATGTCATCTGCACGCTCCTTGCTTGGAAAATTGATGCCAGAAAGTCCTTCACTAACTAGCTCTGTCATTCTTGCTGCTAAATCCTCTCTCGCAGCTAAAGCGATCATTCTGTGTCTTGCAACAAGTTGTTGATAGACCCACCGACCACGAAGGCCATACCGGGCTGTCATTTTATTTAATTTTGGAAGTTCCATTAACATTCACCGCGTTCAACATCAACACAATCCAAATCCATCACGGTCAATCTATAAAGAAAACACCAGTAAATGACAAAGTACCGTAATCATTAATTGATTACTTGATGCCGGGCTGAGAACGCCTAGCCATTCTTCTTAATCTGTTATCCACAGGTTACAAAAAAGCATAAAAAGAGAACGGACGCTTCAATGTACAAAACTGCTAAGAAAAATTCATATGGGTAAATAACTCTACTGAATAGACATTTTGTACCCATCCCAGTGTTTTACAGTTGTGATGGGGTGGTAAGTAGATTATCTCCCATGTGATCGGAGCGCGACAATCGCGGTCGTGTTTCTATTTAGAGACACACCTGTGAATTGTCAATGCTCTGTTTCTTGGGTAGTGGTGGAAAACGCTCTTTTGCAACACTTTGCTTTCACGGTGAAATGTAGAGGTTATGCAACCTCTCTTTAGAGATCACATTCTAAACTGAACAGCTGTGTGTGTTCATGAGGTATGAGCAGAAATGGGATATCAAATATGTCCACTCTGTTAAACAGTTTACCTGTATGCCAATACAAAATAAAATGGGCAAAATGTCATATATTGATTTAGGTGGTTTCTTTATTATAAGAGTTTGATAAAAGGCAAGAGGATAGACGCGAAAGGTAGAAAGTAACAAGAAATACAAATTCAAAGAGATTAAGACAAAGGAAGAAATTTCTGGCACACCATTTTCAGATGATGGGGATGCTATTTATACAGGGGAGAGGCAATTATCTTTAAATACACATAAACAACGGTGCTGAAGATGAGGCAATGATTCTGCTATGGAAGTGCATGAGCACTTTGAGCCTACATGACAGGGATGAATATATCCCAACGTCAACAGAAGGATGGTGGCAAGATGGTTAAGACGTTTGCTGCCAATATGTAAACCGTGAGTTTCTGGGTTCGTACCCAGCCTCGTCCTTTCTTCCCAGTTTGACGAAAAAATCGAACAGAATGTCAAAGTCATTCGGACGAGACTAAATCGAGGCCCCGTGTGCGAACGCACGCAGAACATCTTGCGCACACGTTAAAACCCTATTTCGCCTTTAGGAAGATCAGGCCATCGTGTGCCGGTAAGAGCGGATGACAAAAAAAAAACAGCGCGCACACAGTGTCGTGTTTAGACACCATCCCTGAGGGGAAAAAAATATTGGGTAGGTGCTGCACTTGTGGCGACGCGTTCTCCCCGGGGAGAGCAGCCCGAATTTCACGCAGAGAAATCTGCTGTGACATAAAGTGGTTTAAAATAAAATAAAATAAACGAGCCCAGAGATACAGACACCTGCAGTGATGGTCAGGTAATTTGAGCAACACTCTCAAACTCGCATCCGTAAAGTGGATGAATCTCGACTGCATAGTCCTAGCCTTCATTGATCCCACAGACACTCACTCTTGGTAGGAGCCAGCTGGAGTCCGAAAAATCCCTGACTCATATGAGACTCAAACCCGCGACCATCCAGCCAAGGGATCACCACTGTACCCTGGCAGCTGGTTCAGTAACTAGGTTAGCAGAAAAAAATGGATGCTGAGAGGCAGACAGCCACAGCATTATGCACAGACATGTCTGACTGTTCTTCGCTTACTGTTTGTAATGGACTACAGATTTGCCGGTTGGCCACACAGCACCCAAGAGAAGCAAGCCACTCTGTCTTCCAGGCACGGAAACCATTCCGCCATGTTGTCAGTGCATGTTTGACATTACATAGGACCATAGTTGTCCTTGCTTGGTAGACAAAAAAAGATGGAAGTGGGTAGGGAAGGTGTTGAGGTTTTGGACTATGAAACTTTCAGAACTAACAGCACTCAGGGAGCTACGCCACTGCAGCTGAGTCACTTTGGCCATGTAAAGTGGTCTACGTTCTTGTCCACCATATGGCCATCTTTTTAATATTTCCTCGTACAAAATGTCTACATTTGAAATTCCCGCATTTTTCTGCAGCTCGTACGCTTTACCACTGTTTACATCCATGTTGCTAAGCTGGCTATTCCCGCAGCATCTTCAGTTGGTGATGTCTGTCTAATAAATGAAATAATTAGAAAATCCCTACACTGGCCTTGAATAACATTATAAACTCGTTGATGTGAAATCTAATTTGATTTTTTTTTAACCAGCACTGATATAACCTGATCAATCTGCCATGAATCTATCTATATATCTATATATCTATTTATCTATCAATCCCTTAGTTTGGGGACCATGGAAACATCCCGAAGACTTGACAGCCAGTTCCCTCCATTCCCCTCTCTGTTCTGCCTTCTCAGGATTTTGTTGAGTTCTAACCCTGTCCATTCCGCTGATGCTGTCCCCCGTCACGTGAGTTAAAGGTTTTGATCCATCCACAACCTACTTACTTACTTTTCTTGGTGTCTGCCTTGTAGGTAAAGTAAGAAAACTTTTGCTACAATTTATGTAAATGGTTGTAAAATTGGGATCAGTAATGCTCGTGCCGTGGCATATATGTAATACCAGAGAGAAATTAGATAACCACTTAAGTTAACAAATCCAAAAATAGACAGTACTTGGGTTTTCCCGCGTTTCTTTCTTTCTGTTGCATCATCCTGGGTGTGAAAAATTGCCTTGAGAATATCAAAAGAAAGGCACCTACAGATCATTAGCTTTTATCTGCTTTGAGAACATTACGAAATGCAATATGCACTTCAAAACATATCGTGTGCAAACTTAAGTCTTGTTATTGTTAACATTCTGCAAAGGGTGCAAGGTAAAAAAAAATTAAGCTAAGTTGTCTCATAATCTATGTGGTCGTAGGGGAGCGAGTCATCAGAGTTCTCAGCTTCTCTAGGGGCCAGCATATTGAGGGCGGCGCCCGTCTTCTCTCTCTCACTGCTTTACCTTCCCTGACCCTAAAGAGGAAAGGTACCCATTTACATCTGGGTGGACTGGAGGACTGTACTGTAGCCAAGGCGTGCAAACGGTCACCCATCCTAACTGGTAACCACGTTCAATGCTGCTTAACCTTATCTTGGGGAAAACAAGTGCTCTGACCACTGAGCTATCCTGTCCTCTTAGCAAAGGATGTATGGATAACAAATGTGTGAACAATTTAACATGTCAAGCATACTGACGTCAGTGACCAGAATATCGAAGATATTGTCCCACAATCTGTCTTATCAAAGACACAGTGAGGGCTGACATACATGTTGACTGTGCAGTTTCTATAAAAGTTAGCCATGGAAACAATTTCGTTATCGCTAAGCAAGTCACGCTGTCTGCACAGTGTTACAGAGAAATCAGAAAGACATGCACCACGAACAAACCATCCACAGCTGAACCCCCATCTGTCAAATAAGCAGATGCAGACCACTGTTTGCACAGCTATCGATGCTCACAAACACTGTGCACAAAGACACAAAAAAGAGGAGACAAATGGGGACTGAATGGAAACTTAGATGGGTGTGGCAGTCAAAGTGCAAATTTTATTTCCTGATTGTACATTGACTAATCAAAGATTTGCTTTTTTTTATCAAGCTACCCATCTACGAAAAAAATATTGCTGTACAAACTGGGTTATCTGCCACTGATTATTTGACAGGTTGGGGCTAGTTTGTCAATGGTTTGTCTGTGATGCATGTCTTCCTGATCCATCTGTTAAAGTGTGAAGCAGACACAATGACTTGTTTCATGTCACAGGGTGACAAACAGATTGTTTCCATGGATACCTTACAGAAAACAGCAACAACCAACATGTTAATGTCACTTGTGTCTTTAATGAACACATTGTGTGATGATATCCCTGATATCAGTGGTAACTGACACGATTATGCTTTACATCTAAAGGGTCTATGCATTTGTTATGTATACATTATTTGCAGCCTGTTACCAACACATTTTTCAATTTTGCACCAATATAGTTCTATTCTTGAAATAATTAAATATTGTACACTGAGTGTGAACAGACCTTAAATTGAATAAGGAGATGACGGGTACAAAAGGAATAAGGCAGAAGCATAGTGATGGATAGAAAAGAATGTTCGAGCACAGAATTTCCAGAAGGTGGGAATGCTCTTCATACTGACAGGCCCTCCTCTATCCCCACAGGCAAGGGAGGGGGGTCTGGTTTAACAGGATGACCTGTTGTTCATGTCCCTGTTCTAAACCCTGCTTGGCTTATTAAACCATTTTTGTCATTCATCAGCATCATTGTCATTATCACGTTTGGGAGCGTGTGTGCAGGCAAGTGTGTGTGTGTGTGTGTGTGTGTGTGTCGTGTGTGTGTGTATGTGTTGGTGTGTTGTGTGTGTGTGTGTGTGTGTGTGTGTGTGTGTGTGTGTGTGTGTGTGTGTGTGTGTGTGTGTGTGTGTGTGTGTGTGTGAGTGTGTGTGTGTGTGTGTGTTAATTTATTTTATTTTTCATTTCATTCTTTATATCGAGAATAATGGGATAAGCACTCTTGTGCTTTTTTACATCCAGTCCCCGTGTGTATGCAGTTTTTGTAAATGTCATCTGTTCTCACCGGCACACAATGGCCTACCCTTACGAAAAGTGGAACAGGATTTAACGTGTGCGCAAGATGGTGTGTGTGTGTGTGTGTATGTGTGTGTATGTGTGTGTGTGTGTGCGTGCGTGCGTGCGTTGCGTGCGTGCGTGTGTGTGTGTGTGTGTGTGTGTGTGTGTGTGTGTGTGTGACATCTCTCTAAAAAAAAAATTACTTTGTTTACAGTCTTGCAGCGACAACGGTTATTGTGGGACTGCTGACGAGGTCCAGCCCAGCCATTTGCAGACTTTTACCAAAATGAAATCTTTTTTTGTTGTTGCTTTTCTTTCCGTACTGTCTAGCCCGCCACAATTCACAGGCTGTTTTGGACTGCAGACGCATTTGAGTTGAGTTGTTTTGCCAGAATTTGAAAGCAAGGCTACAAATACAGCCATTGACTGTTATGTTGTCTGGACCACTCGTCTGGTTTAGTTTATATTGTTTTCGTCATGCCTTTGAAAACAGTTTCTTGTGTTCAACTGTTTTGTGTATTTGTGGGATGATGATATGCTCACGACAAATTGTATCAAACAAGCATAAGAAAAAGAGTTAAATTCTATTAGATGTTTTACAAAGACAAAAAACAATGCTCTTATAAAAGAAGTGAACTGATGACTGACAACCTTGAAGATAGCTTGACACATAAAAGTACGCATGATGGAAAAAAACTGACTTGAAACAAGAACACCTGTCATTATGATTTGTGGTCTGTTAATGAGGTACTGCAGGGCCGACAGCTACAGACAGATAAACTTACAGACCAAATATTCGTCAATTGAAAGTTCTCAGTATGACAAACAAAATCTTAACTACAAAAACATGAAGTAGGAATAATGCCTGTCAAATAATTAAGGGTAGAGATTTCGGAGCCATTCTCACAAAACACATGTATTGATATGAAACGTAACAACAACATGACGTTTTCAAAATAAAGCAACTGTTTTTCGTTCACAAAAACATCATACCCTGTCATTCACTCCAGGACCAAACTTCAGGCCACCATACTGGCTCAGTGATCAATGCCTTAGCTAACAGCAATGGCCGCCCGCTACTTCACCTCAGATACCATTCAGACTGTGCGGTAAACTGCTTTTAGAATCAGAACCAATCTGTGGCATCATTTATTTATGCTTCACGTAACTCAATTGAACAGGAAGGCTGTTTGAGGTGGGAGGTCATGTGGTATCAGTGAGAGAATGCAGCTGTCTGCCAGAGCCTTCTCCCAAATCAAAGACAGCAGCAGCATTTTCAGAGCACGTTTCAGGACACGTATACCTATATCTTTTTAGATCAAAGAACAAGCTGTATTAAGGGATAGGAAAAAACAAGTGCGGGTAAAAACTTAACAATCATTTTGAAAATGATTTAATAAAAATCAATAAATAAGGTAATGATATCTTTCAGTGGTAGCATTTTAGGCATTTTTGTGTAAGGACCGTGCCTGTGGCCTCACCTGACTTGAGTTTTGGCTCCTGTATGAGCCCTCATCAGAAGTCCCGGTGGAAATTGAAAATCCCTCTGCTGTGGTAGCTTACAGCAAGACACATTTCAGAATTTAAAAGTGTCAGATTGCATTCACAGGCATATCTGATATCCTTGTGGCCTTTTGAAGCTACCCTCAAATGACGATGATAAAAAGAGATAAAAAATATGCTTAGAATATATGTTGAAAAAATTGAATAGGAGAAAATCAGCACCTAGTTTAATCTTTGTGCCCTATGTTTGGGGATCCTGTTTAAACGATGCAAGGGAGGTCATGAAGTTTGTATGCAGCCAAGTGGTCAGTGTAGCTGGATAATAACCCAGAACAAGCTGTTCATAGTTACTGCTTTGATCACTTAGTTTTACTTCGTTATTTGTTTCTTTGCTGATAATCTACTCCTTCCATTTACTTCTTGTCATGAACTATTGTATTTATAGCAACCTTATTTATAATTGTACTGTTTGACGGACGCTATGACAAAGCGGGAAAGATGTTTGACTTCCATCCCGTTCGTTCACGAAGTCATGGGATTAAATCTCGCGGTTGGGGATTTTTACAATCTCCCAGGTTAACGGCAAGTGCAGATATACCAGTGCCTTAATTTCCGTCATATCCATCCCCAAGAGCTATCCCACTGAGCTATCCAGTCCCCACCAAATACTGCTGACCTGAAGTCTGCTCTGACAAACTGGGTCAGCCTTAGGCTATTGTGCCATGCATGCACACTTCACAGTGATCACCAAACACTGCCCACGTGGTGGGTGGTGCAAGGGAGACCAATCGTATTACAGGGCACGAAATGTCCCCCACAATGCTGTTAGCCGTCAGGCCTTACAAGGGACGACACCCTCATTACTTTAGAGGAGAGTTATCTTTCCGTTATTCGCTTCACCTATTTCGGGTGAAGGCAGTAAAAGTAAATGAATGTAAGACCTGGTTTGCAATCTTTCTTTTTTTTTACTTCAATTATTTTTAGTTCATTTCTTTTTATTTCGAGGGTAATCAATAAGTACTTATATAACTCTGTTTATGAAAAAGGGGGCGGGATAGCTATTGGTCAGAGCGCTCGCTTTCCCCAAGTCAAAGTTAAGCAGCATAGAGCGTGGTTACCAGTTGGATGGGTGATCGTTTGGTGCCTTGGCTTCAGTACATTCCCCCCACAGTTCACCAGCTGTAAATGGGTACCTGCCCTCTTTAAGGTCAGGGAAGGTAAAGCAGCACGGGAGAGGAGATGGGTGTCGCCCTCAATATGCTGGCCTCTAGAGAAGCTGAGGTCTCTGATGCCTTGCTCCCCTACGACCACATAGGTCATGGGACACCTTCACCTTTACCTTTACCTATGAATACGTTGTTACATGCATCTCATGAGGGGCAATTACAACAGTGACAGGTACATAATCGACAGGAATCATAGTCTAGAAAAAAGAAAATCCACAGAGATATGTGATTGATATTTGTTTAGACATTCCACGGCAATTTCAAATTTAATAAATCGCACATACACACACATACATATGGAATAAGGATTGAATAATGTATTTGGAGTTTGCCTGTCTCTGCCCTAAGTTTTGAATGAAGACATCATCGGTTCTTTAAATGCAGTGCACTTTCCAGGGCTAGTGGAATTCTTGACTAAATATTTGGAAGGGGTAACATTGTATCTGCTGCTAAGTGTACATACATGTTCTGTTGGAAGCCAGACAATGGAGACCAATCCAAGAGAGAGAGAGAGAGAGAGAGAGAGAGACAGACAGACAGACAGACAGACAGACAGAGACACAGACAGACAGACAGACAGACAAACAGAGACACAGAGAGAGAGAGAGAGAGAGTGTGTGTGTGTGTGTGTTGTGTGTGTGTGTGTGTGTGTGTGTGTGTGTGTGTGTGTGTGTGTGTCTGCCTGCCTGCCTGCCTGCCTGTTTGTCTGTCTGTCTGTCTGCTTGGCAGTCTTCCTTCCTGCTTACCTTCATGAAAGCAATCTAGACAGACAAAAGAAAAGACAACAGAAAAGACACAATAATTGTGGGGAGGAGAGAGAGAGAGAGAGAGAGAGAGAGAGAGAGAGAGAGAGAGAGAGAGAGAGAGAGAGAGAGTGAGAGACAGAGACAGAGACAGAGACAGAGAGAGAGGCAAGGCAAGAGAGAGAGACAGAGACAGAGAGAGAAATGGGTCAGATAGAATAATAGCCCCTCTACTTTACACACAGGCCTGGTGCTTAGGGGGCTGCTGTGTGGTCAGATGCCGGCCAAGAACGATGATTGGTCTGTCGGATGTCCAGCAGACGGCTGCTTCTTAGCTGACCGATAGGTGCTCTTATTCCCTGTGCCAGGGGATACACTCTTCATAATTCTCTCTTTTATACATACACACGTGTACGCGCTCGCAATTATGCACACACACACACTCTCGGTTACCCGTGCACGCAGACTCGCATGCACGCACGTATACACGTACGCATGAACGCACGCACACACGCAAACGTACACACACACGCGCGCGCGCGAGGGCGTACGAGCGCGCGCACACACACACACACACACACACACACACACACACACACACACACACACACACACACACACACACCACACACGATAGATGACTTGATGAAGAAAGCAAGTGTGTTGCTTATTCAGTGTGTTGCTTATTCTCTCTCTCTCTCTCTCTCTCTCTCTCTCTCTCTCTCTCTCCTCTCTCTCTCTCTCCTCTCTCTCTCTCTCTCTCTCACTCTCTCTCTCCTTCCTCTCTCTCTCTCCTTCTCTTCTCCTCTCCCTCTATCTCTCACTCTCTCCTCTCTCCCTCTAGCAAGCAAGAGCAAGCAGCGAACGAACGAGCGTTACTTTAAATCAAGCAAATTTGCTGTCACCTGATATGCCTTGGCTGAATGATTAAAGTTGCAAAATCCGTTTATCGTGTCTTCAGATTTGCATGACAGAATGATCATCATTGGACTTCGATCAGGAAGAGAGGAAGATTAGCGTGGATGTTTTGATACACTGTGCAGTCAGGTAGAAAACCAGCTTCCTCAGGACTGAGCAATCACACAGCTCACCCTGATTCTTGTCACAAGACATTAACTTCCCACTGGCAAGCAGCCTTTCAGAAATTCTGCGTTGGTATTTTTGTGTGTGTCCGCGTCAACTCTGCAACTGTTGTTACACTCTGTGTGTGTGTGTGTGTGTGTGTGTGTGTGTGTGTGTGTGGTGTGTGTGTGTGTGTGTGTGTGTGTGTGTGTGTGTGTGTTTGTCTGTCTGTCTGTTGTGTTGTTGTTTGTTGTGTTGTGTTGTGTGTGTGTTGTGTTGTGTGTGTTTGTTGTGTGTTGTGTTGTGTGTGTTTGTTTGTTGTGTTTTGTGTGTGTGTGTGTGTGTGTGTGTGTGTGTGTGTGTGTGTGTGTGTGTGTGTGTGTGTGTGTGTGTGTGTGTGTTATTTAATTCTTTTATTTCGAGGAATCTAGATAAGGACATACACTTTCTTTCGTTTAAACAAACAAATTACATTTTAGATCCTTTGAGCGCGAATGTAAATAATGCACAAATTTATTACAAGATGATATTTGTCTTGCGTTGGGGCATTAGATCCAAAGTGATTTATGTGATGTGGATAGCAAATATAGAACATTGCTAATGAAGTGCAAATCTAGTAGCAAGATGATTTTGCAAACATGAAAAACTTTATGCCAAACTAACTCGGGAAATAAATCTCTAATATTGTGTAAGACAACACTTAAAATGGAAACGCGGTACCAAGACCTTTATAACAGATAGGCCTATCTCGACATGGAAATGAGAATAAGTCTAAAATAAAATAAAAATAAATAAATAAAACTATCCCGCAAACAAAATGTCCGAATCTTATACACTTCAAACCATTTTTTGTTTGTTTAGTTCGTCTTCATCTAAAACTCCCCTCAAGCATGGATACAAACAAGCAAGTGCTTAGATAAGTGACTAGGGTGACGTGCTTTCATCCATGTCTAGAATTTAGTCCATTGGGTTAAACAGATGTATGATCAAACATTTGCCATGCGGATTTCTTTTTATTTTTTGTAGCGTATAAGGAACATATTGCTTGCCGTAAAGTTTCTTAGGAACTCTGACAATTACATCTAAAAACAAAAAAAACATTTCGTAAACAGAACAAGCTTTTTGGCAGCTTTCTCTAATGAATAGCAAAGTTTGGAAGGTAGCCACTTGATAAAAATGATCATTCTAAATGGCTTTAACCTTTTAGCATCCCATCACTGCAAGGTTTTCTAAATTGGTGGTTGGGTGAAGGGGGGTATTACAGGAACACACAAAAAAAATAAGAGAGGATGACATGGGCTGATCTCCAGTGATCATGCGATGTTTGAAGCCACATATTTCACACACAGCGCCCTGGGAATCCTCGGTCATTTGGGCTTCGTTGAAATTGAAAACCCTAATTGATTTGCAGCCAATTTCCTATCGTCTATTATATCCAGCACAAAAATTGCTTCAACAGAAGAAAATGAATAAACAGGGAATAAAAATTCTTCGAAAAAAAATTGCCAAATACTGATGACCTCATTTGCGTCCTTTAATGGAAAAAAAGGATCTAAAAGGTTTGAAATATGAACGAAGAAAATGTTTACAAATAATCAAAGATAAAAATACTTCTTTTCCCTTGAGCATTTCTCGTAAAAGTTTGATAGAGAAAACTTAAGTGCTGGCTTAAATGATGAGGACGGAAAGAGACAGTCTCCCAATTATCCGTCCCTTGGTCTTTTATCTTCTGTTATGTGTGTTGTATTGTTGTGTTGTATTTATTATCCATCCCTTGCTCTTTTATCTTTTGTTATATGTGATGTCTTGTTGTGTTATATTATTATCCATCCCTTGCTCTTTCATCTTCTGTTATATGTGATGTCTTGTTGTGTTATATTTATTATCCATCCCTTGCTCTTCTCTCTTCTTTATATTGTGTTGTTTTGTTGTGTTATATTTATTATCCATCCCTTGCTCTTCTCTCTTCTTTATATTGTATTGTATTGTTGTGTTAAATTTATTATCCATCCCTTGCTCTTCTCTCTTCTTTATATTGTGTTGTTTTGTTGTGTTGTATTTATTATCCATCCCTTGGTCTCCTCTCTTCTTTACTATGGGATGTATAGTTGTGTTATATTTATTATCCATCCCTTGGTCTCCTCTCTTCTGTACTATGGGATGTATTGTTGTGTTATATTTATTATCCATCCCTTGGTCTCCTCTCTTCTGTACTATGTGATGTATTGTTGTGTTATATTTATTATCCATCCCTTGGTCTCCTCTCTTCTGTACTATGTGATGTATAGTTGTATTATATTTATTATCCATCCCTTGGTCTCCTCTCTTCTGTAATATGTGATGTATAGTTGTATTATATTTATTATCCATCCCTTGGTCTCCTCTCTTCTGTAATATGTGATGTATAGTTGTATTATATTTATTATCCATCCCTTGGTCTCCTCTCTTCTGTAATATGTGATGTATAGTTGTGTTATATCTAATTCCCTGAGAGGATGTGGAAGGGAGATGGGTTCGGGTGTCTTTTTATACAAATAATATCCAATCTCTGTCTGTCCGTTGGACTGTCTGTCTGTCTGTCTGTCTGTCTGTCTGTCTGTCTGTCTGTCTGTCTGTCTGTCTGTCTGTCTGTCTGTCTGTCTCTCTCTCTCTCTCTCTCTCTCTCTCTCTCTCTCTCTCTCCTCTCTCTCTCTCTCTCTCTCTCTCTCTCTCTGTGTTTCTGTCTCTCTGTCTCTCTGTCTCTCTGTCTCTCTGTCTCTCTGTCTCTCTGTCTCTCTCTGTCTCTCTCTGTCTCTGTCTCTGTCTCTGTCTCTGTCTCTCTCTCTCTCTCTCTCTCTCTCTGTCTCTCTCTCTCAATTTCCAGGTATTTTCCCCCTCAGTTCTTCCTTGTTTATTTCTGCCTTTGCATGTTATTTCCTTTCCTTTCAATTAAGACTCTTGACTCCCTCATGGGGATGCAGGGAAGTTAGGGGAGGGGGGGGGGGCTGTCAGTATAAATAGCAATCCGACTTTCTGGAAATTCTGTGCTGGGAATTCCCTCTTTTCTATCCCTCTCTTTGTTTCTGTCTTGTTCCTTTTTCTTCCTGTCACCTTTTTTGTCTATTTTTTGCCTTCTTGGTCCATTCTCCTTCCTTCTTCTATTTTTTTTTATTTCATTATATTCTTTTATTTCGAGGACAACGGAATAGGCATTCGTGTGCTTTTTTGTGTGAATGCAGTGTTGTAAATTCTGTCCTCCGTTCCCACCTGCACACAATAGCCTACTCTTTCGAAAACGGGAACGGGACGGGTTATCCTTTTATTTCGAGGATAATGGAATAAGCACCCGTGTGTTTTTTTACATCCAGTTCCCGTGTGTATGCAGTTTGTAAATTTTGTCATCCGTTCCCACCTGCACAACCTACTCTTCCGAAAAGCGGAACAGATTTTAACGTGTGCGCAAGACGTTCTGCGTGCTTTCGCACACGGGACCTCGGTGTATAGTCTCATCCGAAGGACTTTTGGGGGGAGTGGAGTCGGCACTGATGTTAACTCCAGAGGAAAAATCCTCTTGAACGAGATTCGAACCCGGGTCAGCAGATCATGAAAGACTGAAAGAGAACAGTATTCTCTTCCACGCTAAAGTCAGATGGACTGGGCCTGACTTAATTCATGGCAGCGCAACGCAATCGGCTCATATGACAGACAATAATAGTTACTGTAGGAGTGAATGACAACATTAAAAACAAATTTAAGCAGCATGCACACCAGTGTCCTGTTTAGACACCATCCCTAAGGGAAAATCGTGGAGTTGAGAGTTCCCGGGCCGGTTCGGGGCTGTATATGGCAACGTTCTGGTGGCTCCTGCGACGGTACTGGAACCATTCATGTCGGCGATTGTCTTTCCAATGGACCATATCAGCGACGTGGAGAGAGAGAGAGGGGGGGGGGGTCTGATGCATGGGTAACAGCTTGCCTTCCATACTTACTTGCCCAGGTTTTGCGCTCTAAAGCCTAGAGTGCAACTCCATTGTCTTCCGAGACTGACGGATGCCTACAGCATTGACATATGTGCGTATGGATTTGATCACACTGGCACAGATGATCCCAAAGAGGACTATTTTCACATTTTTTGTACTTTTCTTATTTATCTTGGCCAAGAAATTTCCTTAAGTATCAGAAAAAAAAATGTGCATAAATTATAGTTCCTAATTAGGCTTGTTATGTAACGTTAAGTAAAACAAATTCTCCAGATCCGAATAAACATTCCGATTCCTCATTCTTTTTCCATCGAAAAACATAGAAGGCTTGTTTTTGTATCTCAAATAGCTTTCACGACAGAATGTTTTGTTAATTATCACCCTATAAACTGTAAAAACCTCTAGCACTGGCAGGAATCTTAAACCAGATTTCTCCTGGCAGCAAACTGGTCTTAAATACAAATGAATGGGGAAAAGAGTAAGAACAAAATTGCAAAGATATGTCAACACCAATATTACTGCACCCGGTAATGCTGACATAAGATATTGCTGATTATTTGTGCGTGTGTGTGTGTGTGTGTTGTGTGTGTGTGTGTGTGTGTGTGTGTGTGTGTGTTGTGTGTGTGTTGTGTGTGTGTGTGTGTGGTGTTGTGTGTGTGGTGTTGGGTGTGTGTGTGTTTGTGTGTTTGTGAGAAGAGAGGTGTGAGAGGTGTGTGTGTGGTGTGTGTGTGTGTGTGTGTGTGTGTGTGTTGTTGTGTGTGTGTGTGTGTGTGTGTGTGTGTGTGTGTGTGTGTGTGTGTGTGTGTGGTGTGTGTGTGTGTGTTGTGTGTATACACTGACGTATATCCACACTAATCCCCTACTCCTCCCTTTCATCCTCACCCTCACACTCACCCCACACTTCAGGACTGCTCATTACAACCCCCACCTTGCCCGCAAATTTTCTGTCATAATGTTAAAGGGCTGGAAAAAGCAACAGAGTCCATGCTCACAGAGGAAATAAACTGGCTAAGGGAAGGAGAGAAACTGGCGATAGTAACAGGAAGAAAGAAGCGACAGAGAAGTTCGAACTGAAGTCCTGGCAGAGAACCATTGGGTCACAAGATATTGCTGATTATTTGTGTGTGTGTGTGTGTTGTGTGTGTGTGTGTGTGTGTGTGTGTGTGTGTGTGTGTGTGTGTGTGTGTGTGTGTGTGTGTGTGTGTGTATGTGTGTGTGTGTGTGTGGCGCGCGCGCGTGTGTGTGTGGTGTGTGTGTGTGTGTGTGCGCGTGTGTGTGTGTGTGTGTGTGTGTGTGATGTGGTGTGTGTGTGTGTGTGTGTGTGTGTGTGTGTGTGTGGTGTGTGTGAGGGGAGAGAGAAAAAGAGATAGAGAGAAAAAGAGAGAGAGAAAAAAAGAAATAAAGGATGAAGAAACAGAGACAAAGAAACCATGACAAATGTGTGCACGTGCTCAGAAATGTGTTAGGTGGGATGTGAGCTATTGCTGGATTGTTCCCAATTTCAGACTGCAGATTCCTCATTTGGCGGAAAATTGCAAAGGCCTAAGGAGATTTACTCTCTCTCTCTCTCTCTCTCTCTCTCTCTCTCCTCTCTCCCCTCTCTCTCTCTCTCTCTCTCCTCTCTCTCTCTCTCTCTCTCTCTCTCTCTCTCTCTCTCTCTCTCTTGTGTTTCTGCAGTAGCCCCCTTTGTGAGGCAGCCAACATGATACCCCCCTACACAGAAGCTGTCAACAACATCATAATTTTTCTTCAAGCAGAGACGTAAGTATTCAGTATACCTGTTGAAGAACTTCCAACGACTGTGGAACATAAGTATGCTCAACGCTGTGCTACATGACAAATTAACACGGTTTCTTTCATTTAAAATCGACGCAAAATGCAACGGAGCTGTTGTGGTTTTCAGACTGGCAGCAAACACTTGCAGGCAGCCAACTCTTTGTGACTGAAGACAACTGTTCAATCATTCTTCATGCTATGTATTGCCAGATCATTTCCCTTTCATCTGCTTGGTCGTTTGCTTTTTTTTCCCTTGGGGCTGTTGCAAAAAGGCTATTGTTACGACATATTCTATATCCTTCAATAGATAGAATTTATTCATTGCTCTCTCTTCTCTCTGTCTCTCTGTCTCTCTGTCTCTCTGTCTCTCTCTCTCTCTCTCTCTCTCTCTCTCTCCTCTTCTCTCTCTCTCTCCTCTCTCTCTCTCTCTCTCTCTCCTCAGACTTGCCTTGCGTGGCTACCAGCAAGATTGTTTTTGTTCACCAGTCCACAAAAAGGTACCACAGTGTTGTCAAAACAATGGTTACAATTCCTGTTCACAGGACTCCCTTCCTCGAGTCACTAGAAACAATAGTCAATGCCACTGGTGCAGGCGAAGTGTTTATCTTCATTTCAATAGGTGGGTAACTGAGCAACGTCTGCTCCAGGCTACCTTACATCTGGCTGCTTTGTTGTTATTTCTACTCTTATTATTTTGTTTTTTTTTATTTGAATGTATGACTTGAGCTTATATTGTACTGTCTTGGATTTGTTTTATCTTGTATTGTGAGGTCTGGGTTTGTTTTTTTTAATCATATAGTTTAGCTTTTTTCAAACATGGATTGGTATTTGTCTTTTGAAAGGTTTTATAAGTCCCTTTTCTTTATTTGTGTGAGGGCAGGATGGAAAAAAGTTGTGTGAACTTAATCTTTTACCCTCATTAAAGAATAGATATATAACTATAAACGCGCTGCGGGCGTTCTTAATCGTAAAAAGTGATGTTTTTTTTTGTTAAGGTGCATTTCAAGTTGCAAAAGTGAGAACGCTCAGTAACTGAGTGTGTGTTCCACTTAATGGTATCAAATATTTGTGGAGGAGGTTGTTACTGCAAGTCGCTATACCTATCTTATGATAAATCATTATTTCCTTGCTCTTAAGTTACTCGTACAACAATACGTAAAGCAGCTAGAGCGTAGCAACCCTGTGACAGAGCATTACTGCATTGCTAGGTCTGTCTTAGGGATAGAAATATGACACATTGGACCTTCAGTATGATGTTTGTGTTACACATTAAAAAAAGATGATATATTGGACCTTTAGCATGATGCATAATGCTACACATAGAAATGTGATATGTTGGACCTTTGGCATGATGGATAATGTTGCACATAGAAATGTGACACTTAAGATCTTTGGCATGATAGATATGATACACATAGAAATGTGACATATTGGATCTTTGGCATATGAATATGTCACACATAGAAATGTAACCCATTGGATCTTTGGCATATGGATAATGTTACACATAAAAATGTACTACATAAAACCTTGTGGTATACTAGAAAATTATGTAAAAACATGAAACTGTGCTTCATTGGACCTGCTTGAATGCAGCAGTATGATATATGGGTGACTTGCACCTCACCAAGGACTCGAGGACACACTGGGTTCTGGGATACATCATGTAGATTATGAGGTCAGAGTGGACCAAACTAAAAACAAAAAATCAAGGAAAAGCTAAATGACATCTCTTTACTGCTTATACCAAATATTCCAAAGAGACAAGTAAGAGAGGCAGACGAAAATGAGTATTTAGCTTGGTAAATTCAAGAGAAAAAACTTGTTTTCTCTACTGTCAATACATTTTTCTGATTTCTCTTTATTGATGTTGGAGCAACTCGGTCAAGCACATGCAGTTTGTTTGACTTCTGAAAGTGTATTG
>CM060324.1:41037703-41042703 GCA_030674155.1 Stramonita haemastoma
GAAAGAACATAGCCATACGGACAGAAAGAAGACAGTTACACGGAGAGAAAGAAGACAGTTATGCGGACAGAAAGAAGACAGGTATAGGGACAGAAAGAAGGCAGTTACACGGAGAGAAAGAAGACAGTCATATGAAACAGAGAGAAGACAGAAAGAAGTCAATCATACAACAATCATAGGACAGAAAGATGACAATCCTAGAAATAAGACAATCATAGAAAGAAGACAGACAGACGGACAGAAAGAAGACAGACATACGGACAGAAAGAAGACAGTCATACGAACAGAAAAAGACAGTTATACGGACAGAAAGAACATAGTCATACGGACAGAAAGAAGACAGTTATACGAACAGAAAAAGACAGTTATACGGACAGAAAGAAGACAGTTATACGGACAGAAAGAAGACAGTCATACGGACAGAAAGAAGACAGTTATACGGACAGAAAGAAGACAGACATACTAACAGAGAGAAGACAGAAAGAAGTCAGTCGTACAACAATCATAGGACAGAAAGACAATCACACAACTCATACAAACAGAAAGAAGACAATCATACGGACAGAAAGACGACAATCATAGAAATAAGACAATCCTAGAAAGAAGACAATCATAGAAAGAAGACAACCATCCGGACAGAAACAAGACAGACAGACGGACAGAAAGAAGACAGACATACGGACAGAAAGAAGACAGTCATACAGACAGAACGAAAACAGTAATAGGGACAGAAAGAAGACAATCATACAAACAGAAAGAAGACATACATAAGGACAGAAAGAAGACATACATAAGGACAGAAAGAAGACAGACAGACGGACAGAAAGAAGACAGACAGACGGACAGAAACAAGACAGACATATGGACAGAAACAAGACAGACTTACGGACAGAAACAAGACAGACATACGGACAGAAACAAGACAGACATACGGACAGAAACAAGACAGAAAGAAGACAGTCATACAAACAGAAACAAAACAATCATACAAACAGAAAGAAGACATACATAAGGACAGAAAAAAGACAGACATACGGACAGAAAGAAGACAGACATACGGACAGAAACAAGACAGACATATGGACAGAAACAAGACAGACATACGGACAGAAACAAGACAGGAAGAAGACAGTCTTACAGACAGAAACAAGACAATCATACGGACAGAAAGAAGACAGTTATACGGACAGAAAGAAGACAGTTATACGGACAGAAAGAAGACAGTTATACGGACAGAAAGAAGACAGACACACAGACAAAAAGAAAACAGACATACGGACAGAGACCCAGACGAAGACTGTGCGACAGGCGGAAAGAAAGGCAGACAGAAAGAATGTAAAAACTGAAAGACAAACAGGATGAGACACCAATAGAGAGAAAGGAAAAAAAACACACATACAACCAAACAGAACGACCAATACAAAAAAAAAGCAGGAAAAGAAAGATATGAAAGAAACAAATCAAGTCAGAGAGAAAAAAATCAAATAAACGAAGAAAAAACAAACTACCAAGGATACAGAGAGAGAAAGAAAAAGAAGAAGAAAAACCAAGCAAGATTACCGATCACAAAAAGAGGAAAGAGAAATCCGATTTCAGAGATGGATGAAAAGAAAAGGTGGATAGGAGTCAGGAGATCAAGACACAAAAGGACAAACAGCAACAATGTCGCTAAAGAAAGAAAAGGACAAGTTTGAAAAAAAAATGCAACTAATAATCAGAATGACAAAAGACAGAGAAAAAAACCACAAGGCCAAAAAAAAAAAAAAAAAACAATCCAGAACTAAAAAAAAAAGAAGGGAAATGACAAGAAAATCCTGAAAAATAGAATTAACAAGCAAAACAATAAAGAATACAAATCGCAAAGAAAATAAATACAACGTAAATTGCCAGACAGAAGGGCAAAAAAAGATGGAAAGAAAAAACAAACAATACAAAAAAAACAATAAAATAGCAAAAATTCAAAAGCGGAAACAATAGAGAAAAAGAAGAAAAATTGCCAATTGTAAAATAAAAAGAATAAAAAGGAGGAGACAGGGAGAGAGCGCGATAGAGAGAGAGACAGGGACAGACAGACAGACGCGCACACACAACACACACACTAACACACACACACTAACACACTAACACACAGACAGACTGACTAGAAAAGGCAGGTGAACAGGTGACAGCAACAAATCAAGAGACAATTGGAAAATACAGACCTGAGACAGGACAAGAAAGAAAAACACTGAACCAAAACAGAAAACACAACAACAAGAAAACAGACAGACATAAGACCAGTCTCCTGTTGGTGTGATCTTTTGAGGGTAAACGTTAACAGCACAAGGTGATTTGGACACACATTGGAGGGAGGGACTCGATTTGGGCAGAAGAGAAAAATAAAAGAAGCCAGATTTCCAAGGAGTATTAACTTTCATGGAAGCCACTGTGCAAGAGTTCCAGTTTGTTTTGAAATGCAATTAAAAAAACTGTGTTTAAGAATATATCCAATACACTCACACAATGACTTTTTTTTTTATATTTCGAGGATAATGAAATAAGCACGCATGTCCTTTTTACATCAAATCCCCGTGTGTATGCAGTTTTGTAAATTTTACCATCCGTTCCCACTGGCACACAAAGGCCTACACTTCTGCTACTACTATTACTTCTACTTTACTAATATTACTGCTACTGCTGCTGCTGCTGCTGCTAATATTGTTTCTGTTTTTCATTATCATTGTTGTTGTTGTTTTTTTTATTAAATTCTCTTTCCTACTCATTCTCTGGTCAGGATTTGAACCGAGGACCTTGCAATCTTATGTTTGATACACTTCCCATGTAACCAGACCTACATGACAACATTGTTTATTGCCTTTCACTTTGGATTCTCTGCTTTTGTTCAAACATCTCCTGGCCTTTTGTATATACCTGTGGTTTTTTTTGCATTTTGATGAACTATTTCTGTTGCATGAAGTAACGAGCACTTTTGTTTTTAATTAGCATGACAAGATAAAATGTTCTCTCTGTTTACTTGCGCCAAGATTTCATTTTCTCTCAGTATTCAAGCAATTTGGTATCGTAACTTATCTACCTTGACTTTCCTTACCTCACCTAACCTCCCTTGCTTTACCTTACTTTGCTTGCCTTACTTACCTCAACTAACCTCACTTACTTTACCTTATCTTAACTCACCTACCTTACTTACCTTACCTCACCTCACCATACTTTACCTTACCTTACCTTACATAACATACGTTACTTTGCCTACTTTACAATACCTTATTTACCTTGTTTGGTTTGCCTTATTTCAATTTACCTGACCGTATCATACTTTGCTGTATTTGCTTTGCCTTACCCTACTTATTTACCTTACCTTACCTATTTTACAATACTTTACCTTACTTGTTTACCTTACCTTACCTTACTTTACCATACCTTACCTTACCTACTTTACAATACCTTACTTACTTGTTGGCATGCCTTACCTTAATTTACCAGACCGTGTCTTACTTTGCTCTATTTGCTTTACCTTACCTTACTTACTTTCCATACTTACTTTACCTTACCTTGCTTGCTTTACCTTTCCTTATATTACCTTACCTTGCTTGGCTTACCTTACCTTATGTTACCTTAGTTGCCTTATCTTACCTTACTTTATATTACCTTATGTTACCTTACCTTACCTTAGCCAGTGACTCTTGTATACAAGGAAAAAATAAGGGCTTAAGCTAAAGGAAATAATCAGGGAAAATATACCCAAAAAAGTGAAATACCGGTAAATTCCTTGCAGGAAAAAAAATTTTAAGACAGCAGGGAAGGAAGGAAAAGAAAAAAAAAAGAAAGAAAATACCGAAGAAAAAAAGAAAAAAAAAACAAAGAAAGAAAGGACGCAGTGGAGAAAGAAAATACTAGAGAAGAAAGTAATTAAGAAATAAGAGAGAGAGAGAGAGAGAGAGAGACAGAGAGACAGACAGACAGACAGACAGACAGACAGACAGACAGACAGACAGACAGACAGAGAGACAGAGATGAGTGAGTGAGTGAGTGAGTGAGTGAGTGAGTGAGTGAGTGAGTGAGTGAGTGAGTGAGTGAGCGAGCGAGTGAGTGAGAGACTGAGTGAGAGACGAGTGAGAGACGAGAGGAGAGAGAAGAGAGAGAGAGAGAGAGAGAGAGAGAGAGAGAGAGAGAGAGAGAGAGAGAGAAGAGAGAGAGAGAGAGAGAGGAGAGAGAGAGAGAGAGCAGTAAATGTGTTACGGGGAAGAAAAATAATCGAGAAAAAGAAAGTAGTAGATAGGAGGGGGGGGGAAGACAGACAAAAAAGAAGATATGAGGAAACAAGGAAAGCCCTTAAGGATCATGCAGACTTAGGATGAATTGGAAAATAAGGAAAAGAAAGGAAAGAGGGGATGGATGAATGAAAGGAGAGAATTGAATGCTAATGTAGCCAGTAAATCTTGTGTTAAGCAACGAATCAAGAAAGAGGAAAGACAGATAGAGAGAAGACGCAAAAAAGAGAAAGAAGAAAAAAAAAGAGAGAAAGAAGGAAAGAAAAAAAGAGAAAGAAGAAAGAAAGAAAGAAAGAAAGAAAGAAAGAAAGAAGAAAGAAAAGAAAGAAAGAAAAAGAAAGAAAGAAAAGAAAGAAAGAGTACAGAAAGAAAGAAAGCCAGAAAAAAGAAAGAAAGAAGCAGAAGACAGACAGACATACTGAATAGATAGATAGATAGATAGATAGATAGATAGATAGATAGATAGATAGATAGATAGATAGATAGATAGATTAGATAGATAGATAGATAGATAGATAGATAGATAGATGATAGATAGATAGATAAGTGTGTGGTGGGTGGGTGGATGGAGGGGTGGGGGAGGAGGGAGGAGGGAGAGGGAAAAGGAACAAAGGAAGAAGAAAGGAAAATAAAAAGGAGAGGTCAGGAAGATAAGAAAAAAGACTGGAAAGTAGGGAGGAGTGAGAGAGGAAAGAAAAGAAAACAAAAAGAAGACAGGACAGGCAACCAGGC
>CM060324.1:41052703-41055203 GCA_030674155.1 Stramonita haemastoma
TTCTTTTTTTTCCTCTTTCTACGTAGCAGTCTTCGTTCCTTCGTTTTCCACTGTTCGTCTTTTTATTTAATTTCTTTTTGCAGGCGAATCTTAAAGAGTGGACTGTCAACTATTCCGGATTTCTCTCGTTTTGAGACCAGATCTCAAACACACAACAAAAGCATGTATGAGATGTGAGTATCATCCTAAGGCGTCTGTATTTCACTGATACTTTATCATTATTATCATCATTAGTAACACAGCAGCAGTGCTGATGATGAGCGGTGGTTGCGGCGGCAGCAGTAACACCAGAGTAGCAGTAACAGTAGAAATAACAGCTAGCAGCAAGAACTACACTGCCAGAAGTAGAAGCGAGTAAAAGCCGCTAGACTTGGTAGGAAGTTAGTAGGGAATGTAGTATGAAAGAACAGGTTATGCAGCATGATGACAGAGCCAGAACAGAACAAACATGACAGCATGAGACAGACATTGTTTATGTAGCAATGGATGAACAGAATAGTGTAGCCAGTAAGTGTGAACAGATACATTGTTATGCAGAAGGATGAACAGAATCATTTTAGTAGCATGGATGAAATACAGAACTGGTAAAATTTTGCAATGCTTTTTGGAGGATGAACAGAATACATTGTGTTATGTCCAGCAATGCGTGAACAGAATACATTGTGTTATGTCCTATACAAATACATCGTGTTATGTCTAGAATATACAATACGTGTTATGTCGTAAAATACATTGTGTTATGATATCAGGATAAACAAAATCGTGTTTGTGTCAGTGAATTCGATCGTGTTATGTCAGTAATCGCATTGTGTTATGTCCAGTGACCTGACCACCAACAGAGTCAGGCGTATCCACAGAGGAGCATTTCGGGGAGTTAGGACATGGTGCTGTAAGTATTTCTCTCTCCTCTCCTCCTCTCCTCCCTCCTCCCTCCCTCCTCCTCCTCCTCCTCCTCCTCCTCCTCCTCCTCCCCCCTTCTTCTTCTTCTTCTTCTTCTTCTCTTCTTCTTCTTTCTTCTTCTTTTCTTCTTTTCTTCTTCTTCTCTTACTCTTCTTGTCTTCCATTCTTCTTCTTCGCTTCTCTTCTTCTTCTTCCATTTTCGTTGCATATCTAACGTTTCCCAATTTTTACCCATTTTACATATGTAACAGCATTAGTACAAAATAACATATAACCAACAGTTCATAATGATCCTGAACTCAGAAAGAGCAGCCTTGCAGATTGCTGTGCGGTGTAACATGCCTTATATTTACCACCCAAAGCAAAAGACGAGACACAACCAATGTTCCAATGGATCTAACTTCGTCAAGTTTCTAATATGATGTATCAAAGTCACATTTTCCCTGAGACTATGATAAGCAAAGGAAAGAACAAGAAAACACCGTGCTTTGAAATGAGTGTCAATACTTTCCCCACTGAACCCTCATCATCATGTGCTCTTGACTCTCCTCATCTTCTGGATTGGATGCAGAAGAAGCAGACACCTTCTCCATGCTCACTCACCTGGAGTGGCCATCGTCAGAATATGGGACAGTTCTGTTCAGTCTTGGATGTTGTCAGTCCAGTCCTCGCCTTGTCTCCCCACGTTTACGTCCCCTGTCTACAGTTCCTGGCAGGAAGGTCTTGGAGAGGGGTCTTGCGCCATGCTATGTGGCAGGCCACTTCAGTTTTTTCTTCTTGACAGTTAGTTGCTAGGAGATTAGTTGTAGTTGTTGTTTTTTTAACAGCAAGATTTATTTTACCAGGCTAGTGTCTGGTGCTCTCTGTGAACAACATTGGAAGCCAGTTTCTTCCGCTGTTTAGTCTGAAAAGCTTAAAGTGGGCTTTTCATTCTGTATTTAGTCAGGCAAAGGCTGATCTCATACTTCACTTATGTCTGATAAAACACACCACTAGACAGTGAACACAGATGCTGGGGTTTGATGCTGATCTTACAACCAACAAACTAGCACACAAACCAATAAACCAATATATCCACTCTCCCCAAAAGCCCTTCGGATGAGACTAAACCGAGGCCCCGTGTGCGAACGCACGCAGAACATCTTGCGCACACATTAAATCCTGTTCCGCTTTTCGTAAGAGTAGGCCATCGTGTGCCGGTGGGAACAGATGACACGATTTACAATAACTGCGTACACACGGGGACTGAATGTAAAAAAGCACATGAGTGCTTATTCCATTATCCTCGATATAAAAGAATAAGTAAATGAATAAATAGATATACTCGACATCTATTTCTTCTATCACAAAGCTGACGAGATTTTTTCTAAGGAAAACTTGCTTCTGTTTGTACTGGTATAATAAAACTTGCAGTGTAAAACAAAGAACAAATTGTGTTTTACTTGTGTTGTGCTGTGTCACAGACGGCTGGAAAACAACATGCTACGAGAGATCCAGGATTACGCTTTCAACGGATCCCAGATATTCAATCTGTGAGTGGGATTCTGTTCCTATTGAGTAAACTTTTTCCTATTGCATATTATGATTAAATGTGTTGTCT
>CM060324.1:41057703-41062703 GCA_030674155.1 Stramonita haemastoma
GAGAGAGAGAGAGAGGGGAGAGGGAGGAGAGAGGAGAGAGAGAGAGAGAGAGAGAGAGAGAGAGAGAGAGAGAGAGGAGAGAGAGAGAGAGAGAGAGAGAGAGAGAGAGAGAGAGAGAGACAGAGACAGAGACAGAGAGACAGAGAGTAGAGAATAGGAGAGTGAGTGCACAACAGCTTTCTCCGCCCTGTCTGTCACCTGACTGTCTTGTTGGATAATGTCACACACAGGACCCATGGAGTATCAGGACTATGAGCTGGAGCGACAAAGGAAGCAGCAAGTTCTGGAACAGCAGCAGGCCTCAGGCTCTGCCTCATGCGGTGCTTCCAAAACCTCCTCCTCCTCCTCCTCCACTTCCTCCCTTCCTCCTCTCTCACAACAGGGACAGACTCATGGTCACCACGTCAGCATCTTTCGGCTCCTCTTCCTCTCCTGAGGTGAGTGGCTGAATCCTGCCCCCTCTTTCTTCGTCATTTCTTAGCTGTTAAGTTGTGAGGTCACTGATTCTCCTTGCTGAGTTAGTCTTTCCGGTGCGTTGTATACGCTTTTGCTTGTTGCAAGTATAGTTCGTGTTGTGTTGCTATATTCTACGTTGTATAAGCTTTTGTTTGTTGCAATTATAGTTCGTGTTGTGTTGCTGCATTCTACATTGTATAAGCTTTTGCTCGTTGCAATTATAGTTCGTGTTTGTCGGCTGCATTACATTATAAGCTTTGCTTGTTGCAGTCATTATTTGGGGTATTTGCAGCATCGTATCTCTTGCAGTAATAAAATGGGTTGACATGATTCATCACTGGGCGGTTTTTAAGGATTCTCAGGCACTAATACTCTATACGAGTACGGTTTCCCTGGATATAATGCATTGTATTTATCGTGTTGTGTTGTATTGCATTGTATCCTATTGTATAAATTGCTTTGCAATTGTATTGTACGACTTGTATCATTTTGCATTGTAACAAACCTTTTCGAAGTCTGTGTACTGTGTGTTCTGTACAGGCCTGTGTTGTACTGTGCAGAACTGTATTTTACTAAGCAGCCCAGATTTTACGCAGAGAAATCGTGTTGTGTCTGTGAGTGCAATGCAATATAATGTTGTGCAATACGATTATGGTACAACAGAATACATTATAGGAAGATACAATACAGTAAGATCTAGTACAATAGATCTAGTAGACATGAAATGTCAGTGTGGCCGGCTGTCTGTCTGTTGTTCCTTCTTGATCTCTGTCACAGTCTCTTGTCATCAACAGACAACCATCCAATGAATTATTCATTCCCTCCCTCCACCATCCATTGATTCTTCTGTCAATCACCAATACACTAAACAAGCTAGCAAACTAAAAAATCAACAGGATTTCATAGACCAGGAAATCATTAAGATGCTCTGTCAATCAAGAAGCCTATCTTGTTTTCCATTGTCTGTCGCTGCGTTTTGTCTGTCTGTCGTTGTCCGTCTGTCTGTCTATGTATCTGTCTGTCTGTATGTCTATTTTTCTCTGGTGCCTAGCTTGTCTATTTATCTATTCTGTATCTGTCTTCTGTCTGTATACTCATTTTTCTCTGTGTTACCTACTGGTTATGTATTATGATTTATTATTATCTGTCTGTCTTTTGTCTTTCTGTCTGTCTACCTACCTCCATATACTATGTTCCTACTAATATTTATCTACATACCTAGAATCTAGTTCCTAATATCGTTCTATTTATATGCCTGTTTATCTAGTCTACTTGCTCCTCATCTATGTATCATATGTGATCTTCTACCCTACTTACCTACATACCTAGCGCATCCTACATATCTAGCTGCCTACCTACATCTAGCTTCCTACTACATACCTACTTCTACACATAATACCTAGCTTCCTACCTACATACCTAGCTCTACCTACCTACATACCTACTCTCATACCTACTACCTGCTCATACCTACATACCTAGCTTGCATACCTACATACCTAGCTTGCATACCTACATATACCTACTAGCTCATACCTATTACCTACTACATTACCTACTACATACCTACTCTACTACCTACCTTCCTACCTACATACACTACCTACCCCTCCCTACCTACATACTACCTAACCTTCTTACCTACTACCTAACTGTCCACTACCCACAGATCCCGGACGCTGACCGTCACAGACGCGACAGTGACCAGGGTCATTCGGACACATCGTCACCACCAGCCCTGACAGACCAGAGGGTGGAGGCAGCCCCACCTCCCCCCACCCCGCCCCTTCCTGCATTTCTACCGCTCCCCCCTGGCTCCCGCCCAGGCTGCTGCTGCTGCTGATGACGGCTTTGGCCACTTTGACCCCCACATCCCCTCACGGCCCCCACAAACCGTAGAGGGCGCCGGCACGGGGGAGGCGGTGGTGGGAGGCCTCCCAAAGGAAAGGGCTCTGGCATGTTCGGGGACATTGATCATCACACCCCCAGCAGCAGCAGCCTCGCCCTAAAGCTGGGGAGACTTCAGGTTGGTTGTTGTGATGTGTAGGAAGGAGGAGGAGGAGGAGGATGTGGGTGGCGATGGTTGGTGGTGGTGGTTGGGGGAAGTGGTGGTGGTGGTGGTGGTGGTCGGTGGTGGTGGTGGTGGTGGTGGTGGTGGTGGTGGTGGTGGTGGTGGTGGTGGTGGTGGTGGTGGGTGGTGGTGGTGGTGGTGGTTGGTGGTGGTTGGTGGTGGTGATGGTGGTGGTGGTGGTGATGATGATGATGATGATGATGATGATGATGATGATGGTGGTGGTGGTGGTGGTGGTGGTGGTGGTGGTGGTGGTGCGACGACGACGACGACGACGACGACGACGACGTGAGATGATGATGATGATGATGATGATGATGATGATGATGATGATGATGATGATGATGATGTGATGATGATCACATCAACGACAACGATGAGAAGCTGGATGGTAGTACTGTGCTGGTGGTGGTGACGATGACACAATGATGTTAATGACGAAAACAACAATAACAACAATAACAACAACAACAACATCGATAACAATTCAACATTGAAAGGACGACATTAACTATAAAAAAAAAATCCTCCTCCCCCCCTCACCCCACCCTTTACAGAAAAACAGCCGTCCAAAGAAGAGAGAGGCGGGGGAGGGGGGGACATAGCGGTGTGGCTGACAGGCCCTGCCAACGAGTCCATGCGCGAACATTCCTGCGCCACCTTCATACGCCGCAAGGACTACGCCAGTGTGGTGTGCACCCCTGTGCCCAATGCCTTCAACCCCTGTGAGGACGTCATGGGGTAGGTACCCACAGTTTTCAGTCATCTCGTGTTGCTCACAGCTCTTTTTTGGGCAGGGAAAAGTTTGTATCAAGTCATGTACAGTTAAAGTCAAATCAAGTCAAAAACAGTTGTATCAAGTCATGTACAGTTAAAGTCAAATCAAGTCAAAAACAGTTGTATCAAGTCACGTGCAGTTAAAGTCAAATCAAGTCAAAAACAGTTGATCAAGTCACGTGCAGTTAAAGTCAAATCAAGTCAAAAACAGTTGTATCAAGTCATGTAACAGTTAAAGTCAAATCAAGTCAAAAACAGTTGTATCAAGTCATGTACAGTTAAGTCAAATCAAGTCAAAAAAGTTTGTATCAAGTCATGTACAGTTAAAGTCAAATCAAGTCAAAAACAGTTGTATCAAGTCATGTACAGTTAAGTCAAATCAAGTCAAAAACAGTTGTATCAAGTCATGTACAGTTAAGTCAAATCAAGTCAAAAACAGTTGTATCAAGTCATGTGCAGTTAAAGTCAAATCAAGTCAAAAACAGTATCAAGTCATGTGCAGTTAAAGTCAAATCAAGTCAAAAACAGTTGTATCAAGTCATGTGCAGTTAAAGTCAAATCAAGTCAAAAACAGCTGTATCAAGTCATGTGCAGTTCAGTCAAATCAGTCAAAAACAGCTGTATCAAGTCATGTGCAGTTAAAGTCAAATCAAGTCAAAAACAGTTGTATCAAGTCATGTGCAGTTAAAGTCAAATCAAGTCAAAAACAGTTGTATCAAGTCATGTGCAGTTCAGTCAAATCCAGTCAAAAACAGTTGTATCAAGTCATGTGCAGTTCGGTCAAATCAAGTCAAAAACAGTTGTATCAAGTCATGTGCAGTTCGGTCAAATCAAGTCAAAAACACTTTAATTCTTGTTCCATGAGGGGTGAGGAAGGATACTGACAGGCATATTGATACGAATCATAATTTGGGAAAGACACTAGAAGGCTACAGTGTGTGTGTGTGTGTGTGTGTGTGTGTGTGTGTGTGTGTGTGTGTGTGTGTGTGTGTGTGTGTGTGTGTGTGTGTGTGTGTGTGTGTGTTTGTCTTTGTGGGGGGGGGGGGGGGGGGGATCTGAGCGTGCGTGCATGCGTTTTGATAATTCAGTTTACAGTTTACCAAAGTAGTACCATTTCATGTAGAACATACTATGTGTCACATCGTATAACAATCATAACCGTATGAGATAATGGCCGACCGTTTTATTTCAGCCAATACGCAAGACAAGCCACGAGAACACGTCGGAATTTTCATCAGAAAAATTCAGGGAATTAAATATGACTCTGATGTGAAAGATAAAGAAAGAAAAAAATCATGAATTGAGCAAACTGTGTGGCACAAAAAGAAGTCGAAATAAACGATCACTTTTGTTATCTTAATGTCAGTAATTTATCAACAGATTTATGAACGATTTTATGTCAATGATTTCACAAAAACTCAAGAAAGAAATCCCTGAAGTAGGAAATTTTCAATGAAAGATTTTAGAATACATTCTCTTAATTTAAATCATTGAGGTTTTCTCATATGATAGGAGCATCAAACCTAAGCAGTTCCAGCAGTGATTGAAGTTTCGCCTTTTGTGGTTCCTTACAGCAAATGTTTCATCACTTAGCACTGCCTGACCCTATTCACAGAGTGTAATCATAGTCCTGTAGCCTCTCAAATGATGATTATAGAAAGAAGAGAAAACCAATGTATTTTATGAAGTGAAGAGT
>CM060324.1:41067703-41072703 GCA_030674155.1 Stramonita haemastoma
ACCAACAAGTCGCACAGCAACTCGCGCCACAACGGCATGATGCTGAAGAACACGCAGCACCTCTCCGACATGAGCATGCTGTCCAGGCTCAGCATCAAGAGCTCCCGATGCTCCTTCAACGGAGCCACGCCCTAAAACCACGCCCCAGAACTCGCCTCACGCCACTCCCCCCAGCTCTCCTAAAGTCTCGCCCTTACGGCGTCTGATCGGTGTGGCCGCGTCCTCGATGATGTCTCATCCTGGTGGGGGCAGTGCAGGAGGGTGGAGTCCTGTGGCGTCTTCGGAAAACGGCCGCTAAGCCCGGCACGAGCGCTGGCACCAGCGTCAGCACCAGCGCCAGCAGCAGCAAGGAGCGCAAGCTGAGCGTGGTGCCGGAGAGCAGCCAGGCCTCTGACGAGGGCAGCGCCTCCCACGAGGAGCGCGTGCTGGAGGGGCGGGACTCTCTGCGGGATTTCTTCGACGGCAAGCCTCACGGGCGAGTACGCAGCGCCAGCGAGTACGTGGTGTTGTACTCTCCAGAGACAAGGGGGAGAAGCAGCCGCTGCCGCAGCGGGAGCTAAGCCGGGAGGGCCGCACTTACCGCCCCTGTCAGTGGGACCAGCAGTCCTCCGTGGAGACGAGCCTGAGCAGCACCACGGAGACCTCCTACATCAGCGACTCCTCCTGGCCCCGCATAGACAGCTTCACCTCCCACACCGGCCCCGCCCAGTGCCCCGGTCAGGAGAACGACTGGTCACCGCCCCCAAAGCGGGAGCCATGATGGCCTCCAAGAGAGCTCGGAAGACGACGGCGTCAACGACCCTCCCAACAGTGCGGCACTGCCGCGTATGCGCGTGCGCTTCATCCCCACACGCTATGAGGACTCACGCGGCAAAGAGCGAGGGTCCATCCAAGCCTTTGGCGGTCTCCAGTCAGCTGGTCAGGCTGATGCCCAGTCGGGAAGACTCCAGGAGGAGAGCTGCTCTGTGGGGCACGAGGAGGACCTACAGGACGACGACAGCAAGGTAAACCAGTCCTTGTTGTGAGAGGGCCGCTTCAGCTGGATAGCAAGCAGTTGTGTTGGTTGTACTTCTGGAGGTCACATTTTATACACTCTGACGGGGAAATAACAATTTTCAACTTCTTATGAAGACCATCTCCAAGTGAACGTTTTGTAACACAGACATATTGTCAGTCTCTCACGTCCTGCTGTCATCTCAAGGTCATTTTCTCTCTTTGGTGCGTGTCCAAGACTGACCGGTTTTTATTTGGAAAAAGTCTGGATCAAACTTCACCTGTATCATGCTATAAAACAGGGTAAACGTCATTTTTTGTTGATGCTGTTGACTTGCAAATAATGTTGGACTGGACAGTGTGAAGTGCTAAGAAGCAATAGGAGCTCATGTTTTCACTGACCACATCACATGAAGGAAGCTGAACACAGCAGTGTGCCGATTCCAGCAGTGATGCTCCAGTCAGGGAACTGTAAACACTCTCCTCTCTTTTCCCTCTGTACTTTTGCTCGCGGATCAACTTCACCCTCCCCTTTTTTTCTTTTGATTTTAGCATTTTGTTTTTTCATGTCAAAGAATGTGATGTTGATCCTCATACTCTCTATGTAGGATAGAAGCACTGGAAGATATCTCATTTCCCTTCCCTTTCCCTTACCGGGTGGAAGGTATAGTGCCTGGTCTTTTTGTGCTTGTTATTTTGCAGGAGGTCTGGCCACTGGCTCCAGCTGACACATTCCGACTTCAGAGCGGCTCATTTTTGTACAGGGTGCATGCTGGGTATGTTCATGTTTCCGTAACCCACCAAACGTTGACATGAATTACGCGATATTAAACATGCATATTTGATCTTCTGCATGTGTATATGCACGAAGGGAATGAGGGCATTGGCATGTCTGCACTTTACGTTTACCTGGAAGATGGTTAGAATTCCTGTCCTTCACCGGCTGCCGAGATTCGAACCCATAAGCTTCATGGACGTATGGGATGGAAATCGGACAGTCTTAACCATTCATCTGTAGAGTCAGCCTGAAAGTTATGACTACGGTGATGAGTAAGAAACAACGGGAGGAAGTTGGTCAGCTGCTAGTTCGGGTCACTCCCCTGTTCTTCCTTCTCTGAGACTGTATTTCAGTCAGCTACAACTACATTCAATATTCAGTCTTTTGAAGGCAGCACTGAAGGGGTTTTTTGTTTGTTTTTTGCAGTGAGGATCATTAGATTAAACATGATATTCTTGCCAAATGTGTGCATAAACTTCAGTAATAAGGATACTCCGAGCAACAACAAGCTTGGAGCTTATGTCGTGATCAGTCAAAATTAAGCAAAACATGACGGAAAAGAAAAACGATTGGAATTTGGAACAGTGCCAAATCATTGAAGAAGACAGAAGCAGATGAAACAAGAAGCAAGCATTCGAAACCTTGAAAAGGTTCACCAAGACTAGGCAGAAAAGATTCTCCTTTTTGTGCTTCAGTGCTATGGGTATGGGTGACTTGTAGCTCAAGTAAGGAAGCGTCGTCACTGACGGGACGAAGCAGTAGGATCACTACAGGATTCTCTTCAAAAACTGTCTTAAGGCATAGGTTCGAGTTACTGCCATGTGTTCCCTTTGGGGGCATTTTTCACCTGGAGGAAACATTATACCAGTCTCATTCCCTCAAAGTCCTTTAAAACCGAGGTCCTGTGCACAATTACAGACACAACATCTGGTACAACCGTTAAAAAACCACCCGTCTGTTGCAGAGGAAGAGGGTCAGTTCAGGCAGGCAGCAAGAATGACATGAGCATACCTAGCATGCAGCATGCAGTTTCTAATGTGCAGAAAGATTGGCTCCACCAGATTCCACTTGAGAGAGAGAGAGAGAGAGAGGAGAGGAGGAGAGGAGAGAAGAGAGGAGAGAGAGAGAGAGAGAGGAACTGCCTGATACTTTCAGCATGATGCCTTAGTGACTTTTCTGGGCAGGAGAAGGCATTTCCTTCCAAACAGACAGGTAAAGAAGGTATTTTACTCATGTCCAAAGAGGTAGAGATGTATTTCACCTATGGCCAGAGACGAAATGGAGGTATTTCACTTTATGTCCAAAGAAGTAGAGAAGGTATCTGACTAATAGAGAAGTAGACAAGGTATTTGACTGATAGTCAGAGAGGTAGACAAGGTATTTGACTGATAGTCAGAGAGGTAGACAAGGTATTTGACTGATAGTCAGAGAGGTAGACAAGGTATTTGACTGATAGTCAGAGAGGTAGACAAGGTATTTGACTGATAGTCAGAGAGATGGAGAAGGTAACTGGTTGATTGCCAAAGATGTAGAGAAGCATTTGACTTATGACCAGAGAGGTAGAAGAGAGAAGGCATTTGACTTATGACCAGAGAGGTAGGAAAGAGAAGGTATTTGACTTATGGCCAGAGAGGTGAGAAGAGAAGGTATTTGACTCATGGCCAGAGAGGTAGAGAGAGAAGTATTTGACTTATGGCCAGAGAGGTAGAGAAGAGAAGGTATTTGACTTATGGCCAGAGAGGTAGAGAAGAGAAGGTATTTGACTCATGGCCAGAGAGGTAGAGAAGAGAAGGTATTTGACTTATGGCCAGAGAGGTAGGAAAGAGAAGGTATTTGACTTATGGCCAGAGAGGTAGAGAAGAGAAGGTATTTGACTTATGGCCAGAGAGTAGAGAAGAGAAGGTATTTGACTTATGGCCAGAGAGGTAGAGAAGAGAAGGTATTTGACTTATGGCCAGAGAGGAAGAAAAGAGAAGGTATTTGACTTATGACAGAGAGGTAGGAAAGAGAAGGTATTTGACTTGTGGCCAGAGAGGTAGGAAAGAGAAGGTATTTGACTTGTGGCCAGAGAGGTAGGAAAGAGAAGGTATTTGACTTGTGGCCAGAGAGGTAGGAAAGAGAAGGTATTTGACTTGTGGCCAGAGAGGTAGGAAAGAGAAGGTATTTGACTCATGGCCAGAGAGGTAGGAAAGAGAAGGTATTTGACTCATGGCCAGAGAGGTAGGAAAGAGAAGGTATTTGACTCATGGCCAGAGAGGTAGGAAAGAGAAGGTATTTGACTCATGGCCAGAGAGGTAGGAAAGAGAAGGTATTTGACTCATGGCCAGAGAGGTAGGAAAGAGAAGGTATTTGACTCATGGCCAAGGAGATGTAGTGAAGAATGCGGGTGTGTGAGAATTGTCTCTGTATGATTGTAATCAACTGGAAGCTTAGGTGGTGGCATGACCTGTGTAGTTACTACCTAAGTGTGTGTGTGCGTGTGTGTGTGGGGGGGGGGGTTGTGTGTTTGTGTGCGTGTGTGTGTGCGTGTGTGCATGCGTGTGTGTGTATGTGTGTGTGTATGTGTGTGTATCTGTATTGTGTGTGTTGTGTGTTTGTTTGTGTGTGTTTGTGTGTGTGTATGTGTGTGTGTGTGTGTTGTATGTGTGTGTGTTGTGTGTGTATGTTGTGTGTGTGTGTTGTGTGTGTATGTTTGTGTGTGTTTGTGCTCTTGTGTTTGTGTGTGTGTGTGTGTGTGTGTGTGTGTGTGTGTGTGTGTGTGTTGTGTGTTTGTGTGTGTGTGTGTGTGTGTGTGTGTGTGTGTGTGTGTGTGTGTGTGTGTGTGTGTGTGTGTGTGTGTGTGTGTGTGTTGTGTGTGTGGTGTGTGTGTTATCCATTTTCTCTCATTTAAGTCCTTTCTCTCCATGCTTCATTTGATGGTTTATTTTCTGAAATTTTCCATTTTGTAAATACATAGTTTTGCCTGCCTCTCTCTGTCTCTTTGTCTCCCTGTCTCTGTCTGTCTGTCTCTCTCTGTCTGTCTGTCTGTCTCTGTCTGTGTCTGTCTCTGTCTGTCTGCCTGTTTCTGTCTCTGTCTCTGTCTCTGTCTCTGTCTCTGTCTCTCTCTCTCTCTCTCTCTCTCTCTCTCTCTCTCTCTCTCTCTCTTCTTTCTTTCTTTCTTTCTTTCTTTCTTTCTCTCTCTCCCTCCTTGGCCCTTCTTTGTGCAGCTGTGGTATTGAAATTACCGGAT
>CM060324.1:41077703-41240203 GCA_030674155.1 Stramonita haemastoma
TCTGTCTCTCTGTCTCTCTCTGTCTCTCTGTCTCTCTGTCTCTCTCTGTCTCTCTCTGTCTCTCTCTCTCTCTCTCTCTCTCTCTCTCTCTCTCTCTCTCTCTCTCTCTCTCTCTCTCTCTCTCTCTCTCTCACTCATTCACTCTCTGTGAGTGAGTGAGTGAGTGAGTGATGAGTGAGTGAGTGAGTGAGTGAGTGAGTGAGTGAGTGAGTGGGTGGTGGTGTGTGTGTGTGTGTGTGTGTGTGTGTGTGTGTGTGGTGTGTGTGTGTGTGTGTGTGAAGTCATGTCAAAGTGGTCTTTATTGGGGGTAAAAATTGAGTTTACACAACTTTTTTTCATCCTGCTCTCACAATAATAAAAGTCAAGACAATTGACATATAAAAGCATTTTATAGACACTGTTAATTATGGGTTTTTTTTTTAAAAAGAACAAAAATGAATGGGGATTTTTTTTTTAATCCAGACCTCACAATACAAGATAAACGAAATCCAAAACAGTGCTATATAAGCGCAAGTCATACAGACAAATAATAAAAATACGAAATAAGAAGGGTTAGAACAACAACAAAGCAGCTAGATTGAAGGCAGCCTCGAGCATAAAGATGGGCTTACTATTTGTCCATTAGAAGTTTCTTCAAAAGTTTATTCAACGTTTGTTTCGAAGGAGCTGGTTTTAAAAAGGGGGGGGGGGGAGGGGTTAGATTTCTCCACAATGTTCTTCCTGAATGAGACAAGGTTTGACTTAACAGAGTGTGTAGGCGGCACGAGCAAAAACAACCTAAGCGTAGGCCTGTTTTTATCGACAGCAATTTTTTTTCACAATTTTCTTTGAAACTTTTCCGTTTATTATATTGGATATACACAATATACACTTGAAATACAGACTGACTTTGAGTGGAAGAATGTCTAATTAATCTTTGTAGTTGGTCTTGGTCAGTGTATCAGTATTCAATCGGATTAGTTTGACAGCTCTTTTATATAGGCTGCTTATACTTCACGTCTGTTTCACTAACACTATCCCATAAGGGGGAAACATAATTTGTAAGAGATATAATGCGGGTATTAAAGAATATTTTGGGGGTTGTATACTTAGAAAATTCTTTATTTTTCTAAGTTGATATAATCTTACTGAGATTCGTTTTCCTAACGTGGCTATGTGTTCTGACCAAGATAAATTATTGTCAATTACTGCACCTGTTACTTCATGTGAAACTATTTCTTCAGTTTTTTTGTCCTTGGATCAGTATTGGCGGGAATGGAGAACGCAGCTTTTGTCTTTATTGCGGTATGGTTATAAACATACACCTTATTTTATTTGAATTAAGAGACATGTGATTCAGTTCTGTCCCATCACTAAGTTTATCAATATTTTCCTGCATATTACTTACTAGCTGGTTTGGGTCATTGTTGTTACATTGAATTGATGTATCATCAGCAAGTATTTCACAAGAACAATGAATAGACATGGATAGTTCATTAATATTGATTGATTTAAATTAAGAGAATGTGGCAAATGAAATCAAAAGCTTTAGCAAAGTCTAGGGAAAAAAATTACTCCTGTAATTTCGTTGCGAAAAAATTAATATTCAAAAGATTTTGCTCGGTCAGTTGTATTAAACTAGTATGTCTGTTTTAACTTCAAGGGCAAATACATCTTGTCGATAAACAAGAGGGAACGGATGACAAAGTTTACAATACTGCATACAGACACAATTTACAATACAGCACACACACACACCGGGACTGGATTTAAAAACAAAAAGAAACAGAAGTGCTTAATTCATTATCCTCAGAACAAAAGAATAAAAGAAAAGAATAAACAAGATGAACAAGTCCGTTAGAGTATCAGTTATAGTATATGCACTGATTTTTAGTACTTTGTTGTCTATCTTATCAAGGTCTCTTGAATCTGACTGTTTTTTTATCTAAGCTATTATGAACCTCTGTTACTTTTATTGGGGGTGTGACCAACTCTGAAGAAATGCCTTTTGATGAACAGCAATGCTTTAATTCTATCAATTCGTTTGTCTTTGATGTATCTCGAGATATCATTGATTCCGCAATGTTTGCAAAGTGAAAGTTAATGTTTTCTGGGGGGTGTCTTGAATTTTTCGTCAGAGCTATTCTGGGCTGAAGTCAACCATCGTGAAAGTATTTTGTTTTGGCTTTGTGCTTTATTGAATTGACTGTGTTTCTTCTCTTTTTATGTTAATCTTTTTGCTTTGATTTCAATAATAATCCCTTAGATTAATTTCGTTTTCAATTTCTTTTGTTGGCCATGGAGGTTTTATGAAATGTTTTATTCTTTTTTTTAATAAATGGAGTATGTCTGTCATAAATAACTACACATGTCTATCCAATAGCTAATAGCATTATCTGGATTTGTAATCTGATAAACATAGTCTATGTTTGAGCGGAGTATATCATTTATGAAGGCCTCTTTATCAAATTGTCTAAAGCAGCGCGCACGTGCGTACGTGTGTGGTGTGCGTGCGTGTGTGAGTGTGTGTGTGTGTGCGTGCGTGTGTGGCGCGCGTGTGTGTGTGTGTGTGGTGTGTGTGTGTGTGCGGCGCGCGCACGTGGTGTGTGCGTGTGTATGTGGTGACCTTAATCAATTTTGTGACATTCACAATGATTAGCATTATTGGCATTGTGACCTCGACATTCATGTATGTTTAACGGTTATGACAAATGATATTCTGATATTTATGGGTCTTAGGGATTGTATTCTTTTCCAGTTTGAATTGGTCAGGCACCTTGGGGCTAGAACCTTGATATTTATGTGTGAATTATCTGTCAGTGAAATGATCATATTTTACTCCAACTGTGTATGAATTAAATTTGTAAAAATTCAAAATGCTTTGTTGTTGTTGTTTTTTAACATTTGTGTTATTATTCACAAGTCTGCTTGTTGTAGTTACAGGGAGAAAAGGGTATTCCTCTGTCTTCTTTCCTCATCTTATGAACTCCTGTTCCAAGAGCAAGATGTTTATTTGTCTGTAATTCCATTTTTCTTGCAGTTTACCGATGGTGCGTGATCAGTGAGACACGCATGCGTCGTGGTAACGATAACAAAATCTGATTCATTAACGGTAAGAACGAATGTGGCCGGATGGTTTAGACGTTCACCTGCCAACAAGATAAAAGTGAGGTTCTGGGTTCGTTCACAACTGGGTTCCATTAGCCTTGCCCTTTCTTCCCAATTTGACGAGAAAATCGAACCGAATGTCAAGTCTTTCGGAGGAGACTGAAAACCAGTCGGACCCGTGTGCTTACGGAGATTTGCGCGTCAAAAGAAACCACGACAGTTAAAAATCGAAAACAGCAGGGAAGTACTTCCCGACTATCCTTGCAAAATTGGTAGATTCAATCCCCAACTATATCCCCGAAATCTGAATGATGTTACCTTAGCTAATGGGGAGAAAAAAAACAGGCACATACGTAACAATCTCACCATTGGTGAACCTTGGAGCTATAGCCAGGAATAGGGAACTTTCTTCTTTTTTTTTTTTTTTTTTTTTTTACTATGGGTACTAGATTAAGCAGTCACTTTTTTTTCATCCAGCCCTTAAAAAAAGTAGATAAACACGTAATAGCATACAAACTGTTCCCCCAAAAATTCAAATAGAGAAAGTACAAAAAAGAGGGGGAAAAAGACGATTAAAAAGATAGACGCAGAGAAGCAACAGGAAGAAGAAAAATACCACAGAAGAAACAAAGAAATAAAGTAAGAGCAAGAAGGAAATGCAGTCGTTATTATCGGTGACGATTATAACAATTGTGATGAAGATGCTGAAGGAAAAAAGAAGAAGAAGAAGAAGAAGAAGAAGAAGAAGAAGAAGAAGAAGAAGAAGAAGAAGAAGAAGAAGAAGAGAAGAAGAAGAAAGCTGTTTTGCATGCGTTCACACATGGGACCTCGTATATTAATAGATGGTGCTAATTCAAACATCTGTTTTAAGAGGCTAGTTTGACAATCTATATTTGAAGCAAATCAATTTCACTCAAGATTCTTCACATCATTATAAATGGATATTGTCTAGCAAAATGAATTGATAGTAGATTTTTCTCCTGGAGTTAACATCAGTGCTGAATCCACTCTCCCCAAAAGTCCTTCGAATGAGACTTTAAACCGAGGCCCCGTGTGCGAACGCACGCAGAACATCTTGCGCACACGTTAAATTCTGTTCCGCTTTCGTAAGAGTAGGCCATCGTGTGCTGGTGGGAACAGATGACATTTACAAAACTGCATACACACGGGGACTGGATGTAAAAAAAAAAAGCACAAGAGTGCTTATTCCATTATCCTCGATATAAAAGAAAAAATCAGTGACACATGCACTCACACAAAACGTACGCGCTCTCTTGGTATCTTTTATTCCAATAAAGTTGAAAAGTGAACATGCAACAGTCTCTGAAACCTGGTCACAGTTATTCCTCAGCTCCTTTCCATCACACCATTAATTAACATGACCAGCCACTTAAGTCTTCATTCCACTGCTGTGGTCAATTTAACAGCAACACCACCACCATCACCACCACCCCATCCCATCCCACCCCACCCCACCCCAGACCTTCCATTCACCCACACATTTATCTCCCTTCCCTTAACACACACCATTCACAAAATCAGAAGCCATGCCTTTCAGGATGGTTATCATGATCGCTCTGAGCCCTGAAGAAGAGAACTCTGACTGCAAATTCAAGCACTGACACCCACACTCCATTCAAGACTAGATGTACAAACCTGGGACCAGGCATGACTAACAATCATCAGACACCAAAACAAGAAAACCCTGAAACTGAACCACTTCACAAAGCACCTGAATAGGAGGCATTCTCTCTCAGATCTGAACCACAGAGACACAAACAACGGACTTGGAAGATAGGCACAAATCCACGGTAAAAATCAATGGGTCTGATTAGCGCATTACGAAGGGGGGGAAATGTTTTACACTGCTAACTCCAATTAACAAAAAAAGAAACAAGAAAAAAATCGTTTTTTGTAAATCTTCACACAGTCTCTTGACAATATCATGAGAAACACGGGTCTTCACAACTCTTCAGGATTCCCTCCCTTTCTTTTAAACACGGTACACACATATCAATCTTGCCAAAGCACAGATCCAAAGGGGGGATTGCCGGGCGGGAGCTTTTCTAAAACATGTCAAGTATGTCTAGCTAAACGGGGATCTGAGACAAAATCATCCATTAAGCCGCAACATACTTACCATAATATTACCTGACTTACAAAGAATCTGAGGACTGGAGAAGGGAAAGACCTTAGTTATCCAGCAGCTCCTGCCCTTCACGAGGGCGCCATGTCACAGACAGTGTCAGCTGCCACAATTGTAATGACAGCCACAAGTCTCCAGTCACTCTTCACCTGTGCTGTATCTAAGATCTCTGGCAACACCCAGCAGACAACTTCAGGCATGGACCTCGCTCCTGGCACACCATGTAGGACAAGAAGGAAAACTGCCTTAATCAAATATCACATTTTGAAAAGGCTGCATCAGTCACAGGCTCAAGAAGGCCTTTCTGGGTGAATTATGGACCTGACAGGTCCATCTCGGTGCGCCCTGGGAGAGCAGTCTCCTGGTTGGCTAAACCACAAACCACCTCTCAAAGGAAGAATCCATCTGGGCAACACGATATCCTACAACAGCACTGGCTAAAAAAAAATAAAATAATAAAATATAAAAAAGAACAGGAGGTTGGCCGAATCAATTGCGGTGAGATTGGAGGGGATGGTGCCCTTTTCTCAACACCTTGAGCAGGCCAAGAGAACCTTCCTCCACCAATCCAGAGATGGTGGGCTCAGATTTTCCTTCCCCAGGGGTGCCAAAGCACCGTCCTTGAGAGAAGGTGACAACCAGCCCAAGTTAGAAAGACGCAGTTGGGGTTCCACATGGGAGACTGACGTTAACTGTGGCCTCAACATGTTGTAACTATCCAAATGGAGAGCTGTGAAGAGAGATGGGATTTTTCAGTATCCCCAGCCCAGTTTAACTGGGAATCTAATCCGGAGGCCACACTAGGAACAGTTTGGAGTTCCTGCGGCCATCGATGTCCTTTTAAGTGGCAGCCAGCACGCTATGTGTCTACCGACTGGCAAGAGTAATCAGCAGAACACAACGCTTCTCTTTTCACCACTGGCGAAGACATCACCCTGTTTTTTATTTGAATCCATGTGCTGAAGTTATACGAGGTAAAACAGGACAGAATAAAAAGGACGATGAAAACACAAGGTCGCAACCAGGTGTTGTGGAAAAAATTAAGAAAACAATGAAAATTCCTACACAGTACAAACAAGAACAGCCCCATCAAATTAGAAAAAAGGTGATGGCAAGCATAGGCCGCTATCAGACTGGGGGAGAAGAAAAAACCAGTAGAACGCTTAAGGTCAGCAAGAGTATTTTCGGCACGTCCAATCGCTGTGGTAATAGCCAAAAAAAATAGGAAGTAGTAATAGGGTGTATGCATATGCAGGGCAGAAACCCTCATAGGCAGAGGCACCTTCATACCCAGAGCATCTCAATAGGGTGCAAATCTTCAGCTATTGGGGTGGCTGTGAGCCAATCTATTGCACAAGTCAGACGTGGTAAGTATGATGTGGCTAAACCACTGATCCCATTGAGATTCCAGTTTCTAACCACCAGGCCACCTAAGCTCCGTTCATAAAAAGATAAATACTGGATCTTTCTACCTACAACTGGGGACCAAGTCAGGAGTATTCACCTGCATGTGGCTTTTTAATATGCCAAGGCTACAAAACAGTGGAGAGAGTCAGGGATGTTTATCATTCGTTTATTTCAAAAACAATGGAATAAGCACTCATGTGGATTTTTTTTTTTTACTTCCACATCCAATGTGCAAGCTGTTTTGTACATTTTGTCATCCGTTCCCATTGGCACAAATGGTCTACTCTTCTGAAAGGCAGAGTAGGTTTCAACATTTGTGCAAGATGTTTTGCCTGTGTTCGCACATGGAACCTTGGTCTATAGTCTCATCAAAAGGACTTAGAGAGGAGTGGGGTCGGCACTGATCAAATGTTAACTCCTGTGGAAAAATCCCCTTGAACGGACATCTCAGCGCTGGCTCAACCCCAGGCGGTCATTTTGAAAAGTGCAACACTAACCACAAGTCTAACTCATCCCCCCCAAACACAAATTATACAAACTATCTGTGCACTCTCACAAACAATGAATGTTTCATTGTGCCCTTTAGTTTCTGGACATTCAGATTAAAGAGCCGTGACTAGGGACTGGGCAGGACAGGACAGGGCAGGACAGGACAGGACAGGACATGACAGGGCAGGACTGGACAGGACAGGACAGGGCAGGACAGGACAGGACAGGACAGGACAGGGCAGGGCAGGACAGGGCAGGGCAGGGCAGGGCAGGGCAGGACAGGGCAGGCAGGCAGGACAGACAGGACAGGACAGGGCAGGACAGGACAGGGCAGGGCAGGACAGGACAGGACAGGACAGGACAGGACAGGACAGGGCAGGGCAGGACAGGACAGGGAGGTGGTAAGTTTGCAAATACATGGTGCGCATGGTCAACAAAACCATCATAGAAAAAATATTTTACCCATAAGGAAATGAACATCATAATTAAAAACAATCAATAAGATGCATACAGTGAACCTTGGGGGGGTGGGGGGGGGGGGGTTATTTTGGGGGGGTTGTTTTATTTTTTTTTATTTTGATCTACCCACATACCAAATAAAGCAACGCTCATCAATCTTAAGACCTTACAGAACCAAACCTTTCTCTTTTTTTCTTCTTTTTTTTTTGGGGGGTACATACCCATTCTACCAGAGTTGTTTTATTTTTGAGCAGAACAATCACAGCCCATTCATATAATCTCAAATGAAATTGTGTAGTCCTGAAAATAAAAATGATAACTATTTGATATCATCTCAGATGAAATTGTGTTGTCATGAAAATGAAAATAATGATAACCATTTGATAAAATCTCAAATGAAATTGTGTTGTCATGAAAATGAAAATAATGATAACCATTTGATAAAATCTCAAATGAAATTGTGTTGTCATGAAAATGAAAATAATGATAACCATCTGATATAATCTCAAATGAAATTGTGTTGTCATGAAAATAAAAATAATGGTAACCATTTGATAAAATCTCAAATGAAATTGTGTTGTCATGAAAATAAAAAATAATGAGTAACCATTTGATATCATCATCCAAAAACAGAGTGCACAATCCTGTTCTCAAGTACTAGGTTACTGGACAGAAGCATCATCATTAAACTATCAACCACAAATAAATTTATATTACAGGATTAATCTTGTTTGCTTGTTTGTTTTTCCTCACGAATTTCCCACAATAAAAGCTTTTCATTTCACTAATGCTGTAAAGCAATAAGAAAGTAAAAAAACCAAAACAAAGAAAAAAAGAAAAAAATGGCATGATTTTTAGCACTAAAATTCCTTGTGGTGTAAAAAGGAAACGTGCAGTAGGCTCAAATCTACTAAAAGATACATGATCCTTACTGTGTGTTGTTCTTTGGTCCATGATGAATTATTTCCATACAACATTTTTGGCCATCCTTCATCTGTAGACCCTGTAGTCCTTACTTCACCACTTTGAACAATGGAATTTCGTCACACACAAACACACACACACACACACACACACACACACACACACACACACACACACACACCACACAGTGATATACCTGTTACCCTATCCACTGTTTCTGAAGTGCTCTTTCTTGTGAGAAAAACTGAATATTTCTCTCCTTCAAAGATCATTCAACACAATCATATTGATATACAAGGTAAAATACAACTCTACACAACCAGCTTCATATCCTGTCCTCCATCCCCGATACATGAAAACAACAAAACGAAACATGGCTGAACCCAATGCAACTCACTGTCCATTTTTTTTTTTACTTTTTGATTGATTTCAGCAAACTGATATTGGGGCAAAGGCTATTTGTACATTGATTTCAGGGTTACTGAAAACCCTTGTCACAGCATGTAAACTTGCGTTAGTGTGACTTTTGATACACACTGAAACACCCATTTATGACAGGGAACGTGGAGAAAAGTCCACCCACCTGCCATACAATGAACTTTGCACCTAGACAAGATTCTTCAAGGACAAGACAAATTTAGGTGATCTTCAACTATGAGAAATATATGAGCAAATGTTTGGTATTGCATGTGACCCACTTTTTGCCCCGTTGGGAGTTATTTTAGGCAGGTGGGGGTCGGGTTGTGCTGATTTCGAGATTTCAAAGGAGTTTAAAACTATAAGCTTTCTTCTACCTTGCGCTGTAGTATTAACGCTATAATTTGGTTTTCTTCAGCTTTGAAAATGTGTTGGGTTGTTTTTTTTTAAACAAACAAAAACACCCTTACCCCAACACTGCCATGAAAAATTTAACTATTTCTCATTTAAAACTTCCTGGAGTCTAGCATTTCAGTAAATTTTTCATAGAACCCGCCCATTTTCAAATTTCAAAAAATTGTTAGTAAATAGCTTTTAAAAAAATTATTGTAGATTAGTAACATAATAACAACTAAAAGTTGACCTCCACATACACTGTGACTCATTATGTGGTGGATGGTCACAACTGGTTGTCAATGACGCTGTGACTCCTAATGTGGAGGAGGGTCACAACTCGTCAATGAGGCTGTGACTCCTTATGTGGAGGAGGGTTACAAGTAGTAGTCAATGACACTGTGACATTTTGTGTAGGAGGGTCAAAAGTAGTAGTCAATGACACTGTGACATTTTGTGTAGGAGGGTCAAAAGTAGTAGTCAATGACACTGTGACATTTTGTGTAGGAGGGTCAAAAGTAGTAGTCAATGACACTGTGACATTTTGTGTAGGAGGGTCAAAAGTAGTAGTCAATGACACTGTGACATTTTGTGTAGGAGGGTCAAAAGTAGTAGTCAATGACACTGTGACATTTTGTGTAGGAGGGTCAAAAGTAGTAGTCAATGACACTGTGACATTTTGTGTAGGAGGGTCAAAAGTAGTAGTCAATGACACTGTGACATTTTGTGTAGGAGGGTCAAAAGTAGTAGTCAATGACACTGTGACATTTTGTGTAGGAGGGTCAAAAGTAGTAGTCAATGACACTGTGACATTTTGTGTAGGAGGGTCAAAAGTAGTAGTCAATGACACTGTGACTCCTTATGTGGAAGAGGGACAAAAGTAGTAGTCAATGACACCGACTCATTTTGTGGAGAAGGGTCACAAGTAGAAATCAATTTGACGGTCAACAACTAGTCACAAGTTTCTGTCATTTTATTTACTTCTTTTTCAGCCAAAATACATTGAATTTATTATCCAAGAAATTTTCAGGACTCCCTATACTTTATAACCAATTGCTTACTATAAGTAACACTTTTTTTTTTTTTTTTTTTTTTTGCTTTTTGATGTTTGGGGAAAGGATCTTGTCGAGTTCTTTTTCCAAAGCTCGAAATTGATCACCGACTGTTGTATGGGAGATGACTATTAACAAGCCTTTCAATCATGATACAACAAAATCAAACACTGCAGATTTTAAACGATTTATTTCTTTTAATGCCATGCACAAGAATAGTCATTCAGATGGACTGAAAAAAAAAAAAAAAACCCAATCTCAACCTCCCTTTCTTCCTCCTGTCTGGACTTTCTGGCATTCTATTAAATGCAGCTCGAGTGTAACACAAATTAATAAATACAACAATTGTCTCATCATTGTATATGACATCATGCACCTATTAAGAAAAAAAAGTACTTGTAAGTATGCACTTGTACACATGTGCACATTTCTGCACTCATGCATTCACATGCATGCATCCACACAAAAGCACCCACAAACTCATCTGACAATGTATGAGCATTTTACATGATGTGCACTCATTTTAAAACCTTGATCAACAAGAAAAATGTTGACGATCCTTTAAAAAAAAAAAAAAAAGAAATAAAATAAAACCACTACAACCACAACCATAAACACATGCACAGGACACTTTTTCGTTTCTCAAAGCATACACTTTTCTTTAGAGTCAATCAAAGCTCAAAACGTGTGTGTGTGTGTGTGTGTGTGTGTGTGTGTGTGTGTGTGTGTGTGTGTGTGTGTGCATGTGTGTGCGTGCGTGTGTGTATGTGTGTGAGTGTGTGTGTGTGTGTGCATGGGAGTGTGCGTATGTCTGCATGTGCATGCTTTTGTCCCTGTGCATGTTAATTCATACAAACAAATATATAAAGATGAAGTGTGCGCACATGCGCGCGCGCACACACACACACACACACACACACACACACACACACACACACACGTACACACACACAAAACAAATTTTTTTAAATATCATCAATGGGTCTCATATAACAATCCACACAAACAAACAAAATGCTGACAATATACCCACTCTCCCACTCACTTCTTCTTTGCTCTCTATTTTCTCTTTTCACTCAAACTTGCAACACACACACACACACACACCCCACACACACACACACACACACACACACACACACACACACACACACACACACAAACTTCAATATATTTTGCTTCCAACACAGAAACCTTTGAATATACATCTGGGTCAAACACAATGATCACACAAGCCAACAGGGAATCAGCTCAAAAATGAAGGCATCCGATACACTAACCACAGATAACTTGTCAGTCAATATCTTCAAAGGCATGGCACCCTGTTGGGGCATCAACAGGGAACCTAAGCAACTGAATCTCACCTAACCAAATACAGGCAGCTAGTCCCTCCACAAACACACACACACACACACACAAAATGACCCAACAGCAACACCAATAAAACCGGAAAGAATATTAGCATTTCTAATGTCCACTGGCACCAACATGAGGCCTGGCAAACCACTTTGCAAAACAGATCCAAAAATACACAAGCGCCATTTCCGACTCGATAAAAACTTCGTCACCATCACACAGCAGCCCAAATTGTACGTGTCTATCTCACACACACACACACACACACACACACACACACACACACACACACACACACACACACACACACACACACACACACACACACACACACACACACACATAATCATACTGCTTTTGTACAAAATTCATCTAAACATTTCACACACAAAAAAATAAAATAAGAAGCTACTAGCATGAAAAAAGGGACATATGAGACTTTTGAGGCAGAAATCTTTCAATTAAAAACACACAGAGAATAAAAAAAAGAAAAAAAGATGAAGACTCTGAAAGAGTTAACAGTAAAAACTTGTACCAGCCGACATGGCACAGTGGTTAGCGCTTTGGATTTCGGACTGAAAGGTCGCAGGTTTGATTCCCATAAGAGTCTTAGGGATTTTTTCGGACTCCAGCCGGCTCCTACCCAGAGTGAGTGTGCTGTGGGCTCAGTGGGGAGACTGGAACCACACAGTCGAGCTTCATCCACTTTACAGATGCGCATTTGAGTGTTGCTCAAATTACCTGACCAACACTGCAGGTGTCTGTATCTCTCAGGCCCGGTTGATGCCAGGATATATTATGATAGTAAATGAAGAGTACAACCCTGTCAAGTAGTCTCAAAGCAGATGCACTTCCATAGCAGCATCATTACATCATCCTCATCACCATTGATTATCATGCAAGTATAAAAACTGCCTCTGATTCAGTAGCCCCATTGCTCTGGTCTCAAGGTGACCTAAGATTTGGTTTACCCATACACTTCTGTGCCTGTGGTGAGTTTGTGTCAAAGCCTTTGGGGTGGAGGTTTGTGGGGGGGGACAGTCATTGGGGAGAGTGGTCGCCACCTCAGGTGGATGACTCACTCAGTCTGGCTCCTCGACTGAGCTAATACTGTCGTTAGTAGGGGGCTTAGCAGGTGGTGTCCTGCGCATGTTAGCTCAGAACAGGCACCACTGAACACCACCAAAGTGACCCAGCAGAAGTGCAGGGCCCCTCTATGGAGGCCTAATATTGATGGGCTCCCTGTGGACTCCCAACCCTGAGGATGAGACATAACGATCTGGGTATGGCTGTGGCAGGGAGATTGAAATAAGTGGTATGGGAACAGTAGGACAGGGACGTTACAGAAGATGAGGCAGAAAAAAAGAGAAAAAAAAAGGAAGTAAAAACTTGTGGTCCTATCTTTTTGAGCACTTATAAAATTGTAAGAAAATAATGAATGAATGAATGAAAAAAAAAAGTTTCAAAGATAATCAAAACTTTACTGCCTCCCTTTCAAGCCAAAAATGCCTTCAAATAAGAGTATCTTGCAGTTTAAACTAAGAACATACGAACTAGATTTTCTTTTTTCCTTAAAAACTCAATTCTGCTGGTTAACTGGAAGAAACTGTGACATCAATACACAGAGATATGAAACATCATCAGAACACCAAGGAAGGTAGCATTTCCAAACGATTTCCCAAGTCTTCAAAAGCAATCATAATCTATGTACTCTCTTTACATCACATTCAAGAGAGAGGGAAAAAAGCACAGGTGCACAACTTTATCATTATTCTAAGTATAAAAGAATGGACGAAAGAAAAACAAAAACAAACAGAAAGATAGAAAGACATGAAGAGGAGAGAAAAGAGATGACAAGGTTAAGATCACAGAAAAAGACTGAAACACAAACCCAGATACAAACAGCCATTTCTAACGTGGAATTTTGACAAGAGAACGCAAGCCAACATTATCATGGCATGAGAAAGCTCTGGCGTCATTCTCCTTGGGACCATAGTAATGGCAGAATACAGCTCCAGGAGTGAGGACAGGCATCTTCACAGTTAGTACTCACACGTACATGCCCCATACCAACTTCTGCAGAAACATGGGCGAGATCACTTTCCTGTGTTCTCTTCTTCTCTGGTTAACGGAGCAGCTCACAGGCCGTAACTGCATCAGTCTCAGTACAGTCAGTACATGATGCCAAAGTCTCTAAGTGTTGGTGGTACAGTTAGTAATGGTTTACCAAAGCAACCGTCTGAGAAAAAGATGTAGACAAAGCAGAGAGTGTGGAAGATGAATACACAACAGAAAACAAAACACCACACACGCAACCAGTATAACTTACATTCGGCTGGAATCCTCATACACTATCTCTTTCTATCTCATCACCACAGCCTGTGATGCAGGCAACAGAACAAACTTCTCCTCACCATACAAAACACAGGATTTTACAGCGAATAAAGGACAGCTCAAGTATCATAGAAGGAAAATGTGGTCCTGAGGTAAAAGAAATCGTTTCTTATTATTCAAAAAAAAAAAAAAAAAGTAATAAGTGATTAAGAAGAAAAAAACCCAGTAAGTGATCCAGAGACAGCTGGAAATGGGCAAGAGGGACAGATGGCACACACATTCAACGCCGCTCTCATTCTCCCAGTCACATCAAAACAGGCAAGCGGTCACTACCACTCTGCATCCCCTGTGGCTCTCTGGAAGACAAAGTCTTTGCCGTTCAGGTTCATGATGCCGTCCTTCAGGTTGAACTTCCACTTGTTCTTGATGCGGTTGATCTGCACAGCACACACACGCAAGACAAACGCTGCACTTACTGTCTGTCTGTCTGTACAACAATGCACATCGTTCCAGTCTTTACAGCTGACCAAGTCTGCGAAGAATCTTTTCATTCATATCGGGGTTTTCTTTTTATATTCATACCATCTTTTAATTCATATGATTTATTTCTAATCAATATAATCTGTTTACTCAAATTTTACTGTCTTTTCACTCAAATATTTTTTTATTCCTATCATATTTTTGTTCACATTATCTTTTCAGACTATCTGTGTGTGTATTGATCTGCACAACACACACACAAGACAAACACTGCACTTGCTGTCTGTCTGGTCTGTCGAACAATGTACCTCGTTTCCTCAGATCAACACACACACACTGTTGTGCAGACTTCATACTATCTTTTCAGAGGGGTGGAACAACAGGGTGGTTAAAGCATGACATTTGTGTATGAGGTACCCACTCCATTCCCCCACACTGCTTTCACAGAAGACCATCACCTGGATTTTGTGTGAGGGGAATGCATTTACACTATCTTCTGCATGCTTTAAAAACCTTATCTTTCATAAAAGAGTATGACAGGTGGCACAGATGACAGGAACATACTCTGCATGCCACCCTCTACCTGCAGGGGGAGGCAAGGCAGTTTGCCAGGTTCTACTTGCAAGAAACACCTGCCAGAAGGCATGTGGGGGAACAGCAAAAAACTACATCATTCTGACTGGCTTGTAAAGTGAGCTACATACTTTTTCTCATTCAAAACACTCAATGTCCACAAGATGCTCATAGTCCTTAATTCCTTTTGCCCAGCTCTAACCCATTCTCCTCGAGTTCATATTTTCTACTTCACAGCTTTTAACCCCTTGACTGCCTACACAAAAACTGATTGCTATTTTAAAAGGAAAAAAAATTACTCCAAAAGAAAGCAAAAATTTTGAAGGGAAGCGATCCCTGATGGACTAAATGTATTACTGGTGCGACACAGTTGTCTCCAGTGATGACTTTCCCTGTGATTTGGTAAGGGCCAAAAAAAAAGGGGGGGGGTTGGTGGGGGGAGGGGGGGGGAGGCAGTCTAGTATGTAACTGGACGATAGCACTGTAATTTACCAGCCCTTCTGAAAACTACAACTATCTCTCTAGTACTCACTTTGTCGTACTGACAGACAATGACATTGTCTGCATCAAAGAGTTCAGTGGGGTCTTCTTCGCTGACATCATCACCCGAGTTGAGGGGTTCCTGAAAAGCACCATTCCTCTGTAGTGACTGCTCACATCTATCTTCATTCACTACAGCACATGTAAGAACCAAGCATGAGATCATTAGGCTTTTCAAAAAACACAAATAACATTTTCAACAACAGAGGTGAGAGAGAGAGAGAGAGAGAGAGAGAGAGAGAGAGAGAAGAGAGAGAGACAGAGAGACAGAGACAGACAGAAGACAGACAGAGGACAGGACAGACAGACAGACAGACAGACAGTGAATGAAATCCTATTTCCTTATTTTCCAACTTTGTCAAAAACAAATATGGAGAAGTATGGAGACTGCAGAGGTATGCACAAGCCATAGAAAGGGAAGTAATCACATCATGATCATCCCATATACTTCCCACACAGTAGTCTTTTTTTTTGTTTTGGTTTTTTTGTATTTTGTACCACTTTATGTCACGCAGATTTCTCTGCGCAAAATTCGGGCTGCTCTCCCCGGGGAGAGCGCGTCGCCACATGTGCAGCGCCTACCCTTTTTTTTTTCTTTTTCCTGCATGCAAGTGTATTTGTTTCCCTATCAGAGTGGCTTCTTTCTACAGAATTTTGCCAGGGACAACCCCCTTGTTGCCGTGGGTTCTTTTACGTGCGCTAAATAGTGATGTGTAACACACGGGACCTCGGTTTATCGTCTCATCCGAAAGACTAGCGCCCAGACCACCACTCAGGGTCTAATGGATGGGAAAAAAGTTTTGGGTCCAAACGGGGTACGAACCCCGCACACTCTGACCCGGACTTTTTTGCTTTCTAGGCAAGGCGCGTGACCACCAAGACCACCGATCCACTTTTATTTTAACAGATGCCCTGTCTGTATTACAGGCAGGCCCTGAAGTCCAACAGAGATACAGACCTAAACAACACTATCCTCCACCCTTGCCTCCCCCTGCAGGAGTCACACAGTGAAATATGCTTGGCAATGAGACTGCTGACTCCCTGGCAGAGGGCACAAGGCAGGAGCAGGTGGACAGGTTGGTCTATATTTCTGAAGCCAGGACCATCATCAAGGCCAGTAACACAACAAATGAATAAATTAAATTAATTAATTATTTATTATTTATTTAATTAATTAATTTAATTTATTTATTAAAAAAATAAAATTAAATCCAAACTAAGTTATAGTGACTTATTCAAAGATGAACGGCAAATTTTTACCAGATTGAGAAGAGCTGTCAATACTATGTCTGTACTTGTGTGTGTGTATACATGTATGATTGGGTTCTTTTTTTTTTTTGTTTTTCTTTTATTTTAAGGTAATGAATAAGCACTTGCGGGCTTTTTTTCATGAAGTCTCAGTGAGCATGCGGTTCATACAATCTGTCATCCCTTCCCACTGGCCAAAATGGCTTACTTTTCAAAAAGCGGAACAGGCTTTATAACAAAATGCACCAGTTGTGTGTTTGTGTGTGTGTGTGTGTGTGTGTGTGTGTGTGTGTGTGTGTGTGTGTGTGTGTGTGTGTGTGTGTGTTGTGTGTGTGAGTTGGTGTGTGGCGCAGCTGCGGCGCGCATGCATGCATGCATGTGTACATACTAGGTCACAGATTTGAGCAGAAAAGTCCAAAACTTACCTCCTCTTCACCTTCCTCTGCTTCATCATCGTTCTGATCCTCATCATTGTCTCATCATTGTCGTCATTGTCAAAATCGTCATCCTCAGAACTACTACTTCCATCCCCTGTACCATCAAGCTGTACAATGCCGTCTGGGTCTGTGAAAAAACACACACACACACACACAAAATAAAAACACCATAATAAGAAACACTGTCAACATTCACGCTCGATGATTGCACTCTCCTAAAACAACTTCACACTCTGTTACTCTGTCTTCTCCCCTAGCTCCCTGAGGAATCATTGGGGCAATGCAAACGATGCACCCTTTCCATCCTCCACCCTTATTTTCCTTATAAAAAAAAATAAACCCAAACAAACATAAATAAAAAGATAAATAAATAACACAACAAAGTCATGAATAAAAGAAAACATTCGGTAGAATTTACCCTACTTCATTTTTTATTAATTCACGAGAAAAAATCACAACAAATCAACTTATTATTACAGTGCAAGATAAACCACGGGCCATTTATGGTCATATATGTACACTGCGATTAAAAACAGTACAATGTATGAATTCCTTTCTTGCTGCATATTACAGAAATAGTACCCCATCTTTACGATTCTGAACACAACGAAAATTATACTAATAAGATAGGCCTAGAAAAATACTCTCCGTCAATTCAAAATGGAACATCCAATCTTTAGAAAGAAATTACTGCCATACTTTAGCAAAGATGATTAAATGGGCAGTTTGGAAATTTAACTTTACATAAAACAGTGCAACAGCAATATTATACAAACTACACACTATATACACTACAACCAAATACACTGAAATGTTCACACATGAAACTGTCAACACAATGCAAACAACATAATTCTCGAGTGCAGACAAAACACTGACACCCACTTAATATAATCTGGCTAAAAAAAAATAATCCTTAAAGAACATCTGTTCACCAAAAACTACATAGGCCACACAAAGCAGTGCCCTCGCAAGACTGGCAGCCAGACAACAGAACATGTGCTGCAGTCCTGCCCGCTACAGGAGGCACTCCCAAAGAGGATCTCCAAAATCTCTACAGTAATGTGGAGGACCTGCAACTGAACAGTCCATCTGACAGAACGTAAAAAAAAATAAAAAAAAAGATTCTTAAACCATCCTGAGACTAAAAGAGTAGGTACCCAAAGAACACTGCATTGCACTACAACACTGCATTGCACTTCAACAATGAAAACCTGGTCAAGGCACTAGCTAGCCAGGGCTGTCAAGGGAAGATAATCCCTCTCTCTCTACTCACAGGGTTGGCTGTCCCCTGGCTGACGGCGGCGGCCACAGGCTGTCCCTGGATGACGGGCTGTGGCTGAGCGCTGATCAACGCCTGCTGTGGAATGGTGAAGGTGGTGGTCTGGCCCCCTATGTTCTGCACCGCTATGTACTGACCGTTGGCTGTGTCACACAACAAAAAAGAAAAAGAAAGGCTTCACTTAAAGACTGTACTTTTGACTCACAATGTTCTGTATTTCTATGTTGTTGTTTTCTTTTTTTTATTGTTTTTTTCTGTATTTCTATGTTGTTGTTTTTTTCCATTTCTCAGCTTAAGCTCTGAGGTTCATCAAAGGTGAGATTTTGCAATATATGCGACTGTTTTTACCCACCATGAAGGTAGCCACATCCTGTGATGTAGGCTCTGGGAACAGTAGGACAGGGGGACATGGGAACAGTAGGACAGGGACATTACAGAAGAGGAGGCAGCCAAAAAAAAAAAGTAAAACCTTGTGGTCCTATACTTTTTGAGCACTTATAAAATATCAAGAAAATAAACAAAATGAATGAATGAAAAAAATTTAAGAATATATATATATATATATATATATATATATATATTAGTAGTAGTAGTAGTAGGCACTCATCAGTCTCGGAAGACTATGGAGTTGCGCTCTAGTCTTTAGAGCACAAAGCCTGGGCAAATATGTATGGAGGGCAAGCTGTTACCCATGCAGCAGACCCCCCTCTCCACGGCACTGGAATGATCGATTGGAAGGGCATTGACCGATACGAATGGTTCCAGTACCGTCGCAGGAGCCACCAGAACGTTGCCATATACCTACAGCCCGAGCCGCTCTGGGACTCCAACTCCCCGATTTTTCCCCAGGGATGGTGTCTAAACACAACACCTGTGTGCATGCTGATTTGTTATAATTTTGTCATCCGCTCCTACCGGCACACGATGGCCTACTCTTCCGAAAGGTGGAACGGGGTTTTAACGTGTGCGCAAGATGTTCTGCGTGCATTCGCACACGGGGCCTCGGATTCTAGTCTCATCCGAATGACTTTGACATTCAGTTCAATTTTTTCGTCAAACTGGGAAGAAAGGGCGAGGCTGGGTACGAACCCAGAAACTCACGATTTACATATTGGCAGGCGAACGTCTTAACCATCCTGCCACCGTCCTTCCTATATTATATATATATATATATATATATATATATATATATATATATATATATATATATATATATATATATATATATATATATATTTACATATATATATATATATTTACATATATATATATATATGAGATTTTTTACCCCTTTTTACCACATATCACACAAATTAGACCTCATCAAGGTGATTCTAATTGCAACGAAAATTACATGGAACACTCCCATTAAATTTTTTAATTCAAAACACAAAATATATATATAACTTTTCAATAAAATATCTCCCACTCATAAACCTTCTTCAGCATATATAATCCAGGGCTCCCATTGAGGAAAAGCAAAAATCCCTGAAAATGACAGCCCTTATTGAGGCCTCAAGCACCATCTGTTTGTACAGCCCTTATCAAGATCTTTTACCTTTGTGGAATCTTGGCGACACCTGATGTCACACTGTGACAGTGCTTCCTTTTTCGCCTCCAGGCAATAGACAGTTTAGCTTCAGAAGCAAGACGGTAACACCAAATCTTGCCTGTCAACATTCCGAAGAGATCTTGTGAAATCAGTGTCAACTGCTATCAAAGAACACATGAGAGCTGCTCAGAAGCACAGTTACTTCCTTTTTGTTCTTTCAGGGTTTTTTTGGGGGGTGTGGAATTTTTTTTTCATGGATTCTCACTCTTGGTTTTTGCGGAAATCTGTGGGGAGCCCTAGATAATCATAAAGCTAGTGTAAAATTCTGTTTCTTCCCTAAACAGGCCCAATCTTCACTACAATGATGGATCATCTTACCTGTTGGTTGTAGCGTCAACCCCGGCTGTCCAGCAGCACTGAGGGCTGCCAGCTGTTGTTGGAACAATCCTACTGGCAGTGCCATGGTTGCCTGCTGTGCCGCCCCTGACTGTCACACATCATCATACATGCTGTAAGTTAAGTGCCACATATCAGGGCTGATACATTACAACCTAAGTGTTGCACACCATGGTACACATGTCACAAAGTGTTACACATTATGGTACACATGTCACAAAGTGTTACACATCACGGTACACATGTCACAACCAAAGTGTCACACATCATGGCACACATGTAACAGGGTTCGCGCTAGGATTTTTTAAAACCGGTACTGCGAGTTGCCATTTCAGAGATATCTTGACCAACTCCCCCAAAATCGGTCCCCAGAAAATAAAATCCGGTACGTACTGTGAACAAAACGAAACTATTCAGTAAGGGGGGGGGGGGGGGTTGTTCGGCAGCAAAACTAAATCTAAATTGAACGCAAATCTCTCAGAGACTTTGACTGCCGTGCTGCTGCCACTCGCTTCGCTTCTTCGGCACGAAGCCACACAGGAAATATGATTTTTTTTCTAGCGCCTGTGCCACTGTCTGTGTCAGTCTGTTGCTTTGCACGACACCATTCGTGTGACTTAGGCCTATAATCTTCTTTCTTGTTTCTATGCTTAGCGCTCATCTAAATCTTTCGTTCAATTTAGATTTTGTTTTCGACTCTTATCTCTCAAAGCAACGCCAAATTCATAGTCATAGACCCTCGGCTTTGGGCTTTTCGTTAGAGTAGACCATCGTGTGCCGGTGGGAACAGATGACATTTACAAAACTGCATACACACGGGGACTGGATGTAATAAAGCACAGGAGTGCTTATTCCATTATCCTCGATATAAAAGATTAAAAGAATAAAGAAATCTAGGCCCTATTTACTCATTGTGAATGGAAGTCACTGTCATGCCGAGAAGAGCACGAAGCTCTATTCTTTCACAGTAGGCCTAAAGCTTGCTGTTCTGCGTGCTAGGCTAATAATGAGGCTGGCGCCAAAGATGTTCGTCGGAAGGGGGTGGAAAGGGGTAGGTGCGTAAGCACAGTACAGGCGCATGACAGACTGTCAGAAAATGTCACTTCAACCAGCCGCCATGGCGCAGTGGTTAGCGCCGTGGATTCCGGACTGGAAGGTCGCGGGTTCGAATCCCATAAGTCATAGGGATTTTTTCGGGCTCCGGCCGGCTCCTACCCAGAGTGAGTGTGCTGTGGGCTCAGTGGGGAGACTGGGACCACACAGTCGAGCTTCATCCACTTTACGGATGCGAATTTGAGAGTGTTGCTCAAATTACCTGACCAACACTGCAGGTGTCTGTATCTCTCGGGCCTGGTTGACGCCGGGATATATTATGACAGTAAGCGTAGAGAACAACCCTGTCAAGTAGTCTCAAAGCGGATGCACCTCCACAGCAGCATCATTACATCATCCTCATCATCATTGATCATCATGCAATAATAAAAATTGCCTCTGATTCGGTGGCCTCCGTTGCTCTGGTCTCATGGTGACCTCAGATTCGGTTTCCCCATACGCTTCTGTGCCTGTGGTGAATTTGTGTCAAAGCCTTTGGGGTTGGGGGTTCGTGGGGGAGGCGGTCGTTGGAGGGACGTTGTGGTGGTCGCCACCTTGGGTGGGTGACTCACACAGTCTGGCTCCGCGACTGAGCTAATACTGTCGTTAGTAGGGGGCTTAGTAGGTGGTGTCCTGCGTATGTTAGCTCAGAACAGGCACCACTGAACACACCAAAGTGACCCAGCAGAAGTGCAGGGCCCCTCTGGCTGGTGGCCCCGCGGCGGCCTAATATTGATGAGCTCCCTGTGGACCCCGGGGGTGAGACACAACGAATCTGGGTATGGCTGTGGCGGGGAGATTGAAATGAGCGGCGTGGGAACAGCAGTACGGGAACGTCACAGAAGACGAGGCAGCCAAAAAAAAAAAAAAAAAAAAAAAAAGAAAATGTCACTTCAGACTCTTTTTTTTTTTAGACGGAAATCTAATCGGTCACAGGCAAACAGAATCGGTACGCGGTACCGGCTGCTTCGAAAATTTTCGGTATTCCCTGTTTACTATCGGTAAAATACCGACAATTACCGGTTATCGCGAACCCTGATGTAATGTATCAAAGTGTCACACACCATGGCACACATGTTACAAGCTAAAAATCACACTCCGTGGCACAATTGCTACAAGCAAAAAATCACACTTCATGTACACGTTAGAAGCTAAAAATCAAACATCATGGCACAAGTAATGAGCTAATTATCACAATTCATGGTACATATGTTATAACCGTCGCACCCTATGACATCGACGGTATGGCAATAACCATCGAACACTATGACACCGACATGATCTTCCTTCTCCATTCAAACTATTATTTAAATGCTCAGACAGCAACTATTGTTATCTGTCATATGAGCGAAAATGTGTTTTGCTGCCATTAATCACCTGACAAGTCAGGCCCAGCACATCCGGCTTCGGCTTGGAGAGAAAAAACTTTTAAATCTTTCTGGTAAAAAGGCATGAGAATGGACCATGAAGGCAGAAAATAGAGAAGGAGGTGACAGGGAAAAAAAGGAATAGAAACAAAGAAACGGATAGAAAAGAGGGAATTCCTAACACATAATATATCCAGAAGGTGGGGATGCTCTATATACTGACAGGCCTTCAGCATCCCTACAGGATGATTTTTTAAATCAAACTAAGCAGTGTGTTGTACTCACCAGTTCTGGCTGGGCAGTGGCAAGAACAGCTTGAGGAGGCTGCTGAACCGTTGTGGTGAGAACAGCTGCAGGCAAAATCGCACCTTCATAATAGGATTATTTAATAATATAATAATAATAATAAAATGGAGGCTTATATAGCGCGAATTCCCAAAAACTGGGCTCACCGCGCTGTACAATCAAATCAATTTAAACAGGTTACATATGAACGTGAAAAATTCGACTAGCACAAAAAATAAGAAAAAAATGCATGCACATACAATACACAGCATATTACATGGCCAGAGAATAAAAGTAAAATAACAGCAACATCATCAAGAAAATTTAAATTTAAAAAATTTAGTGGTGAGAACAGCTTCAGAAAAAACACACCTTCATTAATAGGATTATTTATTATCTCCAACATTTAGGAAAAGACTTGGGCAGAGAGGGTACAAGGTGTGTGTGTGTGTGTGTGTGTGTGTGTGTGTGTGTGTGTGTGTGTGTGTGTGTGTGTGTGTGTGTGTGTGTGTGTGTGGTGTGTGCTTGCTGAAATGCTTTTGGACTTGTTTTTTTTTTACATCACCATAGGTAGACAACTTTTTTATGACTAAAAGTGGTGACAAAGAAGACATACACACTGAAACTGAAATCTTCAATGTTGACAGATTTTATTCAAAGTGATTTCTCAGCCTCATGAAACAATACTGTGAATAAAATCAATGTGGTTCTTTCTTGTGGATTAGCTGATGAATACTTACACCTTGTTGAGGTAGGCCTCTGTGAGTATCAAAAGTCATTTTTGCTTTTTAGCATTCACCAAGTTATTTTGAGTTAAAAATAAAAAGAAGAAGAAGAAGAGAGGGAGAGAGAGAGAGAGAGAGAGAGAGAGAGAGAGAGAGAGAGAGAGAGAGAGAGAGAGAGAGAGAGAGGAGAGAGAGAGAGAGAGAGAGAGAGAGAGAGAGAGAGAGAGATTATCTATGGGCAAATTTCTTTTAAACCCTAAAGGAACTTAAAACAACTTTAGTTTGATATATATATAATACATATCAAGTAGCACCATGACAAACCAAAAACTGACCTCGACAGGAACAATGCTCAAACACAAAAAATCTTTAATTATTTTAAATCTTGAAAATAAGCAAATTATTCATTTCACTTACCCCCACTAGGCATGTATCCTGGTGGTTCTGCTGTCCTGGCTGTCCCTGCAGCAGCAGTCCCATGGATGGTGCTGTCAGATGGATCTTGGGTTCAGGGGCTGGCTCTAAGGCCTTGGTGGCGTTCAATTTCGTCTCCCATAACTGGGCACACAGGTCACAAGTGAATTCACCCTTTGAAGAGCTACTCAGCTAGACAAGGTCTAACATTGAAACAACAACAAAATGACCTTTTTCTCTTCTTTTTTTTTTTGTGATCCTCAGCAAGAGCTCTGAGGTTTACCGATGGTGATATTTTTGTGTATGCAACAGTTTTTTTCTCACTATTAATAATTCAAAGCAGCCACATTCCGACTTCAGGGATGATGTCTAAATATGACAATGGTGTGCGTGCATTTTGGGAAGGGGGTTTTGGTCACCCATTCTTACCAGCACAAATGGCCTACTCCTTCATAAGGCAGACCTGGTTTTGAAATAATGAGTGCACAAGATGTTCTGCATGCAATTGCACACAAAGGCTTGGTTTAGTCTCATCTAATAAAAGAATTAAAATGTTAAAAAATAATAATGATAAAAAAATGTTATAAAGCTTCATCTGAAGAACTTTCTGGGGGAAAGAGTCAGTACTGATAAGTTCGGGTTTGGATTTGTTTTGTTTTGGTTTTGGTTTTGGTTTTTTTGTTGTTGTTTTTTGGGGGGGTTGTTGGGGTTTTTGTTTTTGCTGACTCATCTACTGTGACGTTCCCATCCCACAGTTCCCACACAGCTCATTTCAATCTCCTAACTACAGCCATACCCAGATCTATTTGTTATGTCACAACCTCAGAGCTGAAAATCCACAGGGATTTAATACTGGTCACTTTGGTGGTGTTCAATGGTGCCTGTTCTGCACTTATGCAGGACACTACCTACTAAGCCCCCTACTAACAACAGTATTACTACTAGCTCAGTCATGGAGCCAGACTGAGTGAGTAGCTCACCACCACTACAACGCCCCTCCAATGACTGTCTCCCCATTGAACAGGTCTCCAAACCCAAAGGTTTTGAGTTTGATACAATCACAGCACAGGCACAGAGAAGTTTATGTGGGGAAAATAAATCTGGGGTTACCATCAGACCAAGCAACTGAGACAACTAAATCAGAGACTTTTTTTTTTTAATTGCATGATGATCTATGATAATGAGGATGATCCAATGATGCTGCTAGGGATGTGCATGCTTTGAGACTTCTTGGCGGGGCTGAACTCTACAATTGCCTAACTTAGTTACTATCAATGTATGTATCATAATACATCCTGGCGTCAATCATATCCGAGCAATACAAACACCTGCAGTGTTGGTCAGGTAATTTGAGCAACACTCTCAAACTCACATCCGTACAGTGGATGAAAAGTATACTGTACTATGCACAGTGACAAATTATATGCTTACCTGTCTGAGTTCCATCAAAATTTGCTCATCAACTCCATCATCCAGAAAAGACTCTTTCACATTGTTGATCACATCGTCCACAACTGTTTTGTATAGCGTTGACTGCACACATGATTACATGATAGTATTGACACATGTTCACCATTACAGCATCAGAAGTCCAAGTTTCCCAAAATTCAGGTAAATACTAAACACTGTCAATTCACTTTTAAAAGTTAAGTACAGCAATCTATAGTATAATTTATACTCATAGCTCGAGAAGATGATACCATTGCATGCATGCGTGTTTGTCTCTGTGTGTGTGTGCATTTGCAGTAAATACACCCATGTGCGTGTATGTATGCATGCATGCATCTGTCTGTATAAAAGTGTATTATACATCTATGTAAATGATGTTGCATGTCGTGACTATACATGTAATAACATATATATGTGTCACTGATTTATTTTTATTATTTATTTATTTTATTTATCTATTCTTTTATTTTGAGGATAATGGATAAAGCACTACATGCTTTTTTACATCCAGTGCCGTGTGCAGGCAGGGGAGAAGAAGGGGAAAAGAAAACAAAGCTAAATAGTACTTTTAACAGTTTTATGGCAGTCCACTACTGGCTCATATATCATTTACTACTAGTAATAAACATGGTCCTGAAGCTATAAAACAAAATTAGTTCTATATTTTATTTGTCTTCACCAGCATAAATTTCTTATTATTCCATTTGTCTCTTCCATCTTTTAAAAATCTCATTTCTTTTATTTGAAGGAATACTATATAAAACAGGCTAAGCACTCAAGTGCTTTTTTTTTACATCAGTCCCCCTGTGCATGCATGCCCTTTTGGAAATTTTGTCATCCATTTCCTCAGGCACAAATGGCCTTCTCTTCCAAAAACAAAAGTAATGTGCATGCATGAGAAAGGAATCAAACTGGCTAAATAGTAACTCCTGATATAGATAATACATTTCAACAGTGTTTGATTAATTATACTGCTGGATGATGTAAAAGAAATTAATTGAAATAAGATATAAAAGAAATAATTCTTTTTAAATACTGCTGAGATGATGTGGTACAGTAATCACAAAAAATCCATCACAATGTCGATAACTTTAATTTTCTTTTTAAAAACAATTTTAAACAACAAATTTTCTTTTTTTTCCAGAACAAATTCTATTGATGTTACAATACCAAACGACTAAAAAAAAAAAATTTTAATTGATTAATTAGCTTACATAATTTTTGTGTGCTCGCAAGCTCCCACATTTCATTTGCGTAAGTAGGGAGGGGTTAAGGGGTGGGGAAGATGTGGTGTGTGGGTTGTGTGTGTGTTGTGTGTGGTGTGGTGTGTGTGAGTGTGGTGTGTGGTTGTGCTGTTTTTATTTTATATATTTTTAATTTTATATTTTTATTTTTTATATCGAGGATAATGGAATAAGCACTCATGTGCTTTTTTTCATTCAGTCCCCGTGTGTATGCAGTTGTGTAAATATTGTGAATCTGTTCCCACCGCACACAGATGGCCTACTCTTACAAAAAGAGGAACAGGTTTAACAGTGTGCCAAGATGTTACCTGCGTGCATTCGCACACGAGCCTCAGTTTACAGTCTCTCCGAAAGACTTTTGGGGAGAGTGGAGTCAGCACTAATGTTAACTCCAGGAGGAAAATCCCTTGGAAAGGAATCAAACTGGTCATCAAATTGCAAGTGCAATGTTCTGACTACTACAGGACTATATCCTGTCCCCTGGGGGGGGGGGGGGGTGTTGGGTGTGGTGTGGTGTGTGGGTGTGTGGTGAGTGTGTGTGTGAGTGGTGCGTGGTGCGTGTGGTGCGTGTGTGTGTGTCTGTGTGTGTGTCGCTGTGTGTGTGCACATGATTGTGAGTTCATAGGTATACAGATCTTTTTTCATTTTTTTGTTCCTTAGCAAACCATAACCATAATAGTGTTATTTGATTTTATAGCCCTACTGACCATGAAAGCCATATCAGGGCTGTCACCTCATTCAGTTTCGGTGGCTCCAGTAACTTTCAAGTTCTTCATTTCTTAGATAGAGCTCTAAGGCTCACCACTGGTGAAATTTTGCGAACAACCATTTTTGCCCACCATGAAGGTAGTCCGCATTCCGACTTCAGGGTGCAATATTTATGCACAATTATTATATGAAATATGTTTGATGTGTGTACAGCTTCATCATGTTTCACTCTATTATGTTATCATTTTCAGATTGTGTCATTATTTATTAAAGTTAACTTTTTATATTATGCCAGTGTATGTCAAAAAGTGTTTTTTAACCAAAAAAAACTAAGAAAAAAATATCACTGCTAGAAAATGTACAAGTACTTAAAAAGTAGCATAAAGATGATCCTTTTTTCAACTTAAAACCCAATTTAATTTCAATAATCTGGATTTTTCAAACTAACGTTTTTGTAGCCCTTTCCAGACTAAAATTTAAGTAGGCCTATTTCATTCCTTCACAAAAAGATGCATTCATCTGTGTGCCCTATGTCACCTATGTGGCTCCTTCTCAAGATCACATTATGAACACATTTGTCACAATCTCTCAAGTTCGGTGTGTTCAAGGTTCTCCCCCTGGCAAAGAGGTCGACCTAGTAAACATGCAAAATATAGTGTATTATCACAATCGTAGTCAGTGAGAAGAGCACGTGTACAAGACATAGGCCTATCAATGGTCAATGAAGAATAAATACAATTCATCAATTGTCTTCACTTGAAATCGTCACTGTTATAGACTGTCATGAGATGCATGATTGCAGGAAAATTTTGCCTTTTGGTTTTTTACAACGCAGTCTAGACAACAAAAACACAGCTGTCGCACGCGACCCACAGCAAACGAGGCTGACACGCACTCAACAGTCGATCCGACATCAGTGACAATGAAAACGCTTGGGATCTAGGCTAAGTCTAGCCTACATTTCAGCGCCTGCCCGGTCCACCTTCCTGAAATAAGTATAAAAATGCGGTCAAAAACATGATCATTTTACATCTGAAAATACCTACCACATCACTAGATGAAGCCATCTCCCTGAATAAGAGATTCTAGTCGAAAAATTATAGGTTAAATCGCACAGAATTCACCTAGACAACAAGGCTTCAGGGAAGCCGCCCTCTTTAGTCAATGTGTCCTTATATACTGACTGCAAAGCTTCGTTGTAGAGGGGGGTATATGCAATTCTCGTGGACGAAATCCCTACGAGACACAATTTTCTATTGGCTGTTGTTTCACCACTTGTTTGAGCAAAGATGATTGGTCTGCTCTAGTTTTGGCCGCATTCCACAGATAATTTTGGCTAAAAGCAGCCAAAACATATTTTCGTAATCAAGCTTCCGTGCAACACTTTCCAAATGATTCACAATTTATATACAAAATATTTTCCGTGAAAGACCACTTGCTCACAAATGATGATCCTTTGGATGAGACTATAAACCGATGTGGAGGTTGCAAACGCTCATAATAGGCCTATCGCTTCTCGGCGTGCGACCTCTTGGCTAAGATCAAGGGATAGCGAAAGCACACAGAATGTTAAGCATTAGGATTTGAGGTGCTGTTCAAACACAACTTAACCTATTTGGCTTTTTATGCCCCATCTGTTTCTACTCTTTTTCGGTCTTCGTTGAAATTAATTTTCCTCTTTTTCTATGTTGTTCAGGGCGTTGACTAGCGCAGTCTCTTCTCTTCATAGTCATATAATCTCTTTCAGGGCTTCATTTTTGTCTTGGGGGTTCTTGAAGGTATTTGAATTAAACGAACTACTTGCTTGATATTGCTTGTTAGTCTGTGCCAATGACTTGCTACTCTAGTGTAAATGTAAACTTTCTTGTACTTGTTCTTATATGTTGTTTAAATATTTTGTGGGTGTGTTTCTTGTTGTGTCATTCTTAGAGTCTAGAAAAGTGTTCTTTATTCAAACCATCAAGCCCATTAAATATCTTGTATGTCTGTATCAATGCCCTCTTACTCTTCTTACCTTCAGTGACGGCAGTCGTAGGTATTTTAGTCTTTCTTGATGTGAATATTCTTTTATTTCAAAAACCATTTTCGTTGCACTTCTCTGAACTCGTTCAAGGGCCTGTGGCTGTCTCATTAGTGTTGGACACCATACCCTGTTTCCATATTCCACATTAGGTCTCACGAACGTTTTACATAGTCGTAAAAAGGAAACCTTGACTAGAATGGTAAATGCTCTCTTTATTATTCCATTCGATCTGGCTTTGTGTAGGCTACACTATTAATCAGATGCTTGTCAAAATATTCACCGTTTGTCTAATGCCACTCTCAGATCCTTTCTCCTCTGTCACTTAACAGCTTCTTGTTCATTCCTGTTCTTTTTCCTGCAGCAGACTTCTTGAGAGAGACTTAAGAGAGTGTGGTGACCCCCCATCCATTCCCACTCTAATTACGTGTTCGACAGCAACAAACGCAGAACACTAAATATATAGGAATAATATTATGTTTTTTTCTACATAGCTTAGTTTCACAACTGCATGTAACGATCAGGCAAGTTGAATTAATCGAAGACTGGTATTTGTTTTGAAAAAAATACGATTAAATAAAAATAACTCTTTTGACTTGCTCATTAAGATATTTGATGTGCAAATGCAACCCATTGCGTTATAATATGGTGCAGACATTTAAGGTTTGGGTGCAGCTGTATCATATTGTGAATCAGTGCACTTCTTTGCTTTAATGCAGTTTTTAGGCTACATAGATGTACACCCAATGATTTTTTTATAGTGAAACTAACAGACATCCTCTCTCTGTTAATGCTTTTATAAGGTGCTTTAGATATTGTATAAGGATTCTGCATACGGATGAGAACAGACTACCTTTTGAATCCTAAAATATGTTTTATGATCTATATGTCAAGGGGAATAAACAACTGGGCCACACAAATACGTAGCTACCTGTTTGTGTAAACAAGAGTTTGGATAGGTTTGGTTCAATCAAGGTGTCCAAAATTGTAGAGTTTATTAACGCTGTAAGGCAAAGATTGATTGACTGCTGGTGGCAGCACTGGAGTTATCATATACAAAACAGTGAAAAAATATAATGTTTAGACAACTTATTAAGCTCACATGGTGTCAAACATTATCTGAAGTTTGATATGGATATACATTTGAAAAGAGTTGTGTCTAAGCTTAGACTTCTTGTATTCAGTTGGCTTTTTTTTTCGTTTTCGGGTTTTTGTTGTTGTTTATTTTTGGTGGATCAGATATAAATGTTCATAAATTCAGATACATAGAACATGATGTTGATGACCTCAGGTCGCTGTGCCCATTATATAAGCAAGTATTGGGGGGTGATGTACATTTTGTGTTGTGCTGTCCAGTATTTGAGGATGTTAGGCATAATTACAACCCCGTAAAATATAACAGACAGCCTAATTCATTTAGATTCGTTTACTCATGGCGTATAGTCATCTTGAGGTTGTGCGCAGTCTCACTTTATATTTGTGTAAAGCTTTCAGAATAAGAGATATATTGTTATCTGAAGTCGTATTTTTGCAACACACTACTTTGTTATACAATAACATTTTGTTGTTGCTACTGTTACCCCCGCCGCCCCCCCCCCCCCCCCCCAAAAAAAAAAAAAGCTAAGCAGTTCGGCAACACCCTTCATGTATGAACATAACCCTTTTGTGAATAATTTATTCGAGTTCGGGATCTGTATGTCTGTCTCTCTCTCTCCATTATTGTGTTTGTGTTTTTTTTCTTTCTTTCTTTTCTTTTTGACTTTTGACATTTTCCATCCTTTTTTTATGTGTAAAGTATGAACTGAAAGTATGGAGATATTGTAACCTGATATAATTTGTTTGATTGACATTTCATGGGCTTAAAAACAAACAAACAATGGTATTAGTGATATTGTAACTGATATAATTTGTTTCTTTGACGCTTTATGATTTTTTAAAACTCTAAATGTATGCACACTCGTACGTGCAGGCCTGCTCGTGTGGACGAGCGCGCGCGCGCGCGCGCGCGCGCGCGTGTGTGTGTGTGTGTGTGTGTGTGTGTGTGTGTGACTTTTGAGTGCATTTCTTTTTTGTTTCCTTCTCTTTTTTGCTTGTTTTTATCACTATGTATATTTTTTAAGGCTGTTAAAATCATGTTAGTTAAACAATATGGGTCTCTTTTTTCTTGTTGTTTTTTCCCTAGATAGTTGGTTTGATGGAGAAAAAAAGCAAATCAATGCTTATTCAATGTACCATCTGGAAATTTAAAAATAAAGGACTTTGACACACACACATTTATTCATTTATTCTTTTTATGTCGAGGATAACAGAATAAGCAATGATGTGCTTTTTTTCATCGGGTCCCCGTGTGTATGCAGTTTTTGTAAATATTGTCATCTGTTCCCACCGGCACACGATGGCCTACTCTTACGAAAAGCGGAACAGGATTTAACGTGTGCGCAAGATGTTCTGCGTGCGTTCGCACACGGGCCTCGGTTTAAAGTCTCATCCGAAGGACTTTTGGGGAGAGTGGAGTCGGCACTGATGTTAACTCCAGGAGAAAAATTTCCTCGACCAGACTCGAACCCAGGTCGTCAAATTGCCAACGCAATGTTCCTCACACACACAGAGGAAGAACACTGTGGAATAATCTACCCCCTTTTCTAAAATAAGTTCCTTCAAAACAAATGTTTAAGAAACTTTTGAAGAAAAATCTGATGGACAAATTGTAAGCCCACCTTGCATTTGGCTGCTTTGTTGTTATTTATACCCATGTTATTTTGTATTTTTACTATTTGTCTGTATGACTTGAGCTTATGTTTTACTGTCTTGGATTTGTTTTATCTTGTGAGGTTCTGTTTGGAAGAAAATCCTTATTTACTTTATTTTTTCAACATAGGTTGATATTTGTCTTTGAAAGTTTTAGAAGTCAATTTTCTTGATTTTTGTGTGTGTGAGGGCAGGATGAAAAAAAGTTGTGATAAACTTAATCTTTTACCCTCAACAAAGATCAATTTGACTTGACTTCACACAAGAAGAAGAATCAGCGACACTGCTGACTGAGCAGAAAAGTCAGTTGTAGTGACTCGAGCTTTTGCACACAACTAGAATAAATGTAGGAATTTTATGAACAGCTCTTCAATGAAGCTCCAATGATTTCAGGTTCGGTCCCAGAGAGTTAGTTGAAAAGTTACTGTGATTGAACCGATCTGATAAATTTATATATGCATTCATTGATGTTATATTTATTAAAATAAAATAAATTTTAAAAAAAACCAAGCAAATAACCGAAACGCTCTCCCTTCCCTCTACCCACCGATGAGCGGGGGGGTATTTGGTTTTGTTTCACGAAAGTTGTACATTTTTGTCGCCAGTGCGATATGCCTACCACAGATCTATAGGGATAAGGCCTATTGTTGTTAAACAGTCAAACCATCTGAGGACAGCAACAGTTTTAGGTTAAAGTCTAGCTTTAGCCTTCATGTGCCTACAAAGCTAGGCGCTGATAGCTTGCCATGGAGAAGCTAAACTCAGACTCGGAACATGTGGACGAAAGAGAAAAGATTATCGCGGAGACAAAAGACTTTATCGAAAAAGAGTGTACTGAAATTGGAGAACTACTTGCATACATGTCGTGGACGCCTGATGGCATTCTTAAGGTGATTTCAAGGAGGTTGCTTTATGAATTAATTTTACTAGACAATTGCGCTTGGAGTGTTGTTAGCCTATGGGCCAGTTAATAAACTGTGTAAACTTTTAAGTCACAAAGAAAAGGGTTTAACCCGTTGTTTTAGACTTTAGGTGTAACTTTACCTAGAGCTATTCATACATTTGCTAAGTTGATCATGCAGTGCAAGTGGTATAGTAGAAGTAGTACTTGTCCTTCAATCAAATGGGCCTCCCATGAATAAAAATTTTTGTTTGTTTTTGTGGAGTTTTGTTTGTTTTTGTGTTGTTGTTTTGTGTGTGTGTGTGTGTGTGTGTGTGTGTGTGTGTGTGTGTGTGTGTGTGTGTGTGTGTGTGTGTGTGTGTGTGTGTTGTGTTTTTAAAAACAAAATATGACCACATGTGTGGAAAAATGTGTTTTATTTTTTTAAAAATTAAAATTCATTTATTCTTTTATATTGAGGATGCTGTGTGTGTGTGTGTGTGTGTGTGTGTGTGTGTGTGTGTGTGTGTGTGTGTGTGTGTGTGTTTTCACACTCTGTAGAGTGTAGTGTTATGATTTTTTTAAAACTATAGTTGGTGGATCAGGAAGTTAACCTGATCCAGTATATAGAACTAGAAGGAGAATATCTGAACAAATCAATTACAAAGTAATTTAGTATCATACTTTTATAGATCTGATGTTGACTTTTTTAGTCACACTGACAGTAACAGAATAAGAACAGTTATCAGAACAGGTTTGATATCCTTTGCTAATGAGAAATTATATAAATTTTATAGACATGTCATTTGTCATGCTATGCTACCAAACTGATTCAGTGCTCAACATGTTTCATTGTTTGTAAGTTAACACGCACACACACACACACACACACACACACACACACACACACACACACACACACACACACACACATGTATAGTGTAAACACACACACACACACACACACACACACACACACACACACACACACACACACACCCAACAGAATTTTTATAAAATGAGGCAAAACATGATAATGTGCAGAGCGATTCAGTCACACAGTGTCCATACGACCCTAGTCATCAAATGCCTGAATCCTCCCTGAAGCAACATGCATCTGCTTGTCGTCTGAAGAAAATGGGACTTTCATGTGAAGAAGTGGTGAGTTAATTGAACATATTTGCCGAGACAAGGAATTAGTTTCTAACAATGTGTGTGTGTCTAACTCAGTAACTGTGTTCCTTTGTACTTTCCTGGCTACCGTCAACTGTGTGTTTATCTCTTGGTCTTCTTAACTCTCCTAAGATTTGCTTTGTAATTGTTATGTATTTTTACCTTTCGAACAAAAATGTATGGTAAGTGATCTTTCTTTTTTCAGTCCCTTCTTGCTGGAATTCTCTCAGGTACAATAAAAAATATTCAATCCTTCAAGTCAAACCATTTCAAGTTTTAGAACTTAATATTGTTAAACTGTATAGTTTATAAGTAATTTTCTGTATGTGTGTGTACGTGTGTGTGTGTGTGTGTGTTTGCGTGTGTGCTCATGCACATGCTTGCATGTATTTGTGGGTACTCCTATAATTACACGAGGTGGGAGGATGGGATGTTTTCACGTGGGAGGCTGATAAACGATGAACTTTATATGGGTAGCCAGTGAGGAGAGTGAGTAGGGTGAAACCATTAGTATGAACCATTGGGCTTTTGTTCAGTAATTTGTAAATCTGTACATATTATATATTATATGTATCATGTTTGTAAATAAATACTTAACCAAGCTTTCATAAGAGAAATACCGTACTTGCTTACTTACCTTATACAGAACATCCATTGAATTATTCACCTCTTAAAAATCATTTATTTGCAAGAAATTTATTTTATGCATACATGTAAACAATTTTTTTCCCTCTGTGCCAGGAAGTTGAACTGCAGAAGGATGATATTTTCTACAAAAATGCTGATTTAGTGGGCAAAGTACAATTAGGTAAGTCTGTCTTTGCTTTTGTCTTTTTTTAAAAAAAAAGATTTGCAATGTTGAATATTGGTCAAGACTGATTTTCCTTTTTGCCCAAACCATGTAATTTTATCAGTTTATGTGGTTTAGTTTGAGGAGGGGGGGGGGGGGGGGGGGTCTGTGTTGTTTTCATTTGTTTGCTCAAGTTTGCTCTTTTTGTTTTGTTAGTTTGTCTTTTTTTATCATGATGATGATTGCAATCCTGAGTGATAAGGTGGGATTGGATATTAATTATAAAAAAAAGAAACACACCAGTGCTTATTTGCTATCTTTGAGATAAAGAAATTGGGTCAGATATGATTAAAATTACCTTGGTGCATCTGTGAGTGTGTAAGTGTGTGTGATAAATCAGAAGTTGAACAGATTAAAAATACACAGAAATGTTCAGTCCTGAAACCCCCTCCCAAACACAGGCTTAAAAATTCTGGGAGGTAACAGTAAAATGTCTCGAGTTACTACAGAGTAAAATCTAGGGGAATGGGGGATTTGACATCTGTGTTGTACAAAAAAGGTTTAAAAAGCAAACAAAATAACCAACATAATGATGATAATCTGCCCTCCTGCACAAAAAATGCTTTAAAATTGTTGTTGGTTTAAAACAAATTGCTCAGTTGGTTGAGGAAATGCCAAATCTCTTCTATAACTGATCAAAAACATTAAAGATGACAGTTCTGTTAACTTCTTTACTTGCATTACCTTGTTATCATTCCATTTATGTTTGTCTTTGTTTCATTGCTCTCAAGATGAAGGATTGTTGAACCGAATCCTGTGGAATCATACAATGGAAAACAGGCAAGGTAAGTGCAAATTTACTTTCCATGTATACTGCTGAAAAGGGGTTAAAAATCAAACTTACAATCTGTATTATACATGTAAATGAGTGCTCAAGTGGTGGGGAGTACACAGGGAGATACAGGCATTCCCAGGCACATACAGACACACTCAAAGAAGAATGCAAGGCCATACAGGATTGTAATAGTTGCAATATATTGATTTTATTCACCAAAGCAGGAAGGTTGGTGGCTGGATGGTTTAGATGTTCACCTGCTTAACAAGTAAATTGTGAGGTTCTGGATTTGATTCCTGGCATTGCCCTTTCTACCCAGTTCGACTGGAAAAGAGAACTGAATGTCAGGTCTTTCGGAGGAGACTCTTAACCAGTCAGACTACGTGCTTACAGACCTGTGCATGTCAAAAGAACATATCACAGTTGAAAATTAAAAAAAAGGCTGGCAATATTGGTTTCTAGTCGAGAAAAAAAATCACCAAAACAACACATTTGAAACAAAATATAAAAACTCCATGTTACTGTGGTATCTGTATTCCACCATGTACAAATTATCAATGAAAGACACCCACAGCAGATAGCTTTACATTGTCGTCTGGCTGAAATCAGAAACAGTAAATTCCTTTTATCAGTCTTATGCTCCGTTAATCATAGGGAGCCAATTGAGAGTATACAATTGTAAATAAGAAATAACCCAAACAACAAATGAATAGGAAAACCCTAATCCCAGTACACTCAACTGACATCATCTATATAATGCCCACAGAACTTAGTCTACAAAAGATCTCTTTCACAACTCAGGCCCCTATGGTACCTCACTGGAATTTGCTTCTCTGGATGTCTGCCCTCAACTTAATTTACGGATCATAGAATTTCTTGATCAACAAAAACCCAGTCTGTCTGCTTTTCAAAATGCAATACTCTCTTCAAGCAAGCACTCTAAAAGGAAGAGAATCGGCATGATTATTTTTGATTTTCTGGCAGTTCGTGTGGGGCATCGGCAATGCCGGTGAGTGCCAATCGATTGGGTGGTGAAGCTGTCCCCTCAGGAGCGGCTGGCTGTCTATGAGCATGTTGTGCAGTCCCTGAAGCAGGAAGGCAAGATGGCAAACGTTGAGAGAGATGAGGTGCTGACTACTGACTGGGAAAGAATTGTCAAGAAAGGTACACTTTTTTTTTTAATTATGTATTCATTTATTTTGTTCTTCTTAGTCCCTTTCTCACCCTTTCCATCACACGCTCAGAGTTTGTAGAAGAAGTTTCGCACACTGGTAACTTTCACATGTAGGTGCCAAACACAGCGTTGCCAGTATTTTAGGGTTCAAAATTTGTCATGCCTCCAAACTATTCAACAACCTTTGTACCATTATTTTGCACCATTCCAGTTTTATACAACATGTGCACCGCAACAAAGAGAAGACAAAAGCTTTCTTTTTTTTAACACCCTGTGCATCATGACCAAAAACAACAAAAAACTTGAATTTATTCTTATCTCAGAGAAAATGTAAATTTTGTTGTTGTTAGTAGATTGTGTGAATTGCAGGCATGTTGGAGCATGGAGGGGAGAGACCCAAAACGCATTTTGAATTGTTAGCCATGCTGAGAGACCAGAAGCGTCGCAGACAGTCATACCGTGCCAAAAATGTCCACATTACAAGAAATCATACACGAGGTAAGGAGACTCGTGCTGTGTGTGTGTGAGTGTGTGTGTGTGTGTGTGTGTGTGTGTGTGTGTGTGTGTGTGTGTGTGTGTGTGTGTGTGTGTGTGTGTTTCCGTTGTGTGTGTGTTTGTGTCTCCATGTGTGTGTGAATGCAAGCATGCTTATACCAGGGCCGGGATTGACTGCTAAAACGCAAATTTCATAGGTATTGGAACCTTCCATGGAAAAAAAAATCTGACTGCAGAAAAAAAATCAGGAGCAAAAAAACAACAACTTGAGCACAGATTGTAGCTTACTGTCTTAATGCAGAAGCTAAGCAGGCTTTGTTTGTTAGTTGTGTCCACCTGCGAAAGGTTGTGCAATGCTGCTGAACAGGTATGCGCTATGGGAACTTGATCATTGAACACTGTAATGGATTTTACCCCCTTGCAAGTAGCCTTGGTCTATGTGTGCGTGGAAGCAAAACTCAGCAGGCTTTGTTTGCAAGCTTGTGTCTGCCTGCAGAAGGTCATGTAATGTTTCTGAACAAGCACAACTGAACACTGTAACGGAGTTGACCTATTTCTGATGCAAGTAGCCTTTGGCATGTGTTTGTCAGCAAAACTCAGCAATGGCTGTAGTTGTGAGAATTGTGAATTGTGGTGATTCTTTTGGGACACAGTCATTGAACACAGTAACTGAATTGACCTATTGCCCTTGCAAGTAGCCTTGGCCAATGTGTGCATTAGTCGGAAGAACTCAATATTTTCAAATACTGTAATATTTTCAAATACTGATCAGTGTGCATCCTGTTAAGAGCTGAAGAGGGATGTTTTATACCCAGTGATAGGGGAAAGGGATCATGTGTAGCATTCTGGTTAACAGGTGATGAGCATGGAACTTAAAAGACATGTTTTGTGTAGACAAAGTCCAGACACAAGTTGCAAAGTTGTCAGCTGTAAATGGGTACCTGCCCTCTTTGGGGTCAGGGAAGATAAAGCAGTGTGGGAGAGGAGATGGGCACCACCCTCAATTTGCTGGCCCCTAGAGAAGCTGAGGTCTCCCCTATAACCATTAGGTTATGGGACACCTTTACCTTTTTTGCCTTTTACTCAGAAACAAATAGTTAAGTCAACATGTGTGTTATTCATTTGTTTAAATTGTTCATTCTGGTTGGGTGAGGATACTCTGAGAAGCAGAGGCAGTGTTCATTAGAAAAGGCTTTTGTTGGCTCAGCAGGAAATGAGTGTACTGGAATATACATTGGGTAGAATCAGAGAGTAAAGTCAGTTTCAGCATTGCAAAGTCTTCAAATTTTCCATATCCTTATAGAATAGAAAAAATGATAAGAAGTCCAAGTTGTGCATATATTTCATAATTTGTATGGTGGATATGTGACATGTTTTTGAGGCATGAGCAACAAGCCTTTTTATGCAGCCAGTAATGATTATGTGTTGCAGATTATCCGAGAAGTCATCCAGAATCAGATGGAGATCTTGATGCCCTCAAAGGAAATCAAACAGGAACGGTATGTACACTTTTCATGTTTGCCTGCCTGAAACAGATTGAACATTGCAAAAATTACATGAAATATTTTGCAGGTATTATAGAAACACACATACAGACATTCATATAATTATCATAGCTGCCAATCATTGCTTTTTTCCCCAGGATTTTTCTGTTTTTTAGCTGGGATTCTGGTTTTGTGTTTAATTTTTTTGTTTTGGTTTCCAAAATTTTGGCTGACTAAATGACATCACTGCACATGAGAAGAATCCCGAGTTGTTTACCACTACAGTTTTGGTGTTTTCTGATTTCAGCTGTCTTGCTATGTTGCTGTGCTATGCCAGTTGCTCAGATGCTCCAATTTTTTAAATAGTTTATAGCACTTGTTTAAATGCATAATTGCACATGAATGCATTAATAGCGCCAATTCAAATGTATGCGAACACACCAACAAAACAAGGATTAGCCTAGGGAACAACAATATCCAAGGGAGGCAGTGACTGAGCTAAGTGCACATGTGCATCAAGTGAAAGAAGTGATGTGTTGATTGCTTTTATGTGGATGGATCTGTGTCCATGTTCAAAACATCAAAGCAAGGCTGGATCTGTGCACTGAATTCTGTATAGCTGATGAAAACAGAGTTTAGAGACAAGGTTACTGAAGCAGCAACAAACAAAGCAAGTAGCATTACAAAGATGAGTGTGATGATAAAGATTTCTGTCTGTGATTCAGAGAGGAAGACTCTTCACATGACAGGGAAATCACACATCAGAGTCACCGCACGGATGACAGCAGTCACAGAAACAGAAGCCACAGCCCAAAGAGGCGAGGAAATGGCAGTCGCTGCCAAAGCAAGAGACGGGATCACAGCAGCCGGGAGAGGCACAGCCCTCAAAGGTCCCGGTCAAGGACAAGGAGCAGAAGCCCCCGAGAGAAGCACAGGAATGGCAGCAGGCTGAGGGCGGAGGATGAAGGCCCACCTCCAGCAGAACCCAGGATACAGACGGTGAAAGGAAAAAGTCTTCGGAGGTTGTCCCATCCAGACCAGGACTATGAGGAGGGTCAGATAGAGAGTGATGAAAGCACACATCGCCAGCGGTCACACTCCAAGAAAAAGAGCTCCAAGCATAAGAAGCATAAGCACAAAAAGCACAAGAGCAGGTCACACCGTCCTGATTCTGATTAAGACTAGGCATTGTCAGTGATACTTTTTTGTCTGCATATGGAAGTATAATCATCTTCATTTACTTTTTTGTTATGAGCACTCTTTGTTTATTCCCTGTAGAATACTGTCAGAGGCTCTGTATTTCTGACCCCATTTATGAACCGATCCTTTGTGGATGTATACTGACTGATCAATCTTACAAAATAGGCAACTCCTTTTTTTTTTTGATGCATGGGATGAATGTTTAGCGCACCATACTGACAGTTCTGACTTGTGCAATAACTGGCCCACAGCCCAAAAAATATGCCCAAATAAAAACATTCTTGTAGCAAACAGATGCTGTGAATGCTCTCATTGACTTTGAGCAGTGTTTTTTTTTAGTCTTGTTGCCTCAATCTGATAGGTGCTCTGCTTGCCATCACTTCCTTACTGATCTTTTCTTGTTTGTATTTTGTAGGAATTTTTGTTATTTTATTCGTTTTCTCTGCTTTTCCCTTTCTTCTCATCTCTCTGCATAAAATATATTTGTTTCTGTAACCAGTGCAGGGATAGTTGGAAAAAGTGAAGGGAAGCAAGTACTTGCCTGTTACAGATTATGCGTTACCTCCAGCAGTTGAGTATGGATGTGTGTGTGGGAGTGTGTCCAGGTTGGAATATGGATGTGTGTGGGAGTGTGTCCGCTTGGAGTATGGATGTGTGTGGGATGTGTCGGCTTGGAGTATGGATGTGTGTGGGAGTATGTCCGGCTTGGAGTATGGATGTGTGTGGGAGTGTGTCCGGCTTGGAGTATGGATGTGTGTGGGAGTGTGTCGGCTTAGAGTATGGATGTGTGTGGGAGTGTGTCGGCTTGGAGTATGGATGTGTGTGGGAGTGTGTCCGCTTGGAGTATGGATGTGTGTGGGAGTGTGTCCGGCTTGGAGTATGGATGTGTGTGTGGAGTGGTCGACTGGAGTATGGTGTGTGTGGAGTGTGTCGGCTTGGAGTATGGATGTGTGTGGGAGTGTGTCCGGCTTGGAGTATGATGTGTGTAGGAGTGTGTCCGGCTTGGAGTATGGATGTGTGTGGGAGTGTGTCCGGTTTGGAGTATGGATTTGTCCTGCTTTGGATGCTGAAGACCATTCCCAGAAACTTTTCCCTCTCCCCTTCCCCTGTTTTCCTCCCCTATCTCTGCATCCTCTCCCACACCCCAGCCTATATGGTGGCCTCACACACAAGACACAGTGTTAGGACACACACGCCAGCACAAGACTTTCCTATATGGACTTCATTGAGACGTCTTGAGAACTTGTGGGCTGAGTGTTGTGAGTGAATGATAGACTGTGGAAAGACACCGCTCCTAGCTGAACTTGTGGGCTGTGTGCTGTGAGCAATGATAGACTGGAAGACACGACTCCAGCTGTTTGAGGAACTGTTAACAGAGAGAAGGTTGAGGGTGAAAATAGAAATGTTTGTGTGATGTAAAAATGAAATCATATCTTTGTTGATGGCCATTATTTTGAACTTTTGAACAATAAAATTGAACTTATCTGCATTCTGTGTTGTTGTTGTTGGGATGTTATTGTATGGGTACAGGTGGGGGTATAATATAGACAATCCCTTAAGGACTGTGACAGTAGTTGTGTTTTTTTTTTTAGAGGGAGGGGGGAGGGAGGTGCAATCCAAGATGTGTGAATTGCCTCTTAACTTTTGTGTGTTATTTATTTATTCTTTTATTTCGAGGATGATGGAATAAGTATATGTGCTTTTTTTTTTACATCCAGTCCCATGTGTATACAGTTTGTAAATGTTGTCATCTGTTCCTCTGGCGCACAATGGCCTACTCTTCTGAAAAGAACAGGGTTTAATTGTGCACAAGATGTTCTCCATGGGTTCCCACACAGGACCTTGGTTTATAGTCTCATCCAAGGACTTTTGAGGTGTGGAGTCATGACTGATGAGTGATGTTAACTCCAGGGGAAATAAAAATCCCCTTGAACAGGATTCGAACTCGGGTCAGCAGATCACAAGCATAAAGTGCAACCTCTTTTTGTTTGATGGGCCCATACCACTTTTGAGGACGGAAGGAAGAACACTGCTGACAGAAAACCTGCTTGAAGAGATAATCATGGCTTCAGTTTTGCTATCAGTTTATTTTGGTTCATCCATCCATAACTTGATATCTGTAATGCATTTTGGATTGTTTCAATGGCAGAGTCAACATGACAGAAGGATTAAAAAAAAAATTATTTATTTATTATTTTTGACAGAGAGAAGTTTGTTGGTAAAGTTGATTGTCATCAGCTAAAGCATGATGGTACACAGAATGCTTACTGGTAACATCAAGCAGAGGCTGACAATACAGGAAGAATGATATACGTCCCAGCACTGCACCCTAGGGAAAACCACCTCTGGTTGATGTTGCAGAGTGAAAGCTGCCAACTGTGACTGTTTTTGTTCTTGATGTAAAACAAGATCTGAACCACCGTGGAGCTTCTTAGCCGCCCACTAAGATAACTCTCATTTCACCCCTTAGAGCCATTGCCAACAATCATAAGCCACAAAGCCACCATCTTTGAATTGCAGTCTTTATTTCCAAAACAGTTTTTCAATTGTAGATTCCCATTTCCATTTGCATAATAACATAAGAGGGGGATACGAGTGTAGGGTACATCACTGTACACTTGATAATAACATGTCAGTCAGAAATGAACAAGCAAATGGAAGGTAGTTTGCTTTTCAGCAGCTCATTCAACACCCACCCACGCACACACACACGCATGCACGCACGCACACACACACACACACACACACACACACACGTGCACAAACTCCTTTAGTACAGTCACAAGCATTATCCTAATAACACCTTTCTTTCATACATCATCGGGGACAGCAGTCTTTTCAGTTAACACATTAGTTCAATAATTTGTACAAGCTTCTCAAATTCTTTTCAGATATGCACAGATTTTTTTTTTCTACAGAATCACACACACACAAAATCATAAAGTATGTTTTGCTATATCTTTGATACATCAAGTAGTAGATATAATTATCACTGCAGATGAAACAATTCTATGCTGAATACATTTTTCAGGACAGCTTGCACAGAGACAACTAACTGGAACAAAGGAGTGGCTTGGCTGTGGGAACACTTTTGTCCTGGAGTGTTTCACTATAAGAGAGTTTCCAATACCTTTTGCTTTAAAAAAAAAAAAAATGTCTTTATCCCCCCCCCCCCCCCCCCCCCCCAAAAAAAAAAAAGGCTTGCTTCCTTGTTTGATTTGGGATAGCCACATTATGATCTGAACAATATTGTATGCACTGCTTCCCCATTTTTTTTTTTTTAAAGCAAGAGGCCAGCAGTTTGACTAACAGAAGGATTGAGATAGCCCAAGTATACAAAGCCATTTCACCTGGAAAATGCATAGATTGCTTTAAGCTAATGACATAAATCCTGAGCATGCTACTCTGAATAATGGGAACAAAATGTTCAGGAGTCAGCGATATGTTTGTTTGTATTAATCAGTATTTAAAGAAATTCTGGAAGGGTAGGGGAAACTGGACATCTACATAATAAGCAAAGAGGGGGGGGGGGGGGGGGGGTACATAAAGATTAAAAGGATATTTGATCAGCTATTTAGGTCTGAATATTAGTACCAAATTGTAATGAAGATGTCTGATGGGAAAAAAAGGTATAAAGTTTGACTACTTCCAAAAAATCAATTACTTCTCTTTCTTGCTCTCAACTGCCCATGTACACATGCACACACACTTATGCACAGTCATTATTTCACATAAAAGAGCCCCATTTGGATAAATCATACTGTGTGCATACATTTTTCAATTACAACTTTGCATATTCTCACATTAAGATACTGAATGTGTTCTGTTTGTGTACATTGACAATAAAACCACTCATTCAATAAAATCTATAAAACAAACTTGTCATTTAAAACTGTTTAAAAATCAATGCTTGAACATATGCTGGAATTTACACCAATTGTTTCAGTCTGCATGTGGATGTAATGTAATGATATGCATATGAGCCCTGTGATGAAATGACTTGCTAACTAACCAAGAGCAGTATGAAGTTCAGCATTAACAATGTGTTCATCAGAACACATGTGTATAAAACAAAACTCTTGGCTTTCAAAGGGAAAATAAAAAATAAATGTTAACATGTGTAAAATGTGAACACCTGATTCCAAAGAAGACCAGCTTCCAGGATCTTACCACTGTCAGTCAGTCAGCTGGAAAGATCACAAACATGACCAATATGTGTAAGTACAAACCAATACAATACTGGAAGATATGATTGGAGAAAAATAATGTACACATGAATGTAAACTTTATCACACTGCTGTTTGGAAGACCTCTGTAACCTGTAAGAAGTGACCGTTTAAACATGTTTCATTTTCTCTTTAGTCTACAGAAAAATCTTGTTATTGCTGAAAGTACAACGCATGATGGTATCATACCAAGAAACATACGGGATCCAGAAACAAGTCCTGTGGTGGGGGCATTCATAGCCTCTACATTCAACGCTGTGAGCATTCTGAACGACAACACAACCAATTGTCCTGTTGAAACTTCCATGCTTGGTTCCCAAATATCACCCTTCATTTAAGTAAACATCTCTCCAGCAGTTACTGACTTCAGTCTTTGTTACCTGGCTTTGTGAGTTTTGGACTCTCTGCCACTTTTTCTTCAATGATGTGAAAGAGCTGACTTGCATAGAGTGGTTTCATTATTTCCCCCTTGTTAATGATTGATAAAACTGCCAGGTTCAACTCTATATAATTCAAGCTGCTGTCTCCTGGGAAAGTGCTGCCCCAGCAACCCCTTTGATAACTTTGTTTTTCCTTTCTGTTTACATAACAGCTTTTTGCAGAGCATTTCCATGCATAAGTTCTGATCAAGAAATGGACCCCCCCCCCCCCCCCCCCACCAAACAAAAACACCACAAACATAGCCACTTGACATTATGCTAAGCCAATAAACCTTGCATCTATATGACTTTACACAGTGAACTTCTCACCAGGAGATAGAACCCCTGTCCCCCCCCTCCAAAAAAAAAAAAGAAAAAACCCACCCCCAAACAAAGACCCCCCCCCCCCCCACAACCAAACCTAACCACAAACACTGGTAAATGATTACCAAAAAAATATAAGAGTAGCATACAGCAAAGAAAGTGCATGAACAGCATAATCAAACATCTTACTCAAGGAAGTATTCATGGAAACAGTGCAAATCATATCCGAAGGACAATTCTTCAACAAAATACCAATCCTTGAATCAATATTGCTAATATATTTTCCAAAAGAGACCCAGTGAATGATAAAAACCACCCCCACCAAAAACAACAACAACAAAAAAACAAAAACAATCTCCCAAAACCCACAACCACTACCCCTACCATGAAATGTTTCTGGTGACCCTCCCCAGAAGAAGGAAAGAACTCCTAAACTAAAGAGCCCCCAGTTTCATAAAGAGGACAGCAATGTGCATGTCTTGATCACACAAGGCAGGAACCAACTATCAGCACTTCTTCCCCACTCAATCCAAACCGGGAAACCATTGTGTTTTCCCTTTATTTTACACTTCACACTGACTTCTGTTGTACCAGTCAGAGAACTCAAAGAGGTAAGAGTGCTCATAGTCCACATTAATTAATCAAACAGACTGAGCAATATGACCAAGAGTACAGGTGTCCAGTAGGATGGCTTTGGCTCCAGCACACAATCCAAGTGGACTCAGCACTGTAGCCGACATGAGATCTTATCTTTGGGGGCAAAAAATGCTAAACCAGTAAAAAAGAAAAAGGGCATCCCTCTGGCAATGCTGACAGACCTCAGAGAAGGTGAGGTGTCTTGATTCCCCATTCTTTTCTGACCATTGCATTCTTTTCCTCAGTCTCTCCCAGTCTCTACAGTCATCTTGAGCACTAGGCGAGCAATCACTGAGGACTTAACAGGAGAGCATTTTCTACACATTGTCTCTGAGAGCCATTTCAGGAAAAAGTGTGAGGTGTTCTGAGATATTTGTATTTAAGGCCACATAGGTAAGGAACCAGTGGTAGCACAGAAAGTGAGACAAGGGTACAGCTTATTTGTGTGTGTGTGTGTGTGTGTGTGGTGTGTGTGTGTGTGTGTGTGAGTGTGTGTGGTGAGTGTGTGGTGTGTGTGTGGGGAGTGTTGTGAACATATATAACATACAGTGAATCATAAACAGCACCTAGTTGTTCTGTTTTATCTATTACTACCAGGAAGCATAAAAATGGCAAGCTGTTTCTGTTCACAGCATTAAAGTGTGTGTATTTAATTCTTCCATAATGCATTTTCAGAAACATGGATAATAGCTTTCAATAAATTCAAAACATAGACTGTAGTTAAAAACACTGGTAAATACAATTAACTACAAATATAAAAACTTTGGCAGAATAAAAGAAAAGGTAAGTAAAAAGACCACAATAGACTCTTTTAAGGAAACCATTTTTCTCTTACTTTACAAATTCTTGTGTAAACTCATTCTCATATTCTGAGTTATGGTGACCTTCAATTTCAGTTTTGCGCATCCAAAGTACTACAACTCGCCTTGTGCATGCCTGTCTCATTTCACAAACGAATACTTACAAAACGTACAAATGAATTTACTGATGAATATATGTCTCTGTTTTGGGAACATGTAGAAAAATCTGGCATTGACATGAACTGATCGGGATGATTCCTTGAATTTACAGCCTGTGTACAATCATATGCGTGAAAGAAAATCATGCATGCATATACCGTCCAAGCGTTTCTTAACCATATCAGAGGGGAGAATGGAAAAAAGTCCGAAGGAGGAAAATGTGGTGGTGGTGGTGGTGGTCTGTGGCAGTCTGCCACCTAGACCCCCAGAGGGATGTAAGGGCAATACTCCTGCAGGAGGTCAGGGCAAAGCCCCCTGAAGCTGATTTTTTCTTCTTCTATATTTTGAAGTCTAAAAATGACACTAGAAACCCACATTTTGAGAACAAAACGGGAATTTTTCATGACAAAAGATTTGCTGAGATTAATTGGTCTTTGCTTTATTTCGTAATTAAAGAATAATAATACACTGCATTTCTTTGAGTTAAGTTGTTTCATTCAGGCTTACAATCACACACACAGGCACATCGTTAACAAGGGTATGGACACAACACACATACTGCAAACACTAGTTCCCAATTATAAAATGATTATGTGTACACTGGCATCATTTAGTGATTTTTCAATGGATTCCAAAAATACTTGTTACCTGCACTGGATCATAAAGGGTCTAGTCCACAGTGCTTTTTGCTTTAAAAAAATTTTTTTTTTAAGGAAAGACACAGACAGGCATGAGAAAGAGAGTAGAGACAGACAGAAAGAGACAGGACAGAGAGAGGCCCCACCACGAGAGAGAATGAGAGAAACAGACAGACATTCAGACAGACAGACAGGAGGAGGAATTCTGAATCAACCTCTAGATGTGTTTTAAAAAAATCATGTGCTTATCTCAGAAACCTTGTGTGTGTCAGTGCATGTATGTACTTGTGTTTGCTTATGCACACACATGTACACGGTGATGGGGTTATGGGAGCACTCTTGCACTGCCTAGAGTATATATGTGTATGCACATGTGTGAGTCTGTGTAAGCCACTCACAAAAAACACACAGTCTGGTCAGCAAGCCCACTCCTGACAAGATGATGTAATCAGGAAAGGACAGTGTGCCATACTATGAAATGAAATGGCTGAAGATGGAAAATGAAGTGCAAAGATCACTTATCATGTCTGCTCTCACAAAGAACAAAATCAGCAGATAAAATTGTTGTAAAGATGACCTTTGAGCACCAGTTGTATTGATTTTTGCTGCTTTTTATTTGTTTTAATAAGCAAATGTCGCCCAAAGTGTCAACTCTTGTCCCGACTGTGTAAGCACTTCGTAGTTAGCTACTACAGCTTCTCATTTTGCCCTGTGGACTGTATGCTCATAAAAAAAACTTTCATTATCTACACTATGGCTGGTCAGATCCCTTCGAAGATGCACACCCCCCGTCCAAAAGAGAGATATAACTGTGAGAGATGTTCTGCACAACACAACACAACACAGCACAATACAACACAGCCTTCTGCATAGGTCTACACATGTCTTCCAACTTGCACAGATAACAATGCAGTGGGAATGCACAATACAATTTTTGTTGACTATCAAACTTGTGAGGACCTAAAAGACATGATGGTATGCTTAGCATTGCCTGTTGCACCCCCTCATCATCAGACATGTCACAATCATTTTTATTATATAAGCAGGTTTAAAAAAAACAAAATGATTGTTCGAAAAAGCAAAATGATTTGCTTCAAATGAAGTCAGTGCAACTAAGGTATAAAGTAAAGTTTGTTTAACTTCAAATATTTCTTACCCTATTATAATTATGTTTTTGTTTCATCATATGCAAAAATGTATTTTCTTTCTCTTAAACTACTCCCATATATAACATCAATCTGGATCGACACATATGCAAGTGAATCTACTGCACACTGTATTTTCCACATTTCTGCTCTAAACCTTGGTCCCCGACAACCAAATCTTCAAAACGAGGGGATGGAAAGTAAATTGAAATGAGTTCTAAAATGCTGAGATTCATATTTTTCAAGCCACTGTCTGTATGATACATTGATCATAGCTGAAACACACACACACACACACACAACACAACACCACACAAGATCATGCATGTTCAAACAGAGAAAATAACACACAGATATAAGTAGTCTGTGGTTACAACCAGGTGTGCACAGGACAGTATCTATCCTTATCAGCTACAGTGAAGCCTCTCCATAAATTCCCCCCAAAACTAAGCCTCTCTTCAATAACAGGCCTTCTTCTTCTTCGTCAAACGCTCAGACAGCAACTATCATTGTCTGTCAATTGAGCAAAACCACGTTGTGCTGCGTTTAAGCGCCTGACAAGTCAGGCCCAGCACATCCTACTTCGGTGTGCGAACAACATGCCTCAGTTCTAGGATTTCTTTCCACTTTGCTTTTATCAGATTGACATCCAAAATCAAAACCTGCGTGACACCAAAGACACACAGTTACTGAAAAATAAGGGAGATTGTTCCTGTGAGGTTCCACTGTGGCAACACAACTACCCTTTTTCCATAATAAAACCCAACACTGTATTTGACTACAAGGCACAGGAGTTAACAAAAGGCTTTGTTCATGTTTCTATGGCATCCTGAGTCCATGCATGTAAAAATAGCCCCCCTTCCTTTCTCCCCACGTCATCAAATAAAATGAAATTATTTCATGTATGCAAGAAAGACAGAATTCATGATTTGACAAGGCATATTTAGTTAAGAACATTTGGCTTAATTGAGAAAAGATGTATCTCCAAGGGCAAAATCTGATACATCACTGCTGGCTTCTGTTCAATGTTATCGTGGAAAAAAAAATCATCTGCTTAATTCTTCAAATGTGAAATATTGACAGTTGCTTTGCATTTTGCAAATTCATATTTGGAAGTTTACAGTTGTGTTAATAAATGACTGTGAACCTGTCGACATACATGTATGAAGGTCAAATACCTAAATTTCATGCATGTGTGTGTACATACATGTCAAATGTGTGTGTGTGTGTGTGTGTGTGTGTGTGTGTGTGTGTGTGTGTGTGTGTGTGTGTGTGTGTGTGTGTGCACATGTACATGTGCATGTGTGCATTTTTGTGTACATATGAGTTTGCATTTTAGATAAAATAGCCAGCCAGTCTGTACATTGTTTGTGAACCTTGTCCTTTCAGCCACTATACACAGTGATGTAACTGTGAAACCATGCATTTGTTTTGTAAACAAACACACAGCCCCCCAACACTTCACCACTTACAACCCCAATATCATCTTTCAAAAAACACACAACCAACACGTTCATCAATCATTCTTACATTTACAATGGAACACACACACACACACACACACACACACACACACACACACACACACACACACACACACACCAACCAACCCAGAGCTGATCCACTGTGAAAAGTGATTGCTTACTGGTAACAAAAAAAAAGAAAGAAGAGTCATTTATGTCATCATATTTATAAGATTAAAAGTATATATACAATCGCTGTTTGTTTTATGTACAGAATCTGTACATGTTGTTGATCGTATATTCAGACATCTCAATACAGTCCATTTTGTTCTGTTGTTGTTTTGTTTTTTTCTTGGGGGGCTTGGGGTGGTAAGTTGCTTTTTCTCAAAAGAATGCCACTTACTACAGGCTTTAAGGATGACAATGAGAAAACCTCTACGCCATAGACTGACATGTGCTTTAAATTCATGGAAAAAATATTTCAACAGTCATAACTAACTGGCAATACAAATACTTCTTTCCTTACAGCAGTGTTGAAACATGATGACTATCATCTAACATTTGAGTTTATTCCCCTTTTGCTCTGTTTTCTGTGTGTGTGTGTGTGTGTGTGTGTGTGTGTGTGTGTGTGTGTGTGTGTGTGTGTGTGTGTGTGTGTGTGTGTGTGTGTGTGAGGGGTACAACACATATGCATGTTGGGCTATTTGCTTAGAAGGTCTGCGTGCGTGTGTGTGTGTGTGTGTGTGTGTGTGTGTGTGTGTGTGTGTGTGTGTGGTGCATGTGGTGTGGTGTGGTGTGTGTTGTGTGGTGTGTGTGTGTTACAACACATATGCATGTGGGGCTATTTGCTTGAAAAGGTCTGCAAGTCATATAATCTAGCAGGAATCATCAGGTAGAACTATTTCTTCTCAAAGGCTCTTCAGATTCTACCAAACTGAATGTTGGAATCAGAGAAACGAAAATTCACAGAGTACAGTTCAGGTATCAGAAGTGTTCGTTGTTTGTTTGCTTTCTGAAACACCCCACACTGACCAGTGTCCCTGTGGCACAGGCCCACAAAATCCCTCCCACATCCTCCAGTCCTGTTCTACCTTCAACACTCTGAGACACCAGGCATGGCCTAGCCCAGTAGAGCTCCAGGAAAAACTGGGGGAACCAGCAGACCTACAGTGACAGATGCAGACTTTGCAATCCAGACCAGACTAAACATTAAACATGGCCAGGGAACACAGAAGAAGAAGGAGACGGAGAGTTTGCTATAAACATCTTAACAGTCTAAAATTTGTCCACTAACTTGTTAATTCATAGCATACAAAAGACTGTTGATCAGCCAAACAGTACATGTGATGGGCCTGGCATGGATTCACAAAATTCAAGTTTGGAACTTCAGTGTATGTATGTGATATATTTGTATAGCCAATCACACTCCTCAGCCCACACATACATGCAAATGTATACACTATGACATACACTCCCCAAATGTCACACAATCGGTCACACATGCATGCATGCATGCACACACACATGCGCGCGCACACACACACACACACACATGGGAGATGTCTGACATGGAAAAAAAATGTAAACAAAATATTACACACAGTGCTATTTACAAAGCAAAGCCAATAAAAAAAGTTTCAATAACAAAAATACAAAACAAACAGATAATACAATGCTCATACACAAATATCCTGAGGTATATATGTGTTTAATACATGATACTATTCATATTTTTTGACACTTTCATTAATCATATTAAAGAAAAAAAAAGACTGACATAAACACATATTTGCTGTTATGACAATTCACATGATTCATATAAAACAAACCCACAAAAGATGACCCAAGGTGTAGTAGTACCTTTCAGATAAGATCCACAATGAACAACAAGATCAATGAAGGCACATGATTTTTATGTTGCGAGGCACAAACCGTCAGTCAGGTAAAGCTTGTACTGATGTCTTAAACACATCCCAGCATCCGTACATTGTAACATTCAAATGCTGAAAGTGTGTATTAAAATAGTATCCATCTTCCAAGGCCAACTGAGGTTCTGAGGAGGCACTGCATAAATAGTTATGATGACACTGTTTACTTACTGCAAGTAGTAAACACACAAGATACTAACATCTAACTGTAACAGAGTGGACATATTTGACATCCCTTCTCTGCAAAAACCTCGGGAACACAGCACAGCCAGACAGTTTAGGATGTGGCCTCTATAAAGAGGCTGCATAAATACTACATTTCACCGTGAAGGTGAAGTGTATGCAATGGAGGGTTTTCGACCATCACCCAAGGAAACAGAGCATCGCACAATTCGCAGGTGTGTTCCGATTTCGTAACACAACGCTGTGACAGGGCTCTGATTGCATGGGAGGTAATCTACTTTCCACCCCATCACATAACTATAGAGACAGACAGAGACCAAATGGGGGAGGGGAGAGAAAGAAACAGCGAGTTAGAGACACTTTCAGAGAGTGAGAAAATGCAGTAGTTATGCATTGGAAAGGAATGTTATTGTAAGACCTGTGTACATTTACTGCTTACCTTGTTAATTTGATTACGATATATTATAGCCATGGATTTTTTTCTACTGTTGCCAAAAAATAACTTGTTTATGTATGTGTATATATATATATATACCTTGGCTTGAAATCATAGATTAAAAGCAAAAAGATACAAATTTTGAAAAGTACAATTACAAAGTCTGAATCACACAAATTTAAATGAAACGTTCCCAAATGTGATTATATGCTTGAAATACATTACATTCTGAAAACATATACTATATACACTGAGATTCTGTTACAAATGCACAATGTGTTCTGCTAAATGTTTCTTTTGTCTCCAAAATTCATAAAATTTTGTGTACATACAACTACCAATAACCTTCGAAGTCTTTTGTGTGTGTTTTGTGTGTGTGTGTGTGTGTGTGTGTGTGTGTGTGTGTGTGTGTGTGTGTGTGTGTGTGTGTGTGTGTGTGTGTGTGTGTGTGTGTGTGCATGTGTGTGCGTGCGTGCATGTGTGCATGCATGCGTGTGTGTGCATGTGCACCACACAACCACAAAATGATGACTTGTACACAAATACAAGAACGTGAAAGTAAAAGTTTTTAGAGGTTTGCATAGAACAGAACCACTAAATACATTCTAAAAAGGCACTTCAACTTTCTGAAATTTGTTCATAGATATAACATTCCTTGAATCACAATAAAGAATTCAATTTTTAAAAAATATACATCCTCTGAGGTGGTCTCATGGAGAATAAAACTGACTTGCTTCTCCAGTGAAGATAAAAAAAATTACTAATGAGTAAAATGTAATTTGAAGTAACTTACTCATGGGACCTGCCCTTTTAAACTAGTGCAACAGTACTGATCTCTGATTCTTGTTTTCTTGAAAGATCAATATCTTCAATGGCAAAATGTTGACTTTTTGAACATTTTTCTTTTAAAATTTCAAATGCCTGATGCCTACTTACAGTACTCACTGCAATCTTTATTCAGATGTCCAGAGCAACAACACACTGAGTTCATAATTTTTTTGTTTGTTTTTCATTCATTTTCACAATCACACAATCCTGACATCAGTATTTTCCTTTTATTTATTCCCCCCTCCCCCTGGTCTCTAAAACTCTGCATGGGAGGAATGAAGTATTCATTCCGTATGTATTAAGAAAAACGACTGACACATTACAACAATCAAACTCTGAAAACCTTCAACATGCATGTAATTGTTACACTGTACAAATGCTTTGTGATGGGAGACAAACTATCTTTAAACAAGCGTGAAACTGTTTTTCATGAGGTCTATAAGTTTCTCCGATTGCTAATGCCCTATCAGTCTGGTCTACAAGAAATGGTCCCTTACAACAACAACCTCACTGAGGATCAAACATGTAGATTAAAAATAAAAATGCACACTTTCAAAACACTGACACACGAGACAATCACACTAAAACAAGTCACTGACTGTATGGGGAAAGTGGGAAGAAGGATACCCACATGTGACAGGAGTTGCTCAGTGAAACTGGGCATGTACCGATCAACAAGCAGGTAATGCTGGCACAAAGACAAAGCCTCTCTCACCCATACTAAACTTTTGTCCAAGAGAAAAAGTTATCAACATCACACAAACAGTACACACAACAAAATATCTGTAATAAATTCTCAAAGTACCATTTATCGTCATTACTTAATTCATTCTTGCTCACCAGAATTCCAGCATTCTTAGGTATAGCTCACAATACATTTGTACAATAAGGAAACATCAACAGAACAATAATTGTTGAAATGTTGTTTTTAAAAAAACCCAGAAAACATGGTATAGTCTACAATGATATTGATATTTTGGTAAATGCTCCTGATGATGGAAATGATATGAAGACAATCTGATATGAAATTAAGTGGGTTCGTTTGAAAAAAAAAGAAAAAGAACAGAACGAAAGACAGAGAGTTCTATGCACATACAAACATATGTCATTAAAGTCAATACATATCAATGTATAACACAGCCTTTTGTTACTTAGTTTATACAGTCATGCTCAGTATTTTGGTACAGGTCTGCGTATAACACACAGTCAGTCACATCTCAGTGGTAGACAGTAAGAAATATTTATTATAATACATAATCCAAGGCTCAAACTAATCTTGATGTATACACTAGTTTGATTAGGAAGCATCACCCCCATACACTTTGATTAGGATCACCAAGAGTATGTGAGTACAGTCTAAAAATGGTACAACTTTACACTGTGGAAATATGGTTTTCTGCTACTGAGACAATTGTAAACTTGGCTGAATTAAAGTTTTGAGGATAAGTGACACTTGAGTCTGAGACAATGACAGGAGGGATCCATGATGGGTCTAGAATGGTACCTAAATAAAAAGCATTACTCTCAAATGATGCTTTTCAATAACTGTGCATAAACTAGTGGTGAACTATGAGCAGCTGTCACCAAGACATCAACCTAGTTTCCTTCTGTGAAAATCACTGATGATGCAACTGCCAAAAAAAAGTGCTGTATTTCTCCTCAGAATATAAAGCACCACTTCCTGTATGTATCATATATAATAGCTGCATCCTTCAAAACAACTATTACCATGAGCATGTGCCAACTCAAACTCTCATGTACACACTCACACACCAGTCTAGAAACCTATCACTCATATAATTGCCCATACAATAATCAACACCAAAAAGAAAAAACGGACTCACCTCCAACAGAAAACAAATATTCTTATTTTGCAACCTGTGAAAAAGACAGCCCCCTGAAGAAACATTCAGACCTGAACTTTAAAAGTTTATATTTATTTATTTTAAACATTTATTTCTTCTTTTATATCAAGGATAATGGAATAAGCACTTATGCACTTATTTTTTACATCCTGTCCTTGTGTGTATGCAGTTTTGTAAATCTTGTCATCTGTTCACACTAGCACACGATGGCCTACTCTTACGAAAAGCGAAACAGGATTTAACGTGTGCGCAAGATGTTCTGCGTGCGTTCACATACGGGGCCTTGGTTTATAATCTCATCTGAAGGACTTTTGGGAAGAGTGGAGTCAGCATTGATATTTGATTTCAAGGAACATGCTTCGGACACTTGAACTAGAGGGAAAGCCCTCACAATCAATCCAAAGAGAAATCCTTGTGGCAGATTCTGAAGCTTATAGCTAGTAAGGGAAAAAGACATGCACTTTGAATAGCCGCATGAAAAAGCACCAACAAAACAACAGCATTAACAGCAACTAACCCACAAGACAGACATATCTATAAAGATTAAACAAACAGAAATGCCAGAGTTCTAAAACTTTCAGGTAAAAGTGGTTGCTTTCTAAAATTTATTATTATATCTTCTTTGTTTTGTTTTTTTTAATAGCAATTTGAGAACTTATTTTTCTTATCAGTGTGGAAAATGGACTGAAAGAGAAAGGTTATCACCTATGACTTGACTTAAAGAGTACCTTTTTTATAAGTGAACTTCAAATTAGCAGTAAGCCAGTTCTACTGAACTCGAGTGATGTAAAAGATTTCATCTATTATATAGAGCTAGCAAAAAAGTCTATTGTTGGTGGACAATGCAAGTGACTACAAAAATGAATGACAAAACAGTGTTGATTCTAGGATTTCAAAAAAGGGGGCCCAAGGGCCCCCTAAAATGAAAAAAAAGGGGGCATTTGCCCCCCCCCCCCCCCCCCCCCCCCCTTGCCTTTCATAAGAAAGGGGACAAGTATTCATGAAGTAGTATTTGCTCATAATACCATTACTACTCTAATTTCTGCTATTTTTTAAGGACGAGAAACAAAACAAACAGGACGTATGTAGGCAGACAGGATTAAATATACACCTTACATATTGCAGCTAGTCCATAGAATGGTTTTCTGACACAAGAAAGTAAGAGGGAGAGGGGGGGGGAGAAAGAGGGGGGGGGGGGGGAGAAAGAGGGGGGGGGGGAGAAAGAGGGGGGGGGGGGGTTAAAGTTTTAATTCCAGATTGTGGTACAGTCAGATGTGGAGGGATACATACTACATAGATACAAGAGGAGATGCATTATTTGTATACAAGAGACACAGAGAAAGAGAGAGGGGGGGGGGAGAGGGAGGGAGGGAAGGAGAGAGAGAGAGAGAGTCAAAGTCAAATTTGTATTTCCACATTCTGAGTTGGAGAGAGAGCTAGATCTAGATGAAAAAAGAGGCAGGAGCCAAAATCAGTCTTACCCCCCCCCCCCCCCCCCCCTTACCATATGAGAGAGAGACAGACAGACAGACAGACAGACAGACAGACAGAGACTGAGAGACAGACAGACAGAGAGAGAGAAAGAGAGAGAGATGTCAATTTTGCATTTCCAATCAGAGTTGGAGGGAGAACTAGATTTAGATCTAGATGAGAAAGGGGGTTAAAGCCAGTATCAAAGCCTTATCTTTTCCTCCCACATGGCACAGAGAGAGAGAGAGAGAGAGAGAGAGAGAGAGAGAGAGAGAGAGAGAGAGAGAGAGAGAGAGAAGAGAGAGAGAGAGGTCAAAGTCAATTATTTCCACTTTCAGATTTAGAGAAAGATCTAGATCTAGATGAGAAGAGAGATGAACGCCAATATCAGTCTTGCCCCTCCCCCCTCCCCATGAGAGAGAGAGGGAAGGAGAGAGAGAGAGAGAGAGAGAGAGAGAGAGAGAGAGAGAGAGAGAGAGAGAGAGAGAGAGAGAGAGAGAGAGGTCAAAGTCAATTATTTCCACTCTCAGATTTAGAGAAAGATCTAGATCTAGATGAGAAGAGAGATGAACGCCAATATCAAAGTCTTGCCCCTCCCCCCTCCCCATGAGAGAGAGAGGGAAGGAGAGAGAGAGAGAGAGAGAGAGAGAGAGAGAGAGAGAGAGAGAGAGAGAGAGAGAGAGAGAGAGAGAGGAAGGAGAGGAGAGAGAGAGAGAGAGAGAGAGAGAGAGAGAGAGAGAGAGAGAGAGAGAGAGAGAGAGAGATTTTCTGTTGGAGAGGGATCTAGATCTAGATGAGAAGAGAGGTGAAATCCAATATCAAAGTCAAGTTTTTTCCCTCCCATACAGAGAGAGAGAGAGAGAGAGAGAGAGAGAGAGAGAGAGAGAGAGAGAGAGAGAGAGAGAGAGAGAGAGAGAGAGAGAAGAGAGTTCAAAGTCACTTTTTATACACCCGGGATAGTCTACCCATGCCGTCATCATTCTTCTCAAGCCATGGCTACTTGTCTAGCCAGATCTGAAAAACCGCCTTGAAAACTCTTTGATCTACCAGCTTTGAACCCTGCTGGGTCACGGCGGCTTCTGCTATCTCCTTAACATCTCCTTAACGATCTTTATGTCACAATGACGTCACTTGTTTCAGGCCGGCAATGCTCCTTTGAAAATGGCGTAATGACGTAAATATGTAGCGAAATGACGTCAGACCAGCCACTTTGTGATGATTGTGACAACTGTAGGCGCTTATCAGTGAATCTTGCCACCCGTGGGGTATCAAAGTAATGACAAACGCATGTAGCGTTATTTTGAAATTGTACAAACGGCAGTTACGAGGGCGCACTGTTTGTTCAAATATGCGCTATTCACAGTTTTTTTGCGTCCGTTAGGGCGCACTGGTCACATTATTTTGCGGCAAAGTTGACAAAAATGCGGGAATCCCGCAAGGGCGCACCCTAGAATCAACACTGCAAAATATTCAGCATAAACCCTTCATCCATAACTGGCCACTATCTTTTCTACAGACTTGTAACAAAGACAGAAAAGGAGAACCAGTCATTCCTAACTTTCTACAGACTTGTAACAAAGACAGAACAAGAGAACCAGTCATTCCTAACTTTCTACAGATTTGTAACAAAAACAGAAAAGGAGAACCAGTCATTCCTAACTTTCTACAGACTTGTAACAAAGACAGAACAAGAGAACCAGTCATTCCTAACTTTCTACAGATTTGTAACAAAAACAGAAAAGGAGAACCAGTCATTCCTAACTTTCTACAGACTTGTAACAAAGACAGAACAAGAGAACCAGTCATTCCTAACTTTCTACAGACTTGTAACAAAGACAGAACAAGAGAACCAGTCATTCCTAACTTTCTACAGATTTGTAACAAAAACAGAAAAGGAGAACCAGTCATTCCTAACTTTCTACAGACTTGTAACAAAGACAGAAAAGGAGAACCAGTCATTCCTGACTATGACAGAAGAAAAAGATGTAAAACAATCTTCTTAATATTCAAATGCAGACATGCATTGTTGAAAGATGATTGATTTAGTTTTTAAAAAAAAAACCCCACCTTCCACCTAGTTCAAAGCACTGTCATAGATTAACTTGAGGTGATAAGAAGACATTAAGAAAAACATAACCAACCCCAAAAACCAGGAAATTCAAACCATGAGAAGGAAATGCTTTTGTATTTCCTGTCTGCCTTCTAAAGTGTGCAATGACAGGTACTGGTGACTTTTTTTTGGATTATCATCTTTCACTGTTAGAGTGTAGTGATTTTTTTCCCATCACATTCAGTAGGGAATTTTTTTTTAAAGGCTACAATCACACATACCATCCTTTCACATTCACACTTTCTGGTATTTAAAATACAGTAGCAAAGTAAGACCTAGAAAGTAAAGTGTTTTGCGTCAGCGGTCTTGGTGAAGACATGCACTTCTGTCACATAAGGAAAACAAAACAAACAACAAAGAAAACAGCTGCCATGGAACAGAGGTTAGCGCCTTGGGTTACAGACTGGACGAGTCATAAGGATGCCTGGGACTCTGGCCGGCTCCTACCCAGAATGAGTTTGCTAAGGGCTGCAAGGGAAGACTGGGACCAACAGTTGAGCTTTTTCTACTTTACAGACGTGATTTTGAGTGTGGCTCAAATTACCTGACCAACACTGCAAGTGTCTTATCTCTCAGGCCTGGTTGATGTTGGAATATATTATGATAGGAAGCACAGAGTACAGCCCTGTCATGAAGTCTTAATGTGCAATTCCATGGCAGCACATTACATCATCCTCATTATCATTGATCATCAAGCAATAATAAAAATTGCCCCCGATTCAGTGGCCCTGTTGCTCTAGTCTCATGGTGACTTCAGCTTCGGTTTCCCTACTCTTCTGTTCCTGTGGTGACTTTGTGTCAATGCATTTGGGGGTGGAGGTTTGAGGGACAAGGTGGCTAAAAGGGCATTGTTGTGGTCACCAACCCTGGTTGGGTTCTCACTCAGTCTGGCTCCCCGAACAGCAGGACAAGAACATCACGGAAAATGAGACAGCAAAAAACAAAAACAAAACAAATACAAAAAAACCCACCCCCCTAAAAAAAACAAACCCAAAAGCCTGATATAAAGTTTAAACCTAATTGGTAAAACATCTTCCCAGCATCATAAGCCAACTAATAAAATGGTTACCAGAAAAAAACTGAGAAAATACATTTTTTATGTTGACATTATGTTAAACGTTCACAGAGAAAAAAATGTTCAGACAAGTGTCAAAAACACAATGTTAACTAAAAAAAAAACTATGTTCACATCACTGATACACATCAACAGTCACCATCTCGTAACAGCCGAAACAACATGTTGCAGTATATCAAGCACCATAATATCATATCAGTTAACATTCTTTTCAACAACATTTTCTGTTATTATAAAAAAAGATAGTGTAGATGTTGCCATGCATCATGATAGCCACACATCATATCGGATTAAACTTTCTATTGACAAGCTATGCAACAACCGGGTCAGGCCTGTGCCAATGCTGACCCATGCCAGGCCATTGCATGGAATGAAACTTTGTTGAACATTAAAAAAGGGCAAAGACAAGGCCTGTCTGAGTCAACAGAGCAGCCCTTGACCTGCTGTGACTGTGAGTATCATGCCTGTGTGTGTTATCTTTGGACAGCTAGAGGGTGGGCTTGGAAAAAAAACAACAAAACAAACATACTGACACCAGACATGTTAACAGTACACAAACAAGTAGAGGGAGGGAGGGAGGAGCTAGAGACCCATTCAGTGTAGAAACTCCCGCTCCAGATCCATCACTGTTGGTTTAGGTTGGTGCAAGACCAGAGGCTGGGTAGAGTCCAGACTCTGCCCCTCCATGTCTATGTCCAACAGTGTGGTCTGGTGACGGATGTGTGGGGGCGTGTTGCCGGGAGAGAGGTGGGAGCGCGTGGAGTAGTAGGGGTTGTCGTGGTTTGCTGGAGGGGTGTCGACGGGGGCTGAAGAGGTGGGTGTCATGCGTGAGGGGTTGGCGCTGGATGTTGTGCGACTGTATGGGGAGGGAGAAGGGTACTTCAGCTGTATGGGCCCTTGCCGGGTGCCTACATCCAACGTTGTAGGGCGCTGAGGAGTGCTGGAGTCCCCAGGCCTTCGACGAGGTGGAATGTTAGGTGGGTAGTCGGGAGGAGGCCGGTGATACTCTCCGCCATGCTGGTAGCCCCATGCCTCATTTTCGGGACCTCCCTGCAGGTCTGAGTTGGAGGCATGGTTTGGGGAGTGTCTGTGAGAGGAGAAACCTGATGAGCTACTTTTGTAATCCTGAGGATTGAAGTCATCCTCAAAAGTCACAGAGCGGCGCTGAGGGGCCTGGGAGGGTCTGGGAGGAGGGGACACTATGGAGGAGGTGGGGGTATCATAGTTGCTGCTGTCCGAGATCTGGCGATTGTATATCACTGTTCGCTCTGATGCTGAGGTGTTAGAGATCACAGAAGACTCGCTGTCCGCGTACGAGGATCGGTGAGACGTTGTTCGAGGATTGAAACCTTGGAAAGCTCCTTGTGCGTTTTCTTCACTTGGATCCCCTCCTGCGAGGTAGAAGGCCGGGGGGCCACCCCCTTCCATGTTGAGACTGGGCCTGTGCCGGGTCTGGCCCCCATGGTACGTGTGCCAGTAACCCTGACCTGCGTATGGATGCGAACGGAAATCGTGTTCAGGCTCTATAAAAGAGTCTCGCACAGCCCCTAGGTAAGCGTCTCTTCGGTTGAAGATGAAAGAGTCCCGTTTCCTCCCCCTCTCCTCCTCCACACCACCACTGCTAGAGTGCAAGTTGGGGTGGATGGCCACCGTGTTGGACAAGCGGATATCAAACCCGGCTCCAACAGAGGCCAGAATGGAGGTCATGCGAATCAGCGCCGATTCATGCTTCTTGCGTTTAGAGCTCCCTCACCTCCTGGGCTCAAGGTGACAGGCGAGTTTGGAATGCTGCGAGATTTGGTGCCAGGGCCATCCTCCAGAGACTCTGGGAGGGTGTCGTCCTCATTGTCTGCAGACACATGGGTGTTTATTAGGTCATCATCTTCTTCAAACACTTAGAAAACAACTATTGTTGTCTGTCAAATAATTAAAACGAGCTGTGCTGCCTAGTTACGCCCAGTGTATCTGACTTTGGCATGGAAAGGAATTTTTACCTTTTAAAGTCTTCCCAGAAAAAAGGCAGGAGAATGGACCAAGAAGGCAGAAAATAGACAAGATGGCAGTGACAGGAAGAAAAGGAACAAGGCAGAAACAAAGAGAGGAATAGAGAAGGGGAATTCCAAGCACAGAATCTCCAGATTTTAAACTAATAAGTGACAGGCTTTGACATCTCCAAGGGGGAAAATGTCAGATTTGAAGATAGCATGTACAAAATGCACAACACAGACCTTTTTGGGAAAACTCACTAATGTAAGCATGTACAGCGTTCATCTTGGGTTAATCTGATTTTTTTCTCTCCAAAATTTGTCACAAACTCACTCCAATCGTCGCCATTTTGCATGCAAATGGAACTGTGGGAAGTCTTGTTGCTTCTATTTTTATGAGACAAGAAGCAAGATTGGCGGGAATTTCAATGTTTAAATGTGCCCAAGATCAGCGAATGTTAATGGGTGATTTTGGGCGTTTTGCCCAATCTGAGGCTGAACACCCACATCAGGTTTTCAATTCAGATGAACAAAGAGACAAATTCTTACCTGCACTGACAACACAAGCCATTGTGGAGCAGTGGTTAGTGCCTTGGGTTATAGACTGAAGGTCAAGGGTTCGAATCCAATAAGTGTCATTGGTAATTTTCAGACTCAGACCAGCTCTTTCCCGGAATAAGTTTGCTATGGGCTCTTTGGGAAGACTGGGACCATATAAATGAGCTTACGGATGAAATTTTGAGTGTTGCTCAAATTACTTGCCCTACAATGCAGGTACCTCTGTCTCTAGGGCCCGATTGGTGTTGATATGTACCATGATAGGAAGTGTAGAGTTCAGCCCTGTCATGTAGACTTCAAGCACATTCACTTCCATAGCAGTATCATTACATCATCCTCATCACCACTGATTATCATGCAATAAAAGAAACTGTCTCTAGTTCGAAAGACCTGGTTGCTCTGGTCTCATGGTGACCTCAGTTTCAGTTTCTCAAACACTTCTGCTCCTGTGGTGAGTTAGTATCAAAGCATCTCACTCAGTCAGGCTCTGTGACTGAGATATTTGTTGTCAGGGGGCTTCGTAGGTGGTGTCCTGCATATATTACATCAGAACAGGCATCACTGGACACCACTAAAGTGACAGCGGTAGTGCAGGGCCCCTCTGGTTGAGGATCCCATAGTGGCCTGACATTGACAGATTCCCTGTGGACCCAGAAGATGTGACATGGCGAATCTGGGCATGGATGGGGCGGAGAGATTGAAATGACCAGTGTGAAAACAGCAGGACAGGTGTACTACAAAATGAGGAAGCAAAAACACTGTCTAAAAAAAAACAATAAAAAAACTTGCACTCACAACTAAAACCGTAGAGTTTTACTCTTTGTCTGAATTTATGAAATCACACACACACACACAAAAATTCCAAATCTTCAACTTACAGAGATCATTGAAAGCCCCTAGGTTGGAATGTCCTCCTAAATGCCGAAGTGATTTCTCCAGGTTGGGAGCACTTTTGGACCAGCGGCCATCAGCAAAGATGATGGAGGAGCGCTGGTGGCGGTCCTTCTGCACGGAGCTTGGTCCCCAGGTCTTGCCCTTCTTCCCGTCCACCATCACCTCAGCATAGTTGTGGGCAGAGTGAGGAGGATCTGAACAGATGCATTACAATACAATGTTAAAGTTAAAGTCTGTCCCGAGCCTAAGGCTCATCAGGCCAGTGCTTATCCTGGTTTCTGTGGCGTTAAGCGACTGAGAGTCATAGACTCCCCCCTGGATAGGACGCCAGTCTATCGCAGGGTTAACCCCCAACACAAGGTTGGTACCCCTTTTACACCTGGGTGGGGTGAGAAAATAGCCGTAAAGTGCCTTTCCCAAGGGCACAACGCCATAGCCAAAAGCTGGGATCGAACCCGCAACCTTTAGATTACGAGTCCAATGCCCTAACCACTTGACTACTGCAGCGGCTACAATACAATGTGGAAACATGTATTATTGCCTTCATGAAGGCAGTTTTTGTCACTGAAATGGGAACAGAATGGAACACAGCACATCAGAGATGGGGAGGCGATGACGGAATAACAAAGACTATGATACTGGGCCTTTCACATCATACCATAATCATACCATCATCATGCAGAAAATCCATATGCTTCATACAATGTCTACAGTTAACAGAATGAACAATGATAAAACAAACATGTATCTTGAACAACATTTATCACACAAACATCAGCCAGCACTTTGGCTATCTTCTCCAGGTCTTAATGTTTCTCATTCACAATGTTGGATTAAACACTATATAGACCTAACAGAGTTGGCATAGAAAAAAAGAGTTGGAAGAAAAAGTGGGTCACAGGAGGGGGGGGCCATGAAAAACTTGCCTGAACTGATGCAAAAACAATGTTACAGCAGTATCTAATTATTCAATCCTGGCAAATCCCGCATCGGGACTAAGAGGGTTAATTCACGAGACGCTGCAAAGTTTTGAACCCATTTTTATTTACATAAAATACATACTAAAAAAACAACCCCCTCCCCCTGTCCATCTAAAGCTATGGATTGTCAATACCCAATGAACCTTGATACCAGCTGGATGGACCCCTGAAGTAAACTTACATGCAATTGCCCTGAAGCGAGGTGGTGCCATGGGATGAACAGGGGAAGCAGGAGGGCTGTCAGGACTGGAGGGGTGATATCGCTTGTCGATATCATAGGCTGGCAGGTCTTCCTTCTGAACGGTGATGTTGTGTCGAAAGTCTACAACATGTAGATAACATAATGCATACAAAAATATCCAAGAACCTTTCTATTTTTAAAGCCAGAATTTCAATGTTCATCTATCTATAACATGAAGATAGCATAGTGGATACAAATATCCAAGACCTTTTTTTTTAAAAAGACAGAATTTCAATGTTCATCTATGAATTCATTCTTGGTGGGAAAGAACAGGCACAAAGATCTCTGTCCAAAGAGTATCTAATAGCCTTTCACGTCCTAAGCAATGCCATTATAGTATGTACACACACACACACACACACACACACACACACACACACACACACACACACACACACATTCATGATACGTTCCACAGTAGCTGTTTTTGATATACGCCATTACCGATAATGAAGGCAAGCAAGTATCCAAAATACAATGCCAATAAGAATACCAATCCAATCCAATCTGATCTCATCTATCCTGCCGACCATAGAGGCCATATCAGGGCTGTCTCCTTGTCAATTTTTTAAATCTCAGATTAAAACTGAACAACCATATATTAAAAAACAGGGTTTAAAAACTAACTCTAATGACAATACAAACAGAATCAACTGTTTGTTAAGAAAAAAATGAAGGCAAATTCAAATGGGCACACACAGGAAACAAATACATTTTAAATTAAAAACAAAACAAACTGAACAATCCCCACACCCAACAAAAAACAGAATAACCCCAACAACAACCCTCGACCCCCCCAAAAAAAAACCAACAACAACAAAAACTGCTTAAAATGAACAATAACAAAGTTCCACAAATCTAAATGGGTTTATACACAGTAAAACAAGAAAGCACACACAGTAGGTAATAAATAACGTACAGTCAAATAAAGGCCAAAAAAATTAGACAAAACAAGCACGCAGGATGCGTACAAGAAAGATGGTCTCCTCACCAGAAGGTTCGCTGATAGCCTTGCCCCCAGACTTGATATGTTTCAAGCGGATCTTGCCCTTCTTGCGCTTCTTGGGCGTGGGCTTGTGCATCACCTGCTGCAGTATCAGAATGTTCAGCTCCCGCTCCAGCAGGTCTATCTCACGAGAGGCCAGCTCCTGTTCCCGCTTCTTCAGAAGCTCTTCCTGAATTTTCTGCTGCAGGGCTGCTTTCGTCAGCTCCTCTTCTCGGCACCTCAGCTCCTGCAATAAGTCATGTAAATTGCCAATTGATTTTTTTTGTTGTCTTTCTGGGCTACAGCTAGGTTCACCACAGTTAAAACTTTGTGTATGAAATCGTTTCAGCCCACTGTTAAGGTAGCCGCTTTCCGACTTTGGGGATGATGTCTAAACACAACACCTGTGTGCATGCAATCTTACTAGCATGTGTGGCCCTACAAGTCAAGTCAAGTCAAGTCAAGTCAAAAACACTTTAATCATCCCCTGAAGGCCAATTACAATAAAATACTGACAGGCATTGATACAAATCATAATCAAAACACCATTGTGCATGCACTCTTACTGGCATGAGTGGCCTACAACACCATTGTGCATGCACTCTTACTGGCATGAGTGGCCTAAAACACCAGGGTGCATGCACTTTTACTGGCATGAGTGACCTACAACACCAGAGTGCATGCACTCTTACTGGCACGAGTGGCCTAAAACACCAGGGTGCATGCACTTTTACTGGCATGAGTGGCCTACAACACCATTGTGCATGCACTCTTACTGGCATGAGTGGCCTAAAACACCAGGGTGCATGCACTTTTACTGGCATGAGTGACCTACAACACCAGAGTGCATACATTCTTACTGTCATGAGTGGCCTAAAACACCAGTGTGCATGCACTCTTACTGGCATGAATGTGAACTATCAAAACTGACATATATGTGATGTGACAATTTTGGATACCACCACGTACAAAGATAATCATAAAACCTTCAAAATAAATATATCCCTGTGTAGACAGAGAGGAAATTTAATTTGGTTTGGTCTCTCATTGACTGGAGAGATAGCATGAGAGTGTTGGAGGTTGCTGCGAATGTATGTGTGTGTATAACTGCATACGACTGGTGGCATGACAGACACAATCAGGGGGCATTGGGTTGGGAAATAGAATGCAGTGGGGAAAAAAAAAAGCAGCAATAAAGTAAAAACACATTTCCTAAAGCCTGTTTCATTAAATGTTACAAGGAAGCTGACGAAAAGTTAAAACAAACAGACCTTCTCCCGACTTCTTAGTTCATCAAACATCTGTTCAATCTCCAGCCGCCAGTCCTCTTGCATGGTGTGGAAGGAGTCCTGAGGGGTGGTCACGAAAGGGGAGGTAGCAATCTCATCCAGCCGTTTCAGGATGTTCTGGAATGTGGGGCGCTCATGAGACTCTTGATCCCAGCAATCTGCAAACAAGCAAGCAATAACGTGTGTACACACAAGGCAACCATTCACTGACAGTTTATAAGAATGCATAATCAAAGCATATCTTGGGGGGTGGGGGTATGGACTACCTAGTGATTAGAGCACTGTGCTCATGGTCTGATGGCCCAGGATTAAGCCACTACCAGAGCACCCATTTAACCATCTTGACCCCACTACCACAGTAGCTGACACTAATGGCGGCCACTGCAAGATTTTGATACAACCGCAGCCAACAATTAGTCTTGACCATATTGGCAGTACTTTTCCATCAAACTTATCTCGTGGTTTTCACACAAAGTGTTTGAAACTTGGTGGGGTGATGTAAGGAGTGTTTCAGAGGGAGCCATTGATAAATTTAGACCAGTAACATGTGAGCAGTAGGGAGGGAAGGAAGAAAGCACAGCCAGCAATAGGAACGCTTTTTACCCATAGCAAGGTGGCAAAAAAAAAAAGGCATCTTCTTTAGTAGCAGACAATTTGTCTGATTAACTAGATGATGAATTGAATGTTATTGTATTGAAAGAAAAAATTAAACAATGAATGTTAAGTAAGTCAGATATTGAGAGCTGAGGAGGAAGAGGAGGAAGGAAATGCTGCAGTTATAGAGAAGAGTGACCCAAAAAACATCATTAATCTTTCCTGTATGCCGTTAGTGTGAAATCATCCACACCCCTCGATTTTACTATGCAACTTAAGAAATTTTAATACTGCTTCTCTGAAATTTTATGACTTTTATCAATAAACCATTGTCCTACACACAGGGGATGGGACAGCTCAGTGGTCAGAGCCCTCGCTTTTCAAAAGCTAAGGTCAAGTAGCATCAAGCGTGGTTACCAATGGGATGGGTGACAAATTGTGTGCTTTGGCTTCAGTACAGTCCCCTGTTCACCCAGCTGTAAATGGGTACCTGCTCTCTTTAGGGACAGGGAAGGTAAAGCAGCAAGGAAGAGGAGATGGGCACCACCCTCAATATGCTGGCCCCTAGAGAAGCCGAGGTTTCTGATGCCTCATTCCCCATGACCACATAAGTTGTGGGACACCTTTACCGTTACCTTTTTACCTACCTACACATTCACAGAATATTTTCTGTTTATGTTTAAAGAAAACCAACAAAATAAATAAAATATGTTAAGTACATTGTGGGTGTGAGCAAACCTATACTCCCAAAGAATGCAACTGATGTTCCATACATTGTGGGTGTACAGGCACCCATGCTTATTTTACAATTCCCGTTTGTTGGTTTTTTTTTTTATCCTTGAAGAAACCATGTCTTACCTTTCAGAATGGAACTCCTCTTTTTTGGGGGGTGGGGGTGGGGGGTGGGGAGAGGGCCTCAAATTTTTACAAACCCAAGTCAGTTTTCACAAACATCAAAGACCTTGAGAAAGCCGTCCCAGTCTAATAAAACTTTTACAAATCTAAATGACAAACAATATGAACCCTGTATCAAGTTTCAATCAAAGATTGTCACGTACCTGACATGAGCTTGGAGAACATATGAGGGCATGTTGAAGGAATTGGAAGTGTAAGTTTGTTGATTGCCACTCCATAGGCCACTCCAAGAGCATCGATGCCTTTGTAAGGGGTCTCTCCTGTCAGCAGCTCCCATAGCACCACACCATAACTGAAACATTCACCGTTTACAACATTCACACATGGAGGCAATACATTACTTCTTTTTATATGATCATACATAGATCATACAAAATCAGTAAACTATGCATAGCTGTATGCAGTTTCATGATATTTTTTGTTTGTTTGGGTGTTTTTTGGGGGGGGTTGGTTTGTTTTGTTTTTGTTGTTTTTTTGTTGTTGTTTTTGTTTTGTTTTTTGGTGGGGTTTTTATCTCTTTTTTTTTTTTGGGGGGGGGGGGGGTCACTTTCAGACAGGGAAGGAAAATAAGAAAAGGCTAGACATCAACAAAAGAGCTTAGCTGAGACACACTATATAAAATTTATATTGCACATTTTATTATACATATTATAGTATACTAGATTACTACACAGTATTATTCATGAGTATATGACAGCACAACATTTATCATGATCTTGACAACTTATTTCCATGGATTCCATATAAACTATGTGATGCATTATTTATAAGATGATTGATGACACATGAATTTCACATGGTCTAGATCTGCATTCAATCATAGAAGGAAAAAGTACTTACCTCCAGACATCGCTGCTTTTGGAGAAGCGGGAGGACTTGATCACTTCCGGAGCCATCCAGGCATACGTGCCTGCTGCACTCATACGTGTCGTCTTTTCCACCTCTCGAGCAAGACCAAAGTCTGTGATCTTCAGTGTCTTGTTCAGTAAGTTGTCGTTGTCCACAACCTCCTTCAGCAAGACTGTAAATCCACACAGGAGAACAAATATTTTTAACAATAATAATAATAATACATGGAATTTGTATAGCGCTATATCTTGTAAAAACAAATCAAAGCGCTTCCATTCGACCTACACAACACACAATAGTAGTCTAACACAACAGAAAAATTCATCATGATCTCATAATCAAATAGAAATATTAATGACCGATTACTGGATTTGAGCCAAGTGAAACATTCAAACAATAAAATGAAAAAAAATGCGATGTGATAAATTACAACATTAAGTTGTAAAACAAGTAGTACTATGTATGGCAAAATATGAGACTAGGTTAAGAGAAGTTTGTAACAAAATCAAAAGTAAAACATGTTTCATGACTTTCATTACATTTTTGTTCTAATGATTGCGCTGAAACGTACTATAAAAATAGTATGCATACACTGCATAGCATGTGAGTGCATGTGCATATGAGAGAGAGAGAGAGAGGAGAGAGAGAGAGAGAGAGAGAGAGAGAGAGAGAGAGAGAGAGAGAGAGAGAGGAGAGAGAGAGAGGAGAGAGAGAGAGAGAGAGAGGGAGAGAGGGAGAGGGGAGAGGAGAGAGAGGAGAGAGAGGAGAGAGAGAGAGAGAGAGAGAGAGAGAGAGAGAGAGAGAGAGAGAGAGAGAGAAAGAGAAAGAGAAGAGAAAGGAAAGAGAGAGACAGACACTGAGGCACACAGACAGAGAGACCATGTCACTTTTTGTCAGTGTGTGTCACTGTGTCAGTGTCATGAGTGTGTGTGACTATGTATGTAGTATGTTGCATTACAAATAATGAAAAACATTTTTTTTCTAGAACTAAACATCTAAAGAAAAATTATACTGAATTAAGCTCATTGGCATTATTACTTTTAGTTTTACTCATGGGACATAACAAAGATATGTTGACTGTTGTTGCTGTAGCTGTTGCCTTCAGATACACAATCATACAGTACCAGCATTAACAAATAAGTGCTTTTGATGGTTTTGAAGTACTTATCAAGAGCAAAATATCTGACAGAACTAAATACTTGTAACCTTTCCATGTAAATCATTGAGTAATATTGCTAATAACTAAACTTGTATGAATACTTAAGATACAAATTACTTTTGCATGTGCCATGACATATGAAGCTTATCTCAGTATCTGATCAACTTTATCAACTGATAATTGATTCAAGCTTGAATTTCAAGCTTGCTTACATGAGAAAATTAAACTCAGTAAAATGATTGAATCAAAAGGGACAAACTTAGGTGATACTGATACTGTGATAGTAAGTTAGCTATCATTGTTGATTGTATCAATGAGAATGAATGTAAAGATACTAAAGACGTAAAGTATAGTTTTTAAAACATGATGACTTACTTAATTTAATACAGCTAAAATCTATTCCAACAACTCCTCAACTCATAATTCTAATCTATTGGCAGGGAAGGAGGGAGGGGGGAAAAGAGTCTTATTATTTAACTTCCCCATTTGAAATTGAAAATAAATTTTAAAAAACTTGAATTAACTTCCTCATGTGAAAGTAAGTAAAAACTGCACTACTAGTCATAACAAGTTGTTTAAAAACTATAGTATTCTTGCGCAAAACTAATACAAGTTGTGTAGAAGGTTGTACACAGTCAAGTCAATAGAGATAGGCTGGGGGAAAGCCCATGCCAATCCCACTAAGACTAAGGCTATGTCAATGTACTTCAACAGTTCAAGTAGGGTGCAGGTACCTCTCCAGAAACCAGACTAAAAGGGGTACATGGAGTGGAGTGAGTGGGGAGGAGAACAACCACTCTAGCTCTCAAATTTTATACACCAGGACAGCAGGGATGTACACACACACACACCACACACACACACACACACACACACACACACACACACACACACACACACACACACACACACAAACACACACACACTGACATGTGCATTGACACACACAGAGTCACACACACAGAGTCACACACACACAGAGTCACACACACACAGTCTCACACACACACACAGAGTCTCTCTCTCTCTCTCTCTCTCTCACACCACACACACACACACACACACACACACACACACACACACACACACACACACACACACACACACACACACGCAGTGACACACACACATTTAATGCACACACACACATGACATTGTCTAACATGATCTCTTTCTTTCACATTTGTGTGCATAAGGGGGCATCCATACAATGATACATGCAAGCACACATGCTCACATATCGCATACACACTCATAATTATTTATGTATAATAGTATTAATACACACTCAGCAGACACAAATGTGTATCATCATAGTATGTTATATTTGAATATTGTATATTTTCAATGACCACAAATTGATTAAATACAATTACAATATAAACCAATCAAAAGTTCTTTATTAAATTTTCTAAAGAATTTAAGTTCTCTTTACTGTTCCCTTTTTTCAGTTAACCTCTTATTCTTAAAGTTCTGTCAACCTCAGAATACTCTGTGAGCACTACCTTCAACATCAACAAGACTACTACTACTATAATGTATACAATATATATATATGTGACGCTCTGCCACATAAGAAGTCGCTTTGCTGCGTTTGCACCAAAGGTCTATTTTTAGTTATTGACAAGTCAGTAATCTGCAATAAAAAGGCTATCCAATACAAAAAACAGATTGAAAATCGGACTATTCTGTGCAAAGTTATTACAAATTGAAATGATAGACTGCAGGATGGGACAAAATGAGAAACAGGCAAGTTTATTTTCGTAACAGGTTGTCAGAATGAGGGCTTGGGTATTTTCAAAACACATTTAAAAGCAAAATAAATAAAAATCATGCCTTAATATTTCATTACAAAGGTAGAATAACGGATATAGTTTAATAATCGACCAAAATCTCAAAATTGACAACTTGACCCCCATCTGCCTTTAATGGCTCCTAGCACAAAATTGGGTAATGTGCTAAGCGACTCATTTCGTGGTGGAGCGTCACATATGATTTTAACTTTAAAAAGGTATTTGACAAGGTGTGGCATGCAGCTTTGTGGGCAACCATGAACTTATACAGCATCAATTGATGCAAACCTAATTAGAGTCATCAAACAGTTGTACAACAAGGCCACCAGTGCAGTGAACTACAACATTGGAGAGTACCACCGGTTTCAAACAACAGTTGGAACTGAGTAATGGCTAATGCAGAGCTGTCTACTCTCACACACTCTTTTCAACATCTTCCTTGAGAGAATTTTCTAATCATGGCTGATGCAATGAAACATCATGTAAAGGATCAGTCAGCATTGGTGGCAGAACAATTACAAACCTCCACTTCACATATTCTATGACACTGACAGACTAGCAGGATCAGAAAAAGAGCTTGCCAGCCAAACAGAACGCCTAAATATAGACCTCCAAAACATACGTCATGAAAATCAGTGCAGAGAAGACCAAACTGATGACCAATAATGCCAATGGCATATCACTATCAGTATCAGGGTCAATGACCAGAAGCTGGAAACAGTTCAAAGCTTCAAGTACTTGGAAGCTGTTGTATCAGACCAAGGGTCCAAGCCAGAATAGTATGCATGATTGCACAGACAATAACACAGGGTTCGCGACAACCGGTAATTGTCGGTATTTTACCGATTGTAAACAGGGAATACCGAAAATTTTCGAAGCAGCCGGTACCGCGTACCGGTTCTATTTGCCTGTGACCGATTAGATTTCCGTCTCAAAAAAAAAAAGTCTAAAGTGACGTTTCCTGACAGTCTGTCATGGGCCTGTACTGTGCTTATCGCACCTACCCCTTTCCACCCCCTTCCGACGAACATCTTTAGCGCCAGCCTTATTAGCCTAGCACGCAGAACAGCAAGCTTTACTGTGAAAGAATAGAGCTTCGCGCTCTTCTCGGCATGACAGCGACGTCCATCACATTGAGTAAATGGGGCCTAGATTTATTTAGTCTGTATTCTTTTAATCTTTTATATTGAGGATAATGGAATAAGCACTCCTGTGCTTTTTCACACCCAGTCCCCGTGTGTATGCAGTTTTGTAAATGTAATCTGTTCCCACCGGCACACGATGGCCTGCTCTTACGAAAAGCGAAAAGCGAGGGTCTATGACTATGAATTTGCGCGTTGCTTTGAGAGAGAAGAGTCGAAAACCAAATCTAAATTGAACAAAGATCTAGGCCTAGATGAGCGCCAAGCATAGAAACAAGAAAGAATATAAGTCACACGAATGATGCCATGCAAAACAACAGACTGACACGGACAGTGGCACAGGCGCTAGAAAAAAAATCCTATTTCCTTCGTGGCTTCCTGCCCAAGAAGCGAGTGGCAGCAAGCAGCACGGCAGTCAAAGTCTGAGAGATTCGCGTTCAATTTAGATTTTGTTTTGCTGCCTAACAATCCCCCCCTCCCCCACCCCCTCACTGATTAGTTTCGTTTTGTTCACAGTACGTACCGGATTTTATTTTCTGGGGACCGATTTTGGGGGAGTTGGTCAAGATGTCTCTGAAATGGCAACTGGCAGTACCGGTTTTAAAAAATCCTAGCGCGAACCCTGTAACAGTACTGTCAAAATTGAACACCATCTGGAGATGAAAATATCTCACTCAACTCCAAGGTCAGACTAATGCACTCCCATATTATATTTATAATCCATTCCTGTATGCCTGTGAATAGTGGACTCTGCAGATTTGGACAGAAGTACAGGCGATAGCTCTAGATGAGATGTTTCCGGAGACTCCTTGGCATATAGTCTAATAAAGTAATAGAGTGGTGTGGTGATTTGAATGCAGGTGTGTCTATGATACCAAGTACTGAGGTGGTGAATGGACATTAAACAAAACAAAACTCCTTGGCATCTCCTACAGAGACCACATAAGCAATGAAGCAATGAATAAGCACATTTAAACAGAATCTAGCAAGCCGGTGGGCCCTACAAAAACCTAACAATAACCGTAAAGTTTTAAGCATAAACTTAAATGAGAAATTGAGAGTCATCACCACTTTTCTGCAGTTTTTTACCCTCCTTTTTAGGCACTTCTAAAAGAAACATGAATTGTGTTTAGAATTAATTCATTATATAATATGCATGCATACATTCCTGAAATGAAGATATAGTTGAAATGCAAGCAGCAACAACATACACAACTATGTTTTAAAAACCTGCCCATCCCCACCCACTGACCCAGGAGAGCTGCCTGCAACACATCTGGCAAACACTGAATAGAGATCTATCATGTGACAAGGACTGATGTATCTAGAGAGATGTATCATATTATCAACTCTTTTCTGGTCCCCTTTACACTCAGAGCTCCACCTATTGTCCTTTCTGACCAAACTCACACTGAAGATTACTGCATGCTATCAAATCACATTATGACTTTATGTGAGGGATATCTTCTCTCAGGATGGAGTTGGCTTCTCTCTCTCTCTCTCTCTCTCTCTCTCTCTCTCTCTCTCTCTCTCTCTCTCTCTCTTTATTGTTTTATTTTATTGTTTAGTATCTTTTCATCATGATGTATCCCTGAAAAGGGCGGGGACTGGATGTAAAAAAGCACACGAGTGCTTATCTATTATCCTCAAATAAGATACTTTGCCTTGCCTTTGCCTTGCCTTGCCTTGCCTCTCTTTCTCTCTCTCTCTTTTAATAACCCGGGTAATGTTCTAATGGGTGCAGCCAAGTGTGAATTCATATTATGCAGATAACAGGTTACACTGATAACATGAGAGAACCTTCATTCAAAAAGAGGAGCCATTGTTGTACGGTTGGACAGCTGGTAGGGGGAGACAGATCTGTACAAGTTACAAGCTACTAAAGATAAAGCATGCAGTGTAAAGTAAAGCATAAATTTCTTCAAGTCTACTTTAGTTAAAAAAATTACAATTAAACTCCTAAAAAGATTTCGTTCAGAATTAATTAGGTCAGAAACTAGATTTGATGATAGTTGCTATAGAAGATTACTGATCAGAGGTCTACAATTTTTCTGTTTTCATGAGTAACTCAGTAAGCAGACACTACAATACAAAGTTCTACAAGAGAAACTAACTTGGTTTTATTCCTTCCTGAATTTTTCCTTTTTATCAAGAGCTTTCTGTTCTCTACAGTAACTGTGCTATTTTTTTCTTTTAAGCACTAAACTTTTTAACATACGCATCAGCATCACAGAGGGAAAAAAAGATTTAAATTTATCGGTTGGGGGTGGGATAACTAAGTCAGTAAGTGGTCAGAGCACTTGCTTTCCCTAAGTCAAGTTAAGCAGCGTCAAGCGTGGTTACCGATACCAGTTGGATGGGTGACCGTTTGCAGGCCTTGGCTTCAGTAAAGTTCCCCCAGTTCACCCAGCTGTAAATGGGTACCTGCCCTCTTTAGGGTCTGGGGAGGTAAAGCAGCAAGGGAGAGGAGATGGGCACCGCCCTCAATATGCTGGCCCTTAAAACTAGGAAGCTGAGGTCTCTGATGCCTCGCTCCCCTACAACTGCCTAGGTTATGGGACACCACCTACCATACACTAATAGTTTACCATCTGGAACATTTTAATTTATAAAATATAAGACCTGTGTGTGTGTGTGTGTGTGTGTGTGTGTGTGTGTGTGTGTGGTGTGTGTGTGTGTGTGTGTGTGGGGTGTGTGTGGTGTGTGTGATGTGAAGAGAGAGAGAGAGAGAAGAGAGAGAGAGAGAGAGAAGAGAGAGAGAGGAGAGAGAGAGAGAGAGAGAGAGAGAGAGGAGAGAGGAGAGAGAGAGAGAGAGAGAGAGAGAGAGAGGAGGAGAGGAGAGAGGGGGAGAGAGAGAGGAACATTGTGTCATTGTGTGTGTCAGTGTGTGATACATGTAATGTGTGCATGTGTTCAGAGTTGGTATCAGGAAATCCACAAAATCATCAATGCATCATGTGAATTCCCCATTACTTCATGAAATAATGATGAATATGAATTTAAATTTAATGTCAAAACTCAATCAAATGATGATAAATATTTACTGTCATTACAAGTACATGACCCACATCTTGTGATTTGTCCCATGGATACTCATGGTACATCACCACATGCTGATGAAAGGTGATCAGTGTCACTAACATTATAGTACAAGATGACAAAAAACTGGTTTCCTAGACATGTGTGTTGCTTCTTGATCACAGATCAACTATATTATCATTTCTCACTATAAATGAATGGTAACTTATATTATAAAGCACACAACAACCTCTGTACCCAAAGCCGGCAAAGGCATTCATGATCACAGTGCTGGGGAAAGCTTGCGGGATATTGTCTTAGAATAGAGGTAGAAAAAATAACTTCCATTGAGAACTTTATGATCACAGGTAAATGAGGTATGCACAAAACACAGCACACTCGCCAACAAATGTACACACACACACACACACACACACACACAACACACACACACACACACACACACACACACACACGTTGTACTGACAAACACACACAAGTGACAAACACCCCCCCTTTCAGATGAGAAATCCTATAAATTGAGGCTATTCTGATTCATGAGCGAATGCACACAGAACATCTTGCATACACATTAAAACCTGTTTCACCTTTTGGAAGAGTAGGCCATTTGTGCTGGTGGGAATAGATTCATGACAAAAATCTACAAAACTGCATGCACACAAGAACTGGATGCCCAAACACATGAGTACTTATTTCATTAACCATCTAGATAAAGGAATTTAAAATGAATACATCTGTAAACACACACACACACACACACACACACACACACACACACTCACACACACACGACCCGAGTTCGATTCCTGTTGGAGGGGATTTTTCCCCTGGCTGGAGTTACCATGGTAAGTGTTGACTCCACTCTCCCAAAAAGTCTTTCGGGATGAGACTGTAAACCCAGACCCCATGTGCGGACGCATACAGAACATCTTGCGCACACATTAAATCCTGTTCCACTTTTCATAAGAGTAGGCCATGGCATTGTGTGCCAGTGGGAACAGATGACAATATTTACACAACTGCATACACACGGGGACTGGATGAAAAAAAGCATGAGTGCTTATCCCATGGCATTATCCTTGATATAAAAGAATGAAATAAAATAAAATAAACACACACACACACACACACCACAGTGACACACACACACACACACACACACAAACACACGTATTATACACAATATACTTTTTTTTAATATACGTTATATCTATAGTCATAGTTTTATTAAATTTAAATAATGTGAATGCGAATGTGCATGCACATGATATTATAAATATAAACATGTTTTTGTTTGTGTGCACACACCTGTGGGCACGCGCACACATACCACAATCAATGTAATTATTCTAACATTTGACTGATCTTATTCCTCAACTTGTTTCCTGCTCAGAGTCATAATAAAAAACAATGAGCACACTATTTAATATAAAAATGAATCAATGACAAAGTATTTCCAGCATAAATGATAAGTGAATTTTGTCTTTATTTTCATTTCTTGCCATCTTGGTAAATTATGCGACTCTGATTCCAAGATACTAGTTAACATACTGACCGACCCAACACGTGTCAAGTCTACAGGTCCTGTTTGACCTGTCTCTGACAGGTCTACAAAACCTATTGTACAATTTTTCTACAGCAAATTATGTGAAATGTTTAAAAAGTGTAATTAAAGATTATGTCTCGTACACTGTTTTGATTGCTTTTTGAGTATGACTTGGTGGTTAGCTGCATGCCATTTATTTGATTTATCATCCACTGGTCTGCGAAATGACAAAAAAGCAACCCACATCAGATCACGACAGATGATGAGCAAATATTGAAATAAAACAAATTGATAAAACAAATAAAACAACAAAAACAGCCCCAACATTAAGCAAGGTGACAAAACAAAAGACGATCAGAACTCTCCATGATTTAAGTGATTTTGAGCCAGTCTTTTAACTACCCACCTATGATTAACTTAGTTTTCAGCCGGTCTTTTTTTTTAAAACCACCTTATCAGTAATGTGACCCTTTCACCAATATTACTTATTAAGTTAATACTATATTACTTTATTAGTCATGAACTTGTAAATTATTTGTAACATTTGCTCTACACTGAATACACTACAGTATTCACTTGGTGATGTACTTGTAAATAAAACTTATAATTTAATTTTAAAAAGCTGTGTCAGCATATTATTAATTTATAATTGCAAAAATCTATGAAGTTCTTCACTGAGATAAAGTTGAAATATTAGTTTGTTACCATAAAATTTCATTATGATAGAACAAAAACAAAACAAAGCTAGCAACATGGTAAACTCAATTGTATGAAAACAAACCAGTTTTCTTATCATGGAAACTTGTGAATGAACTTACTGTTGCTTGACTTCAGATCTCGATGAATCAGTGTAAGGGGCGCCTGTTCATGAAGATAGTGCATGCCACTGGCAATCTGTTGTGCCCAGTTCACCAAAATATCTGGGGGAATCCTTCGTCCACTGAGCACCCTGTTCAAAGACCCTCCAGCAGCATACTCCATCACAAGGCACAAATTGGGAGGTCGCAAGCACACACCTCTCAGAGCAGTAATGTTTTTGTGGTTCAGTAACCAAAACATTTTGGCCTCTTTTCGGACATTTTCTATTGTGACACTAATTGGTTCATCTGGGTCTGATCTTGCAGCTTTTACTGCAACAGTCTCATTCCTCCACTTACCCCTGTACACTTTGCCAAACCCACCCACCCCAATCACTTCCTCAAGTTCTAACTCTTCATCAAAATCTATGTCAAATGGTCTGTCATTTTGCTGAATGTCTGGGGGAATCTTATCAGTATTAAGTTGTGAATCTTTGGCAACAAAGTTGCTCGGGAAGATGCCAACCTTTCCGTTGGCCTTGCCCATCCACCACCCATCATCCCCCGAATCTACGTTCAGTACCTGGACCTGAGTACCCCTTTGCAGGGTCAACTCGTCCTCTCGGACAGCATCGTAGTCAAATATTGCAGTCCATAATGGACTGAATTCACTTTCTTCTTTTTTACGATAATCATAAGACCTGTTTGATTCCATTGAATCGGTAATCACCCCTGCGCTTCGCATTCGAAGGGTCTAGGGTGTTAGGTTCCTCATGAAACTCGGGTTTGTTGATATTGCGGTGCATAGCTGGACCACCCCGAGGTGGACACAATCACAAAATATCCACTTTAGGTACACAATCATGCCATCAGGTGATGATTTTTCACTGGTTTCACTTCATCCATGACTTTTAACATCAGAGACAACAGTCAAAACATTTCCGAGACCGAACTTTACTCATATGTGGCTGCAAGTTTCGAGCGAGTTCCTACACCTTTGTAACATCCCATCGAGGCTCAGCCGCCATGTTGTGTACTTTGACCTTGACCGCTATAAATAGACTTCAAAATTTCAATAACCAAAAATTTACTTTTAGAGATATTCAAGACAGCTTATGAAAATTTAAAATAATTTTTCACTTTTAAATGATCACAGATCATGTCATGTCATGCGAGAAGTTCTCGTAATAACTCGTTGCAAGTGCACTTGTACGTGATGTGAGCAGCAATGGCTGCTCGGTTCCTGATTGTGAAAATAGGACACGGATGTAATTTATTTTCTGCATGACTTTTGTCGCATTTCATCGATGGGATCCCACATTCTAGACATCCTTCGTCAAGGAATCTGGGCATCCTTGACTGGAGGATGGTTCTACGATCCCCAGCACAATGTATTTTGCAACACGGTGCACCTCTATCTCTGGATGTTTCTGTTGGCATTTCCTTTCGTTCTTTACCTTGTGAGTTCGATTACTTTGACCTGTAATCGCTGATTAAGTGATAACTTTATACACATAGGTCTTGTTACACCTGTAAGCAGTCCCAGATCTGTTTAAATCGTGTGTATTTATACGTATACAACCTTAATTGTCTTGAGGTCGAGGAGCTGTTCATGTGATCTGATCCAATGATCGATGAATTATCGCAGGCGTGGTTTACGGTACTAGTACAAATTCCTTCAGCAGTAGATCTAGTTATCAAGCGTAGGCATTTGTTTATAAGCAGAAAGCAACTTAAAATGGAAGAGAAGCAGCGTTGACAAAGCATGCAATCATCATCTTTATCATTGTTATAAAATCAAGTTTGTGTGTGTGTGTGTGCCTGTGTCCATACATGCGTGCATGTGTGCGCTTCTGCATACAGTGTGTTCCTAGCTAAAAAAAAGTTTCCCCCTGCCTCCTCTCCATCCCACAACATTTTCAAGCGTCTTCCACAGAACTGTGATCACCTACATGGGTGTGGGGTTTTGATGTGCTTTACTTATATACTGTTATAGACTATCAGTTATTCATGTGTTTGTTGTGTGTAAACTATGTACACATGTGTGTGTGTGTGTCACTGTGTATGTGTGTGTGTGTGTGTGTGTGTGGTGTGTGTGTGTGTGTGTGTGTGTGTGTGTTGTGTCACTGTGTGTATGTGTGTGTGTGTGTGTGTGTGTGTGTGTGTACTTAGTAGTGTGTCGCCCTGTGTGTTCCCCCATGTGGATGCATTTTTGTATTTTGTACTACTTTATGTCACAGCAGATTTCTCTGCATGAAATTCGGCTGCTCTCCCCTGGGAGAGCGCCTCGCCACATGTGCAGCGCCTACCCCGTTTTTTTTTTCTTTTCTTTTTCCTGCATGCAACTGTATTTGTTTCCCTATCAGAGTGGCTTTTTTCTACAGAGTTTTGCCAGGGTCAACCCCCATGTTGCCGTGGGTTCTTTTACATGTGCTAAATAGTGATGTGTAACACATTGGACCTCGGTTTATCATCTCATCTGAAAGACTAGCGCCCAGACCACCACTCGGGTCTAATGGATGGGAAAAAGTTGTGGGTCCAAACGGGGTACGAACCACCACACACTCCAACCCAGACTTTTCGCTTTCTAGGCAAGGTGCGTTATCACCTAGACAACCGATCCATATCGGCCAGGGGCTATCAGTATAATTACTATAAATAGCATCCCCACCTTCTGGAAATTTCATGCTAGAAGTGCCCTCATTTCTTTTTTTGTTTTGTTTTGCTGCCTCGTCTTCTGTGACGTCCTCCTCGTACCGCTGTTCCCACGCCGCTCATTTCAATCTCCCCATCACAGCCATACCCAGATTCATTTTGTCCCATCCCTGGGATCAGCAGTCCACAGGGAGCACATTAATGTTAGGCCGCCATGGGGCCACCAGCCAGAGGGGCCCTGCACTTCTGCTGAGTCACTTTGGTGGTGTTCAGTGGTGCCTGTTCTGATCTAACATACGCAGAACACCATCTACTAAGCTCCCTACTAACAACAGTATTAGCTCAGTCACGAAGCCAGACTGGGTGAGTCACCCATCTGAGGTGGTGACCACCACAACGTCCCTCCAACAACCATCTCCCCGCAAATCTCCAACCCCTAAGGCTTTGACACAAACTCACCACAGGCACAGAAGTGTATGGGGAAACCGAATCTGAGGTCACCATGAGGAAGTGCCCTCATTTCTATCCCTCTCTTTGTTTCACTTTCTGCCTTGTTCCTTTTCTTCCTGTCACCTCCTTGTCTTATTTTCTGCCTTCTTCAGTTCTTGGTCCATTTCCCTGTCTTTTTTTCCCCAAGAAATAACATACAATTGCCTTTGATCAAATATAGTTCTCAGTGATCACGAAGAGTGTGAATAAGATGAAATTACCCTAGCTGCTGTCACAGTTGTTTTGTCAGATCAGAGAAGATTAGGTTCAATAAAGTTTGCCTGTTTTACAGTCGGATAGTGACACATTTGCCATTGTGGATAAATTCATACAATGAGAAATGAAACAAGGCTGTGATTGGCTGCAACCAACCACTTACAGCTGTAGATGAATAGGAAAAAGCCCAATAGGCCTATAGGCTATACTATCACTATCACTATCACTAGCAGATAGTTCCTCAGCTGAGCAACTTTGCTAATTCTGTAAACTCTACTCTTTAGCTTTAGGGTTTACAACTGTTGCTACCATAAAGTTGCAGGTTACAGCAATAGCAAACAAAAGCAGCTAGCAGTAGCATGTTCTTGAGCCCTTTACACCTGTTAAAATTTTTGGACCTGAAGATAGAATAGCACCACTAATACTAATCATAATCATATGTTATGATTGGAAAGGGGGGGGGGGGGGGGGTTGTTATGCTAATTTGAATAGAACTTGATAGAACTAGTTTCCTGTGCGTATTTAGGGAGAAGGTGAGTTTATAGAAGGTCCTGTTATTTTCAATTTTAATGTTTCTTCTCTGCAGTACATCATGTTCAAAGATTTTTTTGATTGATGGAGCCAGCCCCTAAATTCTGATCAAATATCCTGTGAGAGAGGAGGGGGATGACAGCAGTGGATGGTGGGCATTACTAAAATTATTGCTAATGCTATGCAAAGTGAACTCTATAAAATTTTTGCTTGATATAGCTGTTTCTGTGTAATATTTTAAACCATTCCCAGGAAAGCAACCTCAAGTCTTGTGCACAATAGAGATGGGACAACTACAACTGCAAGCATACAGCATGTAGTGATGTACTACTATGTACAGTAACAATAGAATATAATATTAATAATCTGAAAATTTGTGTGGATGGATTACTGTCTCCTAACCATATGTAGAGCTCTGTAGTGATATCAGCCTTTGTGTAAAGCAAACATAGACAGATTAAACTAGATTGGAAAATGAAACAAAAGAACCAAACAAAAAAGACAGTTCAAAAGAAACAGCCACCATAGTGCAGTGGTTAGTACCTTGGATTTTGGACTGGAAGGTCATGGACCTGTTCAAATCCCATAAGACTCAGAGTCATACTGGGATTTTTCTGACTCTGGCCGGCTCCTCTGTCTCTCTGGCCCGGTTGACACTGGTATGATAGTAAGCATAGAGTACAACCCTGTCAACTTGTATCAAGTAGTCTCAATGCACCTCAACAGCAGTCATCATTACATCATCATTATCACTGGTTATCATGCAAGAAAAAAAAATTGCCTCTGATTCGGTGGTCCCATTTGGTGTGGTCTCATGGTGACCTCAGATTTGGTTTCCCTATGGATACAGTTGTAGTTGTACACCTGTGGTGAGTTTGAGTCAAAGCCTTTGGGGTAGGAGGTTTAAGGGGGATGGTGGTTGCCACCTCAGGTGGGCAACTCACTCAGTCTGGCTCCACGGCTGAGCTAGTGCTGTCATTAGTAGGGGGCTTAGTAGGTGGTGTCCGGTATGTTCAGAACAGGCACCACTGAACACCACCAAAGTGACCAGCAGCAGGCAGGGCCCCTCTGGCTGGTGGCCCCATGGCGGCCTGATATTGATGAGGTTCCTTGGGATGAGACATAGCGAATCTGGGTTTTGCTGTGGGTGTGTGACAGGGAGATTGAAATGAGTGGCATGGTAACAGCATGATGAGGACGAAACAAAATAACTTAAAGGAAGAATGAAAAAGAAGTGCTAAAAGTAGAAGAAAAGCTTACAAATCCAGCTGATACACAAGTTTATAAATTCTTTAATATGAGAACCCCATCTCCATGCAGTAAAAGAAAAAAAAATTACAACAAATTATAATCTTTCTGTGAAAAAATATTGTTCTTGCAAATGAATAGACAAATGAGGACAAAATCCCCCCCCCCAAAAAACACAACAACAACAACAACAACAAAAAAACCAACAAAAAAAACAAACAACAACAAACCCAACCAACCAAACAAAAAACAACAACAAAAACCCCCTATAACCTATCCCAAACAAACCAGTGACATAACACGAAAACAATGAAACAAACAAATAAACAGAGAAGCAAAAAAAAAAAAAAAAAAAAAAAGCAAACAAACAAAACAGACTAAAAACAAAGAAAGTATTTTCCCGCAACATGCCTTTCAAAAGTAGACAGCCTGTGGGGATTTTTTTTTCTTTTGTCAACACTTTTTAATCAGTGTTGACACAGTGCAACCTATTCTCAAGCTTGTCGAGGAAAGATGATTGTAAGTTACTCTTATTCTTAAACAGAAACTCAGAACTTGAGTAAAGGTTGAGTAAGGCTTGTGAATGACATTATCTATGGTTTTGTCTGAAAAGCCGGACTATTTCTGCTGGGGCATGAAAAATGACAAAAGAAAGGATGACAGATGAATTATAGGAATAAGATGGGAAAATGTTTTTCTTCCTTTTTATCATTCGTATTTATTTATGAGCACCAATTGGCCCAAATGTATACCAGCATTAGACCAGAACAGTGGGGAAGTTTGGCATAGGAGAAACAAACCTCAGAGGGCTATGCCTTCTGGAGTTTGCCAGCAGCTACATGTATACAGCTCACCCTTTCCATCACCCTGCACCCTACACACTGTCAAGAAGAACAGCAGCCTGGCAACCTCTTGCTCCATGTTTAGATTTTCTTTTTTCACTCAGTTTTATGTTCTAAAAAGATGTTCTTTTGAATATACTGTACATGTTCATATGCTGTTTTCTTTGCTTATATTTAAATAAAAATCCAAGTCTAAACTCTTATTTTGCTGGCTAAACAGCAAGAGGGGCAAACAAAGAGCATTTATACTGTTAAAATGAGTTTTTTGTGTTGTTTTTTTAAATTTCAGACCTTGGTCCCAACCATACTGGTATGGGGTCTGTACTGTGGGACAGTTGGTGTCATCTTCACATTCGTCAAGGTCTTTAACTTTAAGTTGCACCATATCTTCAACACGGGGGAGGTAGTGGAGGAAGATGCTGTGTCAGAGAGCCGAGCTTCTGAGGCTGCTGGCAAAACGCAGGAAAATAGGTGGGTATTTTTTTTGCTTTTCTTTTTTGGTAAAATTGTTGGCGCATTGAAAGTTGAAACAAAGTTGGAACTGTTAGCTCATGAAAACTAGATATTACTATAAGTTGATAGAGTGATACTGTAGGCCAGTGTTTTCAGTGCATCATTCAATTTCTGTTTGATCAGAACTGGAATCTGGATTATTGTTTAATGAAAAAAAGTAGTCTCATTGTTTTATCTGTGTTTTGAACGTCACTTAGAAATGATTCCGAGGGTCTTAAAGGTTGTATTGGTTTGTCAGTTCTGTATACAATGATACAGGGTGTTAACCACCTGTTTTTTATGTGTACAAATGTGTGTTAATTATACATGAATGCCACAGCATCACTAGTGTCACTGCACAGGTGTCACAAACACAAAACAACATAGTACTTATGTTATTGTTCATTATACAATATTTTAATCTCAGTAGTTTCTAAAGTAGTTGTTGTGACTGCACAGGGACATAACACGTTGCTGAAAGAGCAAATTGTGGATGTATTGGGGGTGTACCCATTGCTGTCACCTGTCACACCTTGTCACACTGGCGACCTATTGTTTTCCTTCTTGCTATTTAAAAAAAAAAAAATTGACCAGCCTGTATAGGTATTCTCTTTGTTTGTCAGCTTTCTAACACTTAAGTTTCATAGGAAAAGTGTGGTTATTGTGGAAAATAATGTGAAAAGCTTCATGTTGGCGTGTATGCCATGCATCAGCCGCTAGGTCAGATTTGTCCACAGTCAGTTTGTTTAGGGCAGGTTGCCACCCTCGATGGAATGTGGCAAGTGGCATGTTTCTCTTTTGGGTCACTCTTCTCCTCAACTGTGTCACATCATCTTCCTCCTCAGTTTTCAGTATCTGATTCACTTAACATTTCTTGTTCAAATTTTTGAACTTTTAAAAGAAAAGCATATATTATTATCATTACATTATTATGTATGCTGGTTATGTTTGTGTTTTCACAACCCGCTATGAGCAGATATGGTTATTAATGAGCTTCCTGTGGACTTCTAGCCCAGGGTATGAGACATAACAAATCTGGGCATGGCTGTGGCAGGGGCATTGAAATGAATGGTATGGAAACAGCAAGATGGGGGTGTCACAGAAGAAGAGGCCCCCCCCCCCCCCCCCCCCCCCCCCCCCTTTAAAAAAAAGCTGACATGAATTACGGGATTTTTAATGTGCTTATTTGATCTTCTGCATGTGTATACATACATACATGAAGGGAATTAAGGCACTGGCAGGTCTGTACTTAAAGTTGACCTGGGGGGTTGTAAAAATCCCCACTTAATATCATCAGACACTGCTGAGGTTGAAATCCGTGACTTCATGACTAGGCCGTAGCATCCATCAAATAGCATTCAATAATCAGATAAATCATGTGCTACAAAAGCAAAAAAGGAGATGCCTTTGTTTCTTTTTTGCCACGCTGCTTCATGTGAACAGCGTTGCTATCACAGGCAGTGCTTTTCCTGTTCCATCTCTTCCAAGTATTAGTGGTTTAAATTCACATTGCTTAGATCTCTCCACCAAGTTTCAGACTCCTTGTGTGAGAACCACTTATATGTGGTGCCCATGTGGTCAGCTCCAACAGTCGTCTGTGGTTATAATGGAAAGAACAGATGCCTACTGTTGATGTCAGCTGTAGTTGTAAAGGGGTCAAGAAGGTTAAGGTTAAGGGTCCATGATTTATTTTAGAACTAGTGAAATTTTCTGTCTTGGGGTTGGTTGGTTTTGTGTTTTCTGCTTTTTTCTAATCTCCTGGCTTCATTTCTACGTTTGTTATTTACGCTTAAAGAATGATGAAAAGAGCGTTTTAACCATGTCATAAAAAGTATTTAATTAATTTCTGTGAAATTTTAGCAGTAAAGACCATGCAACCGGAGCTTGATAGACAATGATGCATGCCAGGTCAGCCACCAATTATATTCATTCTCTGTCTGTGACTAGAATGAGCATTGTTAGTACAACATGATTTCACAAGCCTTTACCAGTTATTGTGAAGTGTTAGTGTGAAGTGTCAGTGTTTAGACTTTATTCAGCAAAAGTCACAGACATGCATTGAAATATTTGAACCTAACTTTCAGTGGACAATCGCAGGACACTAAAAAAAAAAAAATTACTTAACAAAAAATATATATATTTATTAATAAAAAAATTTTTTTTACTTTAAAATTATTTATTTTTGCTTTTTTGAATCGCTGGAAATTTACCTTCCAGGATGTTATAAATACTGGCATGTGGTTTTTTCCTTTTAGGAGTGAGAAAGGCGAGGCATATGAGATGACTGTGTTGTCTTCGGCTGGTGGTGACTTCCCTGCTGAGAACAAAGCTGAGGCCGGTGAAGAGAAAGGCCATGGCGAGACAGAGGGAATGCTTCCATTATCTGATGGAACAAAAGGTGCATCTTTTTGTTCTTCTAGGCTCTGTGTGTGTGTGTGTGTGTGTGTGTGTGTGTGTGTGTGGTGTGTGTGTGTGTGTGTTTATTTTTATTTTATTTTATTCTTTTATATCAAGGATAATGGAATAAGCACTCATGTGCTTTTTTTTTACATCCAGTCCCCGTGTGCATGCAGCTTTGTGAATCTTGTCAACTGTTCCCACCGGCATACAATGGCCTACTCTTACAAAAGCGGAACAGGATTTAACGTGTGAACAAGATGTTCTGCATGCGTTCGCACGGGGCCTCAGTTTATAGTCTCGTGTGTGTGTGTGTTATTATTATTTTTTATTTATTTGTATTTTACTTTATTCTTTTACATCGAGGATAATGTTATTATTATTAGTTTTATTATTATTATTTTTAAATTTTTTTTTTATTTTATTCTTTTACATTTAGGATAATGGATAATGTGTGTGTGTGTGTGCGCGAATAGAGGGGGGAAGAAGAAGGGACAGTGATATGCATATCACTGATATACTGATATATCATATCATATACTGATATATGATGATATATATATATATATATCATCATGTGTGAAAAATGTAAGCTGCTGTGGATAATGAGTGATCATTCATTTTGTCATTATTTCAGTGTTATATAATTCACACTTTGCTGTTTAGGCAGTTGTGTGCAATCCTATATATATCATTACATCACATTATGGTTACAGGTTTAGCACCACTGGCCGAGATAGAGGATGGGGAGATTGTGTTAGAGGCATCTGGAAATCAGCTTGCTGATGGCAGCCCAGACAGCAGTCTGAATGGTACAGTGAAGAGCTGCTTCTACATTTTGGCATTCATGTTTTTATTCACATATATGTGCACGCCCATACACACTCAGAACTTTTTGGCTAAATGTTAGATAAGTGTGGCTAAATGTTAGGTAAATGTAAAACGTGCTATTGTGTATTGTCAGATCAAGGCCTTAGTTTTTTTGCTTTCTTTTTTTGTCAGGTGTGTGTTTATTTCTTTATCCCGGAAGAAGGAGAAAAGGGTGGGGTGGGGTGGGGGTAGAGATTGCCCATTGGTTAGAGAGTTGAGCTCACGATCTGATGGCTTGGGTTCAAGCCTCTACCAAGAGGCCCATCTCAGGGAATTTTTTTCTCCTGAAGTTATTGACTCTGGTACCAGCTCCATTCCTCCGGAAAGTCCTTTGAATGAGACCATAAACTGATGCCCTGCATAAAAATATGTGCATAGCATTTTGTGTACTCATTAAAACCCATTCAGCCTTTTGGTAGAGTAGGCCATTGTGTACCTGTAGGAAGGGATAGCAGAAATTAAAAAGCAAAAAAAACCGCATACACACTGGTGTCATGTTTAGATATTATATCTGAAGTGGCTACCTTGTTTCCGGCGCCTGGTATATGAGTTTCACTAGACCTCTCCTTGATTCCCAGAAACTGGAAAACTGGTTTGGGCTAGTTATTTCCCTTCGTTTCCATGGCCCAGAAAACCATGATGCAGCTGGTCAGCATAAACAGTAATAAATATGTTTAAACTGATTTAAAAAAAAATTGGGGGGGATTTTTTTTTTTTTTTAATTTTTTTTTTTTACTGCATTCACTCATTAACACAACAGAGCATGATACTTGAGGTTTATAATGTGAGATTTAAGTGTAATTTCACTTTAAATTTAATACCTTTTTCAGAAATAAACCCTTTAGAAGTTGACGATTGAAAGGAAGTAAAGCTTTTCTGGAGTTTGGAAAGGAAGGGAATTAACTACTCTCACTCACAGAAATGTGCAAACAAAAGAGTTAGTGGTGGGCAAAAATGGTTGCATATGCAAAATCATGCAAGATCTCACAATTTGTGAACCTCAAATCTTTAGCCGAGGAGTGAAAATTTTCTTGTGTTACTTATTGATTGGATGATAAAAGTTTTATTTGGACATTTTTGACCCCCCCCCCCCCCCCCCCAACACATACACACAGACATGCACTAGACTGTACAGATCTCTGTCATTATCATTCTGATTTTCCATCCTCTTTGACTTCATCCAGTTTAAGAACTAAAAGCGATGTAAAGCTAACAGTGGTTATTGACCAAACAAACAAAATAATAAGTGCATTAACAATTCCCTGTGTTTTCCTCAGACACTCGAAACTCCCTGACATGGTCGCAAGGGGGTCAAGACATTCCGTTCACCATCACCACCAAAGCGGATATAGAACTGCAGCCTCGCCGGTCCCTGTCCGCAGCAGGGAGCACGCAGGCCAAAACGTTCAAGGAGGAAAGTGATTCTGACCTCTCCCCAGAACACATTCCACGGTGCCGGGTTCGACGAGATCGCAAAGTGGTGCGCCGGGCAGTCAGTGCCTTGGAGACCAGCAGCTCCCCCATGCTGAGCACTCTTCAGACGAGGCATCTTGCCAGCATGCCCGTAGCTCAAAGATTCAAGCCGTTTCATCCCAACAGGTAGAGCTGCTTTATTTTCAGACCTTAGCATTGATATCACGACTTTCTTTGTGCTTAGATTTGATTATGCAGAGTAGCTGGGTTTATGCTTAAATCAGTATGTTGGAAGTTTATAGCATACAAAAATTTATATCTTGCATATTGTTTTATATCATAAAAATCTGTTTGGAGTTTGTAGTGTATTGTGAAAACAGGCTTGGGATTTTTCTCATCTGAAGAAAGTAAAAATTGGAGAAAAGAGGAAAACCTGCATCAGTAGTTGTGGCAGTCACAGAAGTGCAAGTTATAATTCTTGACATGCTCTATTTTTATACCTGTGCACCCTCCGTATTCTTCTGTATTTGTTCCATTAAAAATGGGGAAATATGCAAATACAATTTCGTATATTGTATTAAAATCTGAAAACAAAAAATACAAAAATCGAACATGTTGTCACCTACTGTTCAGACTTATCTCCTCTTACAATGCTGTTGAGTCAGCACACGTGTGCAATGATTTTGATGGCATCACTTGCACAACAATATGGCAGAATCTCCCCGTTGGTGCCTATAGGTTGGCTGGGGGTAGGGGGAGACAGTGTTCCCTTTCTTTCATTTATGAGGCCCCCTGTCCTTTTTTTGAAATTCTAGAATCAAGACTACACTCAAACTTGTCTCTCCTGACTACCCTCTTCACTAGCCTTTCCTTACCCAATACCCCTATCTACTTTCGTCTCTCTCCCTCTCTCCTTCTCTTTCTGTCTCTGTTTCTCTGTCTCTGACTGTCTGTCTCAGTCTGTCTGTCTGTCTCTCTCTCTGTGTCTCTGTCTCTTTCTCTGTCTCTCTGTCTCTCTCCCTCCCCCTTTCCCCCCCCCCTTCTCTCTCTCTCTCTCTCTCTCTCTCTCTCTCTCTCTCCTCTCTTCTCTCTCTCTCTCTCTCTCTCTCTCACACACACACATGAGTCCTTTGAATGAGACTATGAATCGAGGTCCCACATGCAAATGCATGCAGAACATTACACGCACACGTCAAAACCCATTCCGTTTTTCAGAAGAGTAGGCCATTGTGTGCTGGTGGAAACGGATAAAAAATTGACAAAACTGCATACACATGGGGACTGGATATAAAAAAGCACATGAGTGCTTATTCCATTATCCTCGAAATAAAAGAGTTAATAAATAAATGAAATAAATATCTCTCTCTCTCTCACACACACACACACACACACACACACACACACACACACACACACACACACACTTGATGAAAAAAAGCAATTGGACTGCTTACTCAATGTACCATCTGGAAATAAAAGTTTGACTTTGACACACACACACACACACACACACACACACACACACACACACACACACACACACACACACACACACACACACACACACACACAGAGTCAAAGAAATTCATCAGTTAAAAAATAACACCAACAAACAAGAAAACACAAAACCCCCTGTATTTTGAACAGAAAGAAAATGAAAACATTTTTATGTACAGGGATTTAATGATCCTTATCTTTTCATCAGGTTTGTGCAAGATTCAGGGTACGTCCATCGCCCAAACAGTGACAGTGTCATTGTGTCTGATAGCACAGACCCACAGACTAGTCATCCTCGGAACCGGCGCAGAATTCACAGGGAGGGCGGCTTCCGGATCAAAAACAAGGGACGGTCAGGTGCCACTGCAGCTCAGAGGCATGGTGAGCTGATGGTTTCCACAGCAAAACCTAGAAAAGACTCCCCCATGCCCACAAGATCAGAGCGATTAAAAGTTCTGCGGTCTTTGTCTCTCTCTGCACTGCCATTCAAAGAAACGGAGCAGCAACAGCAGCATCAACAACAGCAGCAGCAGCACCATCAGCATCACCATTCAAGTGGAAGTGATGTGTCTGAACTGAGCTCGGGTGAGGTGCCTCCTGTGATTCCATGGATCACTGACGCCAGTGACTTGCGGATGTCGCGGCCAGGCAGCGGCAGAACAACAGACTCAGGGTCGACTCTTGTGGAGAAAACTCAAGGTTCACCGGCCACCCATAAAGTAGATGTCATTCCTCCTGAAGAGAAGTCTCACCCAAGGACTAGCAGGTCTTTGAGTCAGCCAGACTCTAGTCGCAGTGGTGGGGTTGGAGCGGTGAGTGGGGCGGTAGGAGGGGATGTGGGTAGGGCATCAGTGAGCAGTGACACTGCTGTGAGAGAAAGGCATCATCATCGGCATCATACGGACTCCAGTTCAGGTGCTGTGCATCCTATGTTCAACACGGACAGCGACTCCATCAACTCAGGTAGGTCATTTGATATTTTGCAGAAAGGGTTGTCAGGCTGCTTTGTACTTATCCTCTTCACTTGTGATACTGAGTTCGTTTTATGGTAGCCCTGATTTAGCTAAAACAAACAAGAAAACGTACTTGAGAGCATTTTCTATCTATAATTTTGTCTATGGCCTCAGTCAACCTTTCCTTTTTTTTTATCTTAAAATTTGTAACATTGACTCGGTTCACATGTTATCTCGGAAAGTTTGTTTTGTTTGTTAGGTATGTATTTTAGTGTGTTACTATTTGCAGCCTTAGTTTAAATGCTTTTATGAAGTATGAAATCTTATCATCTTCCTACAGTGTGTACATTTTTACAGATTATTTCTTTATAAGAATAACAGAATAGCCTAGATAATGCTATGTGCATTTAAAAAAACTCTTCTTTTTGGAGGGGCAGCCAAAGTATTTGTATTTGTCTGACTGAAGAGTTTTCAGAAACAAAAATATTTCTTGACCATTGTTTATGATCAGAAGTTGTTTGCTGTTTCTTTATTCAGAACAGTAGGTGTTTGTCTGTGTTTGCTTCTGTCCATCAGCCTTGCTTAAGTTAATGGCTGTCTGTTTGTCCTGTCTGACTGGCTGCCTATTACCTGTCCTATCTTGCTTGCATTTCTAGTTGCTTTTTTCCATTTGATTTGTTGTTGTTGGGTTTTCTTTTGCCTGTCAATCTTCCTATCAGTTTTTATATTTTGCTTGGTTTTTAAAATTTTGTCTATCTGGCCATCACTTTTGATTTCTTGCTTGCTTTCTTCATTTTTTTGTCTGTTTTTGATTAGTTCCTTTCCTCACTTCTCCTTTCAATCTCTCAACATACTTTTTAGCCTTGTCCCCCACCCTCCCTGCTGATGTTTTTCTTTTCTTTTTTTCAATCTGTAATCACAGATAAGTGCAATCAAACTTGAGTTCATGTGAAAACAACCTTTAAACAAGAGAAAAGACACCCCCCCCCCCCAAAAAAAAAAAAGAAACAAAGAAAAAGCAAAAACAAACCAATCAAAAAAAACAAGGCAAAAAATACACAGAAGAAAAACCACAGAAAAATAAGAACACACTGATTCGCTCTCCACTGCCCTGTCGCGACATCATGGCCTAATGTTTTTGCCACAGATATCACAGACTCCACCAGCACGGTCACCAACGAAGGAGAAAGTTCCTACGACATGAGTTCTCCTGTGGATCAGCAGCCCCCTGTCACCAGCTACCAACTGATGGGTCTGGAGTGCACCACCACCCCCTCCAGCCCCTCTGCTGATGAGCTAGAACTCATGCGCAGCAAGGGGGCCATTCCAAAGCGTTACAAACACCACACGTTGCCTCCCTCGCTGACCACTACCAGTAGCGAACACACACGGCCAACTGCCTCCTCCTCCTCATCGGCTATTGGCCCTCCTGTCTTCAACAAGGAACAGGAGTCAGTCTGGTGAGTAGCTGTAGACAAGAGATAGAGGGATAGGCTATATCTATCTATTATATCTATCTATCTGTCTGCCTGTCTGTCTGTCTGTCTGTCTGTCTGTCTGTCTGTTTATCTATCTATCTACTATCTATCTATCTATCTATCTATATCTATCTATCTATCTATCTATCTATCTATCTATATCTATAGTCCGGGGGTAAGTTTGTAGTGAATGATTGCATAGCTCTCTCTGTGTTACTTCAAATGTCAAATTGTTTTGTGTTGCTGAGTTATATTCAAAACTAGGATGGTACAAAGATGCGTTGAAAATAGTAGAGTATATATATATATATATATATATACTTGTGTATTTGATCCTGTGCATTTGAAGCTGTTTCCTTTTAGGTGTGTGTGTATCTTATGTGTGCATATAAACATAATGTATGTGTTTGTGTATGTTACTGTATATTTTGAAAGTGAGCGTAAGCAGGAATATTGCTTAAAAAGAACATAACTAAAGCTGAAACAGAAAAAATAAGCAAGCAAATAAATAAATAAGAAACAGCTGTTTGACTTCTATGTGCCAAGGAACATCCTGACCAGCAAGTCTGAATCATTTATTCCACTTAGGTGTTTTAAATGGAGGAAGTGATGGTTTAAAAGGAAGAAGTGATGGTAGGGAAGTCGTCATGTTTTGGTTTTCTTTTTTTATTGATGTGTGTTACATTTAGTAATCTGTTCTTTGTGCAGAAGTACTTTCAACAAGCCCAGGGTCCACAGACCTGTCTGATCCAGAAGAAATCCGCCGCAAGATTATCGAAATCCTTTGTGATCCAGATGAGTACACAGAAGAACTCAAGCAGCTAACCAGAATGGTCAGAATGAAAAGTAAGTTAATTTGTTTTCACGGTAATATGCATGTGTTAAATTGTTTTCATGGTAATATACATGTGTTAAATTGTTTTAATGGTAATATGCATGTGTTAAATTGTTTCCATGGTAATATGCATGTGTTAAATTGTTTCCATGGTGATATGCATGTGTTAAATTGTTTCCATGGTAATATGCATGTGTTAAATTGTTTCCATGGTAATATGCATGTTTAAATTGTTTTCATGGTAATATGCATGCGTTAAATTGTTTTCAAGGTAAAGTGCTTGTGTTAAATTGTTGTCGTGGTAATATACATGTTTGGTTGATATCTGGTCAATTGGTGGTTGTCACAGTTTGCATAAACTTTATGATATATAATTCTTTGTTTGATTAAAACAAAATTTTTTTAACCAAGTTTTGTTCTTTTTCTGCCCTTTTGCAGAGAGCCAGGCCGCAGGGTATGATGACTCTCACAAAGAGAAACCAGCTGAAAGTAAGTACTTCTATTTTTTCAAGAGTGAAAGTAACACATATTCACCACACACACACACACACACACAACACACACACACACACACACACACATATTATATATATATATAATATATATATATATATATATATATATATATATATATATATATATATATATATATATATATATATATGTTTGGTTTTTTTTGTTTGGTTTTTTTCCTGCACCAACTGATCGACTCACTGACTCAAACACTAAATTACATAGTTTGTGCCATTTTAAGTGTGTGTGTGTTTTGTGTGTGTGTGTGTTAGTTATATTGCATGATCTGTTTATAGATTTATTCAGTTGTTAATTATTTTTTTTATACGTTCAGGCATGGATTCATTCTTGACATCACTCTCACATTGGGGTTCCATTTTGAATAAAAAATATTTTACTTTTTTGTTTTGACCTTGACTAGGAAATGGGATATTTTGGTGTTTTTAACCAATTTTGATCCAGCTGCAAGAAAATATTTTGATTCTGCTCATTTCTTTACACAAAGGAATAACAAGAGAGAGAAAGAAAAAGAAGCACAGGTTCTGCAGTGTTGATATTCCCCAAGCTAAGCATTTGAAGACCGATGGACAGAGCAGCGTGCAGGGCATTTTCCATTTCTTTGATAAATGTGGAAAAGATGATCACCCTTTCCAACTTGTTAAGTGCTCAGGACTCTTTCACTAGTAAGTTCTATTTTCTTTTATAATATTCATAACATTTTAGCCATCTATGATTACAACAAGTTTGTTGGTGTGACAGTGCTGCACTCATTGAGTGTGTTGCTACAGAGCAGTGCCCTCCCCCCCCTTCCCTTCAATTCCCTCCCCTCTTGTCTGGTTGTATATATCTCTAGATTTTTTTTCTGCAGAAATTTGCCAGGGGCAGCTCTCTCATTCTCATGGGCTCTTTTTATGTGTGCTGAATGGATGTTGCGCATGAAACCTCAGTTTGTTTTGTCCAAAAGACTGGCGCTTAGACCCCACTAATGGCCTACATGGGAGGACAGTTCAGCTTTGAGTAGGTCTCAAATCCAGGACCTCTTTATTCTAGATAAATGTATTGCCCATAGACCACTTTTCCAGTATCATCCCCCCCTCCCCTTCCCCTTCTCACCCCCTCCCCAACCCCCTCGTTAAAAAAAAATGTTTTACAACTTTTTTTTTTCTCACACTTTGAGATTCTGACTCGTTTCTTTTTTTTTTCTCCCTGATTTTTGAAAAAACTATATTTTATTTCTTTTTTCCTATTACCTCTTTCTTGTTTATTTTCTGTTTTGTTCATCCCATCTTCCTGTGTTTTGTTCAGAACAGATTTGAGAACTAAGTGCTTGTATTATTATATTTTTTTGTATCTGGACTTTATGCATTGCTTTGTTTGCTGAGCTCCTTTCCTGTAGATAGTAATATGGTGTTAAACTCAGATAAAGAAATGTCCTTAGTTTATTTGTATATATCATCATCATTAATATTATCATTAGCAGGATCAGCAGCAGCAGCAGCAGCAACATCATCATTATCAGCATCATTGTGTTGTGCTTCATTTTTCTCTCAGTTTAATTAATGTGGCATTTTCTGACTTGTTATTAATTTGTCTTGGGCTCAGAATAATTATTTTATTTGGATCTTGGTTGTTAGATTTTGTTGTTAATTTATGTAGTAGCTGCTGTTTATTAATTAAAGAAAACACCACAATTATTTGTTGATATAATTTTTCTTTGAGGTACAGGCAGCCATGGAAAGATCATCATGATTGCCTTGGGTGTAAATGACTTGAGTGAGCTTATCATTGCGTTTATAAGATGGTGAAACTGGGGTGACCTCTGTAAAGTTGAACACACAAATAAACAAAAGATGCATAAAGAGTTCCTTGTACTGAATAAATCTGTGAACCGAAAAAATGAATAGACATTGTTAGAAAATGTTCAGAAAGTCGCTGAACCATTTGCCAGTCTGTTCTTTTAGAAGATTTACAGGTTTTGTTGGTCATTTACATGTAGAGCAAATGTATCTTTTTATTCATATTCTTGAATGGGAACAAAACATTATTAGTTCAGTTTGTGGATAATGAATTGTTGCAGTTTCAGCTGATTTTTAACAAAATGCATCTAAATTTGATCTGTCATTACTTTGTTGATAGACTCAACAAAGCAGCAATAATCTAGAGAAGAGACTGGTGTTATCTAAATGTAAACAGTACCACGTCTAAAAACAGGATGAAAGAGCATTTTTCTACTTTGATCCATCTTAGTTTGTTGTGATAGCTCCTTTTTTGCTGATGGGCTGCCACTGTGGGTGTCTTTTTTATTTGCATGTCTCATATTTATCTGTTTATATAACAGCTTACTTTTGTTGTGGGATCTCAACTTTTGGTTGTCTGAACTTCCTTTTTTTTCTTCTTCTTATTAAGAATGTGTCTTTGTTTTAGCTTTTAAGAATTCGTCTTCCTTATATTTGTCAACTTCTATTTAAATTTTATATTTTGTTCTGGCTTTCAACAACAAAATTATACTACTTGTAAAAAAAGGAAGAAGAAAAAAAAGATTATCAAATTTGTTCTATGTGTGATTAAGAATATGATTGTGATTTAAATGTATAATAAGATGCATATGCATGAGATAATTTGATTTATGAAGAAAAGTGGTAAATAATTAAAATAATCTTTTGTAATAGCCTCAGATACTTAGTTTTGTGTTGTTTGTGTGCATGCTGGTGGCTTGGTTATGGGTTGTTTTTTTTTACATTTAACTTTTTTGTACATCTGCTTACATGTCTGCGTGTGAATATGGGCACATGCAAGTAATTGATATTGATTTGCAAGTTCAGTTGAAGCAATTTTGCTTACAATTTTTTTTGTTGGAGCTGATCAGTTGGGTAACAAGGGGACATGATACAAGGCATCATTTTTTACAATACAAAACTTTTTTAACAGTGCATAAACTGCAACAACTGCGCTTCTAACATTCCTGGATGTTCTGGGAATGCACTACTAGGGTTAAACAGAGGTGGTTTGGGGTTTTTTGTGTATCTAAGCCCTTCTGAATAAACATACTTACCACGTCCCACACATCAATCCCCTGCTGTCTTTCCCTGCATCCTGGTCTTTGTACCTTCTGTCAGGTGACTCCTTATTAAGTGTTCATAAAGAAGGGAGTTACCTCTAGCAGATAAATGGTAGTCACCTGTTGGATGTGTCATCACAGAATTTTTGTTAGTGCTCTCCCAAATTGAAAGATAATATTTTTCATAGTGTGATTCAGCTTGGCCAAGCTTAGATGCACATGTGGGGACATGATGGCAAGTATGGTTTTAAAAGGGGGTTGGTGAAAAAAAACCCAAACCCAAAACTCTCAGTTTATTGGCGTCATTCTGTATGTTGTAATGCATATTTCTGCATGAAAAAGACTTGATTTTTGTTGTTTTGTAAAAAGATGCCTTGTATCAAAAACTGTCTTGTTCTTCATTTTTTCTCTTAACAATCTTTTTTTTTTTTCTGTGTTTTACTGTCACTGTCACTGACAACTATCTTTGCAAACGTTTCTCTCTGTCTCCTCTATCTGCAGCTGTGTGCACTTTTTGCTGACACTGCACATGCATATATAGCAGACCCCACCCTTAAATGCACCCTGTTACTAGTTACCCTGCCCTCCCTCCCCCTTCTAGCCAAACCTTACTGTGAAGACTGGGGTCCGGGGCGGAGCGGCAGGTCTGGGGGGAGGGATAGAGCGCCCCTGCCACTGCTCGAAACTGAGGAAGAGTCCAAGATACCAACCGAGTTCTCTGCCCTTCTTCCAGGCGGCACGAACGATAAGACGGAGCCCGAGGCAGCCACTGTCAAGAAAGGGAGGTGAGTTGCAGAAACGCTGTGGTGTTTGTCGTACAGGTCTTCCTGGATCTTATCATTTAGAATTTGTTTTTGTTTTGGGGAGGGGGGGGGGGGGTTATAGTATTTTTTTTTATGTATTTATAACTCAGAATCAAATTTTGCATGAGCTTAAGAAAATCCAACGTGAAGAATAGCAAAGTTGAAACTGAACATTGATTTTACATTTTTCTGTCATTTGATTTAGAGTAACTGGACATATATAATGCTGTCAAGAAATTCGTTTGCTATGAGGAAGGAAACAAAAAGAAAAAAGGAAACTAAACAATGGAGCGGATTTACAATGTTGGTGGTAGAGAACCCAATACTGACTGGAAGAAAGTTGTTAAGGTCTGTATACTGGTGTGTTTCCTAGCCATTGGTGCTAGCCTTACTTTCACAGTAATTTATAGAGGGTTAGCAAAAAAGAACGGATTAGAGAGAAAATGCACTCCCCTCTCAGTGTTAGATTTTTTTTAGTTTGTATGAATTTCTGCATTATTTTGCTTTGTGTATTACACCTCTCTTGAGTTTGAATGAATTTCTGCATTGTTTTGCTATATGTAGTACAGTTTACACCTACCTCTTCCCTTCCTCCTCAGGCACCTCATTAACTTTTCCCTTCACACCTCCAGTCCCCTCCCCTCATATACTAACCATGGCCCCAAATCAAAATAGCAACATAACAGATTCAGTAATAGAGTCAACAAACAATGACCCGTTCCTCCTCAATACCAAGCCTGTTACAGTGTCAGAATGGGCAACAGAATGGTTTGTTGGCAATCTTGACAGTTATGTTTTTGATAACGGAACAGGGACTAAATGACCTCCATAGGACAAAGGAAATGTGGGCTATTTGTAATTTGATGCTGCAAGTAATGGCACAACCTGACAGGTGTTGACTGATTTTATCAGTCATGTTCACTTTCAGTTCATAGTTTTATTTATATTAGTTGTTTCTGGACCTTTTCCAGGTAAAACTCGTGTGTCAAAAGTTGCTAGCTAATTTGCAGAAAGTGGAAAAAAAGCATAATCAATTTCTGAATTTAGGACAAAAGTGATTAATTTTTTATAATCATTTATCCAAGAATGATCTATAGCTTAAAAATTTTATGAAGTGGTCTCTTTTTTGTTTCTAGTTCTTTTTGTGTTTGTGGAACTGAAGATGACTGTATAAAATGTTCCGTCATCAGTACAGCAGCAAAAACCTTTTTCATGCCATTTGTCATTTTGTTGGCTTGTTTTTGTCCCTGTAGACGTAAAAGGACCCGGCGAGCCCCCAAGAGGAGGAAAGACTCCCCCCCTCTGGCCGTGTTATCCACCATGGTGGCAGGGACCGGGGGTCACCTGGCAGTGTCTCATGATGACACCACCGATGGAGCCATCCACTGGTTTCAGGATGAGTCAGGTAGGTACTCTTTTAAAGGAATGTCAGTTGCTGGAGCATTTCTGGTGTGGAAAAGTGTGTGTGCTTAGAGTGTACGCACCAGGGTTTTTACAGATCCTTGAAACCTTAACAAGTCCTTGAAGATTGAAGGGCCTTTTCAAGGGCTTGGAAAGTGCTTGAAAATCATCACTGGCCAGTAAAGTTCTTGAAAAGTCCTTGAATTTTCATAAGGCCAAGAGCAGTCTTCCTTTCAAGACAGTGAAAATGTAATCTGTTAATCTGTTGCCCAAAATGATTTAGCAAGAGAATATAAAAGAAAGTTAACTTGTTTATGAGCTCCACATAGTAGCACACTACATGGCAGTGGGTGCTTGCCATCCCCAGTGTTATATATCTGAATTGAGGGGAGGGAGGGGAGGCTGTCTGTGAAAAAGGGAAGGGGGTGGTTAGATTGGGTGCCACTTGTACACTACTTACTTGGGTTTCATGAAAGGGAGGGGATAAAACCCAGGATGAAGGGGATACTTTTATCATTTTGACTAGAACTGAATTTTTACCTCCCATTTCTCCTTCTGACCATTAGCCCCTCCTGCCCTCTTCCCCCATTCCGGTTCCATTGATTTTGTCTTCAAACCAGTGTTACTGCTGATGGTCACTGTCCCAAATGCAGTACAGCCATGCAATTGTCATCCCCCCCCCCCCCACACACACAACTATAAGAGGTGATGCAAAGCATTGCAACAATTTTGAAAGAAAAAGATTGGATAAGCTTCAAGTGATTTAGATTAGAGTACGTCTTTATCCAGTTATTTTTACTCCACACAATATCTCATGCTTATTTTTTTTTTTGTTTTTTTTTTTATATTACTTCATAATTTTTAGTAGCATTTTTTATAGAAAAGATGACTTCTGTCAAAATCAGGATGATCATCTCAACTCTCTTCTTTTGGACAGGTGTGTGGATGACCTATTCCTTTGGGAAAACAGTGCAGGTGTGGCTACAGACATTGTGGAGCCAGAACCATGGACCTCACGTCACAATGTCTCTTGACAATGAGTGGATGATGACTTTCTTGGCTGAACAGTTCAGGTTCGGCAGTACAGATCCATAATTGTAGCGGTTACCAACCACAAGATCACGAAAAGTGAAGTGTGAGTTGACTACTCACTTCATCATCAAATGTAGTTGAAATATTGTGACATAAGTAATGAAAGAGAAACACTGAGAGCATGAACAATTGCAAATGTGTTATTTTTGCTATCAAAATACTAGTTTTGGCCTGTCCGAAATACTATTTTTCATTTGCTGGGGTAGGCAAGTTCTGAGGTGAATGAGGACCAGTGATGCCTGTCCACCCTACCAGGCAGAGGGCAGTAGCCAGACATCAAAGATTCTACTTCAACCAGAGCTCCCACCATGTATACAAATGGAAAGATCCAACATGCACATTTAATTCATGTCCGTGTCATAGAGCAAAAGTACACATTTTGCTGCCAGAGTTTTTGTTGTTCATTAGGATATGTAGTTGGTGAATCATGTGGTACATGCATTTTCTGTAGATGTTGTAAATATGACAAATTCTGTATGTGGTGAGGCCTTAGAAAAAAAACAACTGTAATGATCCATGTGTCTTCTTTCTTGCAGATGGTCTTTGAGTTCCAGTGGTTCAGGGTCCACCGACATTGTGGAAACTCCCAAGTCAGAGGACCAAAGGGAACCCACCACTCACAACAACACTCAGAGAGATCCACTGGCTGTTACCGTCCACCGCCGAGCAACGCAGAATATTCTCCAGTCATATGTACAGGTCAGGCTGAGTGGACTTGGGGGGGGGGTAGATCCTGTATGGGTTATGTTAATTATTGCTCCTGAAACCCTCAAAATCTCTGACACTGGGAAGAGATCAAATAAGATTTTTGCTGGCAGCAAAAGGGTTAAATGTTTGAATAGTGTTAAAGCATTCCTACACTTTGATAATGTTAATTATTGAAAAGTTTTATTTAAAGGCCTACATCCCAAATTAGCAGATTGTAAAGTAAGTGTTTACTGGCACAACAACTATTAGAATGGCCAGTATTCAAGCAGCAGGTTTCTGAGTTAGAGAGTATCTAATTGTGTTCCAATAACAAAATGTGGTTTAACAAAAACAGCCAACTGACCAACCAGCTGACTGTCCTACATAGCCTGTGGTCATTTTTTACAGCAATTTACTCCATGTCAGAATGCTGTTAGCTAGGTTGAATTCAAGAGCAAAATTGCAGGGTGTTTAATTAAACTCACTGGCAATTCTCTGAAATGGAGTGGAAAGCTGTTTGGAAGTGTACAGACTCAAGAAGAGGAGGAGCTGTTGTTTTCTCCTTCGTTGTTGGGAATGTCAAATATTTCTTTGTTTTGATTTTTATGCTTATGTTTGTTTCAGGCTCTTCTGGAGAGGAACCGTACCCTGGGTTTGTCAGAGGGGTCAACAGACAGCGACATCACCCACACCAACACACACCATGCTGACAAACCCAAACACTTCTACAAGCTGTGGTGGAACAAAGAGAAGTACTTGAAGATCCGCTTCGACCGCTTGGCCTTGCTGGCACTGCTGGATAGGTATGGACACTGGTTGATAAGTTTGTTCTGTACTGGTTTATTGGTTTCTTTTGTACTGGTTGATATGTTTGTTCTGTACTGGTTGATTACTGTGTTGTGTACTGGTTCATTGCTGTTTCTGTACTGGTTGATTACTGTGTTCTGTACTGATTCATTAGTTTGTTTTGTACTGTTTTTTGGTGCTTATTGTCTTACTGCTAGTTAAAATGGTTTTGTTTTTACTGCAATTTGAAAAATTGATTTTTGTATTTTTGCATCCTTTAAAATATATAGAGATAAGTGTAATGATTAAAATGTGTTCATAATGCATCATGCACAGCTGTCCCTCCTCATGCACACACGCACGCACGCACACACACACACACACACACACACACACACACACACACACACACACACACACCACACAGACACACACACACACACACACACACACACACACACACACACACACACACACACACACACACACACACACACACACACACACCATATATCATACTAGGCTGAAGGATCATACTATGCCCAAACCTAGGCAACAAACCTTCTGAATCCGAATCTTTCCCAGACACTCACACTGAATCTGACCACAACTGTTTTGTGCAGGAATCTGTCGCTGATCGAGGCCGGGGTGGCAGTGATGATGGCTATAGCAGTGGGAGGTCTGGGTGCCTTGGTGCTGACGTCCAACTTTTACCACGACTTGTGGATCTTCCTCTTCTGCTTCATCATGGCGGGCTGCCAGTACTGCTTACTCAAGGTGGGCTGCTCTTCAGCAGAAAATGGAGTCACCGTTCTCTGTTTAAGGAGAAATAAACTAAATGTATTGTATTTGAGTAAATAAACTAAATGTTTTGTATTTGAGTAAATAATGAACTCGTGTATCATGGCTTGGCTTCGCGAACGAAGATTAAGGGCACTGTCCACGTCTGGTGCAGGCTCGCTGGTGGCTGTTCAGTCCAATGCGTGACAAACAAACCCGGCCGCAGCGGCTGCAGGGGAAAGTCGATTCTGGGGTTGATGTAGAGGGGATGCGGTTCTTCCTCCTCATTCGCCTCTCCTCAAGGGCCGCTCTGCGATTGTCCTCAAAGGAGGAGACCGACTGATGCACAGTGTGTCTCCAGGCCTGCCGGTCAGCAGCAAGGACTGACCACTGGTTATGGTCTATGAGAAAGGCTGACAGAGATTTCTTCAGAGAGTCTTTAAATCTCTTCTTTGGTGCGCCTCTGTAGCGGTGTCCGGTGGAAAGTTCACCGTAGAGAACCATCTTCGGTAGGCGATGGTCCTCCATTCTAGAGACATGCCCTGCCCAGCGTAGCTGCGTTTTCAGCAACATGGCCTCAATGCTGGTGATCCCTGCTTGCTCCAGCACCTCAGCATTCGTGGTGAAGTCGCTCCAGTGGATGTCAAGGATGGAGCGGAGACAGCGTTGGTGGAAGCGTTCCAGAATTCGCAGGTGGTGTCTGTATGTGACCCATGACTCAGAGCCGTACAGGAGGGTGGTCAGTACCACGGCTCTGTAGACACTGATCTTGGTGTCTTTCTTCAGATGTTTGTTTTTCCAGACACGGTGGTAGAGTCTGCCAAAAGCACTGTTTGCCTTTGCCAGTCTGTTGTCTACATCTTTATCAATCTTTGCGTCAGAGGAGATTGTGCATCCCAGGTAGGTAAACTGCTGGACTGTCTTCAGTTCTGTCTCACCAATTGTAATGTGAGGTGGGTGGTACGCTACCTGAGGTGCGGGCTGGTAGAGAACCTCTGTCTTCTTCAGGCTGACTTCGAGTCCGAAGAGCTGGGCTGCCTCTGCAAAACAGGATGTTACATGCTGCAGGGCGGTTTCTGTGTGGGCTACAAGGGCAGCATCATCAGCAAAAAGTAGCTCTCGAATTTGTTGCTCCAGGGTTTTGGTGTGGGCCTGAAGACGCCGCAGGTTGAATAGGCTGCCATCTGTGGGGTAGCGTATGAAAACTCCGTCTTCATCATCAAGATCTTCTGTGGCCCGCTAAATAGACCATGATCTAGGAGAGGGAAACCTCCCCCCCCCTGGGGGGGATTTTTGACTTTGTTTTTCTGAAAGCTTATGATGTTGGTAGAAACATTTGACATGTTACCCTCTGGGATACAGGTTATTTCAGGAGTGAGAGGTGTATCAACAGTGCATTTTCCCCTCTTTGCGCCCTATATTTAGGTTTTTGGGGTAGGGATGTTCACGCTGCGATTATTGCACAAAATCTGGCTTAACTTCTCATAATTTTATTGTGAATAGCATCTAGTATAATTTTCCCGATTATATAGGCACAGTTTTTTGCTGACCTATTTAAAACAAAACTACAGTGATGACTTTAAGGGGGACCGCGGCATAGGTTTTCACCCAAAAAAAAAAAAAAAGACTTTTGGGATTATGGTTGCATTTGGTCAAGTAATGTGTCAACTTTGCTTTTCAATCACTCATTTTGTTTGTTTTGACCGATTTCAATGCAAATAAAATCATTTTCTGAGGTAGAGGTGGGTGAATTTAGAGCAATTGTGGCCCCAAAACGCGAAGTTTGCATCAGTTTGGAGATCGTCGCGCTAGCCGACCAGTTTCGCTACCCCCCCTTGTTTGGTATCAATGTGAAGGTCATTCACTGACCTACTTTCTGACATCACCTCTCAATGGATAATTTCACTCACGGAAACACACGAAGAGCAAATCCGAAGGAACCTGAGAGGCATTTTCTACAGGCATACGGTTGAGTCGAAGTCTCTGATTGGCTTGTGGCCGTAAAAAAATAGCTGATTGGTTCTAAGAGTCATGTGACTTTTATCCAAGATGGCGGATGTTTACATCTCGAGTCTGTTCGATGCACGCATTCGACCTGTTTTCAGCCAAAGTTTTTTACTGAAAGTCTCAAAAATGCCAAAATATGCCGAAAACAAGTGTTGGACTACCAATGCCTTTGGTAGAAAGAATGAAAAACGGAAGAAACGGAAAATAGACTGACAATCGCTGGCTGGAGTGGTGACCTAGTTTTGCTGTGCCATGCACATCAACTCGCGATGTTGCCGATAACCACTCGCTTACTTCATTAATGCGAAAATTGAAGTTTTTCTCCGAAAAAAACGTGTATCAGTGGCTGACAGCGACACTAGTTTTGATATAGACTCGATGCGCAAGAAAAATAAACCGATCCGCGGGTCACCCTTGGAAAGTTGGGTGACAACATAAAGGTGCACAAAGTGAAATTATAGCTACATTTTCCATCGATTTATTACTATTTTGGGAATATGTCAGGGCACTTTTTTTCCCAATAAGTTATGTGTTGTTGGTACTTAGCAGGAATACAGTAGTGCCTGAATTTCAGGTTTGCAGTCTCTGACAAGGGCTATTCAGTATACACTCACTTTTTTCCCATATTCGCAGTTTTATTTTTTATTCAGTTGTTTGTTTTCAGAGGCAGTTTAATGATAATTCACAAAAGATTTGTTTTTACTGAGTTTGACACAGTGAATGGTGTTAGAAAAGAAAAACCTTCACCCATAATTTTTCTTCTCTGCCCCCCCCCCCCCCCCCCCCCCTTTAAAAAATTTTTTTTTTTTACTTTCTCCTGTATTTTCCACAATCACACAGTTGTTTTGCATTCTGTTTTGCATCCTCACACATCTTAGTTATCACATTATCAACAATATATTCAAAGCTGAGATGAAGAAGACAGTCAGCCTGCAGTCTGGAGGCGAGATACTTTTCCAGCAATATTGTGCTTGTGGCAGTGAGCAATGCAGAAGTGTTTGTAGATAAATCAGACATTCTCAGAGTGAAAACAGCCACTAGAAAATCATCTGATAGGGCCAAAAAAGAAGAGGAAAAAAAAAAAAGAAAGTGTGATGCATGCGGAACATGAACATAGCCAGGCAGGCAAAGAGGGGGGTGTATGCCCCAGGAGCCTCCTGAAAAATTTATTCTATGAGAAAAGCTGTTTCTAATCACTCAGTAGTGTTGGCCTATTGTTATTTTACCATGCATAATTTTTTGGTAATGTTTAAACATGATTTTCATTGATTAAATTGTTAACTAAATCTTTACGGGCATTTTTCTCAAAACGTGGTTTTTTTGGCCGCAACTGTTATTTGGCCCACCTGTAACTTCTAACCTAATGAAAATAATCCACTGAAATTTGGTATGCTGGTGTAGAAATGTGTGCTGAGTGCAATGAGACAGTTTGAACTCTGTAGCTATTATAGTTTTTCAATACCATGAAATAAAAATTTGAAAACTGGAGCAAAATTTTTTTGGCATTTTTAAAAAAAAAAAGAAAAATATATTTTATGAACTAAACTATATTTTTTTGTGATCATTGCACACAGTGATGTCAAATCAAACAGGAAAAATGATAAACTTCATCATGCATTGCATATTTTGAAAGCAGCAGATGGGCCAAACACTGACCCCTATTTTTTTGGAAAAATTATCACATTATCATATCTGTTGGACTTACATACTTCAAACTTTGCACAGATAGCTTTATTAATGCACTTAGCATGTGTACCAAATTTCATGCAGATATCTTTAGTAGTTTCTGAGAAACAAAAATTTGCTAAAAGTGACGCAGTGGTCCACCTTAATGCGCGGCTGTCCGAACCGCACGCAGCTGAAATCTGTCTTACCACTCAACCACAGCCGAGCGCTGTTCCGTTCTCTCACTGTCAGTTGAGCGGCACTTTCTCATCTCACGCCTTGTGTGTCCGGTGCCAGAAATGTATCCAACTATCAGTATGTTCCACAAAGTATGCACAAATAAGTCTAGATCAAGATGTTATTATTGATCAGAGAATGTCTGTAACACACAGTAAGTACTGCAACAGCCATAAGTATCATTAACGAAGAGGATGTGTTAACCACAGCGCTTTGAGTCTATGATTTTTTTGAGTTTCTTTTTTTTTTCCTCAAGAAATTACACATAATATGCAGATCAGTCTCGCGCGTGTGCACGCGTGTAACACACACACACACACACACACACACACACACACACACACACACACACACACACACATACCACAGCACATTCAAGTGACACACGATAACATACATCTAAAAATAGAACAAGGCGTGGTCATAATTCGTTGTTCTTTTCAGTTCCGCGTCCTCCACCACAAACGTTGGGGATAAGGCAAACTGTTGAGTAGTACTTTTAGTATCCATTTTAACCATCATGTTTCAGGTCGTTTTATTTATTTTTATTTTTTATTTTATTTTTTTATATCGAGGATAATGGAATAAGCACTCATGTGCTTTTTTCATCCAGTCCCCGTGTGTATGCAGTTGTGTAAATATTTTCATCTGTTCCCACCCGCACACAATGGCCTACTCTTACGAAAAGCGGAACATGATTTAACGTGTGCGTAAGACGTTCTGGGTACGTTCGCACACGGGGCCTCGGTTTACAGTCTCATCCAAAGACTTTTGAGGAGAGTGGAGTCACTGGCAAGTGTGCAGTCTCTCACTGAAAGTGTATTTCATCTTCCCCATGTGACATTTCCTGTAGAAAATGAACATTTCAACATGGCAGATGAACATCCAGTGACCTTCAAAAGTACATTTAAGTGCAAAAGAAAAACTTCCAGGGGTGGGAGAACTTGTACAATTCATTTCCAAAATAACAGAAAAGACTGTAACTCCACTAACTGAAGAAAGCGCAAAAAAACTATTTAAAAGTCTCTTCACTTGAGACGTTCTTCAGATGTGGCATGTCATAGACTAGATGAGATTTGTAATTGTATTCCAGGAGACCTTGACTTTACACGCCATGGTTATCACAGAAGCTGTTATGCACAGTTTACAAGTGTGAAATTTGCCAGGAAAAGTAAGCGTGAGACAGGTAGTGAAGAGGTTGCAGGACCATCAAAACCTAAAGGACTGTCGCTACTTCAGGCCCATTGCTTCCAAAAGACAGTTGCATTTTTTGCAAGAAGAAATTTAAAAAGAAAGTTTCAAAAGGGGTTCCATGTTTTGGAAAACTTGGAAAATGTATGGCCAAGACAGCAGAACAGTCCATACAGGATGCAGCCAAAACTAAACAAGATGACATTTTCACTCATTATCAAGATACAGATCTTATAGTACGTGAAGCTCACTATCACGAAGGTTGTAGAAAAGACTATCTGAGATGTGAAGACAGGCATGCTGAAACATCAACAGACCAGAAAACTACTGAGCAGCTACAGGCATAGGAGAGGGCATTTGAGTACATATGCGAGTATGATGAAAATGCAATAATCAGAGGTTCACAGGTGGAGAGAATGACCATGCTAGGTGAGAAGTACTGTGAATACATGCAACAACATTCTCCTGACTTCTACAACCCAGGATACAAGACTTAAAAACTGAAAGAAAAAAATAATGAGACATTTTGGCTTCAGAATTCAATTCTGGGCTCTGAACCACCGCAGTGATCTTGTTTATTGTGATGAACTTGCCCAGGGTCAGGCAGTTGAGACAGCTTTTGTGTCAGCAGCTTCAGAAGAAAGACATCTTGAGGAATCTGCATATGTTCTTCGCCGATACATTATGGATGCTTTCAGGGCAACACCTGATATGCCATGGCCTCCTTCTGCAGAATTTCTTCAGTCTGATGCTGTTAAACCTCCAGATATTTTCACAGACTTTCTAAAAACACTGCTATCTGGAAAGAGTAGTTCTATGGAGCAACCCAAAACCACCAGATTGGCATCCTTAATTGCCCAGGACATATGCTAATCTGTGACAGGAAGGAAGTGGAAAATGCCTAAACATGTTTTGCTTGGAATGTCTGTCAGACATGTAACTGGCAGCTCTGAAATCATGTCTGTTGAATAGGTTTGGTCATGTTGCTGGATACAAAACCATTGTGCGACTTGAGACTGCTATGGCCAATTCTGTACTTCAGTGCGCAAGTCTTCTTCCTTCAACAGTGAGTTTGACAGAGAACAAGGTTATCCATTTTTGCTGGGATAACTTTGACCTGAACGAAGAAACTCCATCAGGAGCCAACACCACCCACTCCACTCATGGCATTGTCATTCAAGAGGTTACTGGGGACACAATGCCTGACACTTTTCTGTCTCAGACAGAACCTCCTCCTCATTATCAGGACCGCCAATGCTCAGTGCAGTATGAGCCACATGATGTTCCTCCATGCTTTGCAAAAGTAAAGGCAGAACCTAAGTTGCATGTTGTGGAAACTCATTTCTCAAACACAGAGGCAGTCTACAAAGCTCAACTTGCTGATTTTTGGTGTGTTTTTTTTCTCCAGATTCTAGGCCACAAATGGAAGTCAACTTGTCCCTGGATGGGGAGGGTGGGTATCACTCACAGAAGAAGGGACAGAAAAGAAGCAGTCTACTGTGGACTATATGGCACCCATCCACCACCCTGTCACTGAACATAATAATAATAATAATAATAATAATAATAATAATAATAATAATAATAATAATAATAATAAAATAATAATAATAATAATAATAACAATATTAATAATACATGGAACTTGTATAGCGGTATATCTTGTAAAAACAAATCAAAGCGCTTGCATTCGACCTACACAACACACAAGCAATCAACAGCAATTTACAGTTTTAACAAATTCGAATGTACACTCACTCGCATGCACACACACACCACACACACACACACACCACACACACACACACACACACACACACACACACACACACACACACACACATACACACACACACGCACGCACGCACGCACGCAGCATGCGCGCGCACACACACACCTATAAACGTTATACACTTTGGCAGGTAGATGTTGAAGGCAGGACAGGATTGTACGGCGTTTTCATTTCAATTTTCTGTTTTGTTTTTAAAATATGGGACAGGCGTTCCTTGTGCAGTGGTGACATTAACATATGTTGATAGCCTGTTTAATACCCTTTATTTTGGTACCAAATTTGATATGAATGTGTAAGAATATATTTATAGAAATAATGTAAATTAACCTCACCCCCTAAATATTTTCCTTCTGAAGGGTTACCATATTGAATTGCTTGTATATCCTGAAATAACCTGGTTACATGAGGGTAACATATACCATAAAACGTTAAAATAAACAAAGTTTCAGAAAAATGCACCCATAAATCCCCCCCAGGGGGGGGGAGGGGGGTCTACGGAGGGACCAAGGTCTAAAAGCATCATGCTGAAGAAGATAGTGAAGAGGGTTGGTGCAAGAACGCAGCCCTGCTTCACCCCGTTTGTAATTGGGAAAGGCTCTGAGAGGTCGTTGCTGTTTCTGACCTGGCCACGCTGGTCTTCATGTAGCTGGATCACCATGTTGAGAAACTTTGGGGGACAGCCAAGACGCTCCATGATCTGCCTCGTGTATACTTAAGGAGAAAATAAACAAACTGCTTTATGTTTGGGGCGCTGTTGTTGTCACACTATGTCCCCCCCCAAAGAGTTAAATAATTTCTGTGTTTTCTTCTGAGATGTGTGATGCCTTACTCATTATTTTGTGTTGAGTTCTTCAGCTGATGATGAATTTTATCAAGCATTTTAGTCAGATGTTAAGAAATAGATAGATCTTCAAGTAACTATCTTTTTTTTTTTGGTTGTCTTTTTTTCTTTTCAGAGTGATGTAACAGTTGCTCATTATGGTCTTTTGGACAGCTGTTTGATTCTGCAATATTTTAAAAATGTGAAAGTATCAGAGGAAAAATTGCAAGAGGCTTTAGCAACAGGGATTTCCTCTTTACGTACACCTGCCCCATCTCAACCTTGTGCTTTAATTAGTAGAAAGCTTGGCCAGGCAGGATAGTAAATACCTGGCTTGTAGTCGTTAGTGTGGGCATCAGTTATGTTTGGATCTGTTTAGCATGTATCTATGATTTGTCTAGTATTCAAGCCATGATTTCTTTAGTATTTTAATTATTTATTTATTATTTATTATTTATTATTCAGTCGTGAATTATGTGTTGTCGTGTTTATATATCAAAATAATATTACCTTTCTTTAAAGTCAATAGAGAAATGGGATTAGGAATGATATGTGTTCTCCTGATAATGTTCAGGAAGCAAAAGGGGAATGTAGAATGCTTGAACAGATGGTGTTCATGTTTATTCATTGTATTTGTAAATGGTTAGCATTTCTTGTCATTTTTTAAAAATAGTAATGATTTTTTTTTTCTGACAGAGTGTTCAACCAGATGCAGCATCACCAATGCATGTGAGTAATAATGAGAATTATTTTCTTATTTCTGTCTTTTTTTCCTTTTTCTGTATATATTTATGAAAATTCACATGTTTGGTATTATTTTATTCTGTTTTAGAGTTTCATACCATATCTTGTTTGAAAGATGAAAACTGTATATATTGTCAGAGTTTGTTTTTGTTGAACATTACATGTTCATCAGCTGAAGCCCCTTGGATCACCAAGAATATACACTCCACTCCCTCATCACACCTGGAATCTTTGTGAGAGTACACATTGTAGAAATAGCTTACATATTTGTGTGTGTGTGTGTTGGGGGCATGTTCCTTAGATATAGCTCCATGGTTCACCTATGGTGAGATTTTGCGAATGTGACCATTTTACCCACCATTAGGTATCCACATTCTGACTTCAGAGATGTCTAAACATGACACTAGTGTGCATGTGCTTTGTAAATTCTGTCACTTGGTCATGCATTGACCTTCTGTTATGAAATATGGAACAAGTTTTAAAGTGTGTGCAAGATGTTCTGTGTGCATTCACTTATGGGACCTCAGTTTATTGTCATGTTCGAAGGATTTTTTGGGAAGTGGAGTCAGTATTGACGTTAACTTGGTTAGTGTGTTTCCATTAGTATAAGTTGTGTGTGTGTGTGTGTGTGTATGTGTGTGTGTGTGTGTGTGTGAGTGTGAGTCAGTGTGTGTGTGTGTGCGTGCGCATGTATGTGTGGGTGGATGTGTGCATGCGTGTGTGGATTCAACTACCAGCTCCATATCCACCCCCACCCTTCCCCAGAAACCCCCCCCCCCCATTCTCTACCTTTACAAACTGTGACTGTTTTTCAGGGCTACAATCGCCTGATAGTGTTCAGCCGTCCATTTTACTTCTGTGTGTGCTGTGGGCTGGTGTTGTTGCTGGAGCACACTCACAGCTCCACAGCCCCCAAGCCCATCTACCTGTATGGACTGCCCTTCACCGTCCAGTCCTCCCTCCTCTTTGCCAGGGACTTTCTCTTAGGTTGGTCAGTCTGTCTGTCTCTGTGGGTGTGGGTGGGGATGTGGGGGGGGTTGTGTGGGTGTGGGTGTGGGTGTGTGGGTTGTGTGTGTGTGTGTGTGTGTGTGTGTGTGTGTGTGTGTGAGTGAGTGTGTTTTGCGTACATACATGTATGTGCATGCAAGTGTGCCTCTTTGTGTGTTTGGGATGGGGGGGGGTGGCAGTGTAAGTGGGTGTTTATATGTGTGTACATATGCTCGTGAGTGTGCGTGCATGTAGAGGATGAATGATGTATGTGGCACTCATGGTAGTGTTATGTGTGTAATCAGTTTTTTCCCCTTTACTTGAAGAAAGAAACTCAGGACAGAAGGTGGAGAGGAGGATTGAAGAGGAAACTTCTAACAGGGAAAAATGCTTGCTCATTTTCAACTTATGTTCAAAAGTTCTTACTGCTCATTGAATAGCCATATATTTAGAAAATGATTTATCCTTTAAAGATAAATCACAAAACTTTTGAAAAAGATTTCCCAAGGCTCAAAAGACATGTCTGCAACATCTTAGTAAAAAATTAAGAGAAAAATTATAGAGATTTTAGAATAAAGATTTGATGCTGAAACTATCTTGTTATTGACATGCATGTTGTTATTTTCTCCCAAGCCATGGTGTTAAAATTGTTGTTGCTGTTGCAGCGTTCATCTTGTGTTTTCCGTTGCTGTTCACGGTGGGTCTGCTACCTCAGGTCAACACCTTCATCATGTACATTCTGGAACAGGTGGACATGCACGTCTTTGGAGGCAATGGTGAGCTGACTCAGGGGTTGAAACAAGCTGTTTGTAGATGAAAAAGACAATGAAATCCAATGTTAAATTCTCTTTCCTATAAACATAGGGTCTGAATAGCGGAAATGCATCCAAAAATGAACCATTCAAACAGAAACCAAAATAGACAAGGCATATCTTTCCATTTTTCCATTTACTAACAAAGTTGATGCTGTATGCTTTAAATGAAAAATATACTTTTAAGAATGTTAACTGAAATTTGTCATTGATCGGTAGATTTTCATATGTGTGGTGTGTTGATACTTGTACTGCTACAATTCTGACAAGGCTGTTCTCATTTGGATGATTCTCACATGGGTAATCTTGAAATATGTGTGTGTGTGTGCAGCATCAACAGGCTTGGTTGCTTCCACCTACAGTGTGTGCCGCAGTATCTTCTCGGTCATCCCCTTATGTGGGCTGGCTTATGGTGCACTGAAGGTAAGGTGGACAGTACGCCACATAACAGTCTGTTTGGACTGAGAGAGAGAAGGGAGGGGAGAAAGAGAGTGAGAGAGAGATGGGGGGGAGGGGGGAGGGGGGAAGAAAGAGAGAAGAGGGGGAAGAGAGATAGAGAGGGGGGGGGGGGAGAATATGTAAAACATGGGGACAGTTTTGCTACAGAAGTATGTGACCCTCCATCACAGAATGAGTTGCATTGCGGCTTACCCGCTTTTCTTCTAGGAGCCGTTTTAGGCAGAGGGGGGTCAGGTTTTTGATTTTGAGATTTTGATTGATTATAGAACTGTAAGCTTTCTTCTACTTTGTACTGAAGTATCAAGGCGTAATTTTGTTTTGTTTTGCATTAAAAGTGCTTTAAAAAAAACACTCGAACTCCTTATCTTGATAATCAATTATGATGCAGAATTTGCCAGTGTCTCATTTTGTCACTTCTAGGTGTCTAGCCATTCAATTTGCAATAACTTTTAAAAAAATACATAGCTGCCAACGATTCTATTTTTTCTTAGAATTGTTTCTGGCTTTTTAGCTTATGATTCCGAGTTTTTAAGAAAATTATCTTGTTTTCAAAATTTTATCAACCAAAAAGAAAAGATCGTAAAACGTGCATAATATCAATGTGTGTGCTGGTTCCAATGTCAGCCACCAAGATGTTATCAAAGAATAGTGTGAATATGATAGTCGTGCCAATCAGAAGTTGAAGTGTTTTTGTTTGCTTTTGGTTATATTTTTGTTTTCTTTTAGCTGCCTCATCTAGTCCCTAGTGATTACTATGTTGTGTAGGCATGCATTTCTTTTTACTTTGTATTATGGTTTTAATGGAATATTGTGCATCATAATAACTGTGTGTGTGCGTGTGCGTGCATGTGTGTGTGCATGTGTGTGTGCGTGCGTGCGTGTTGTTCGCGCATGCGTGTGTGTGTGTGTGTGTGTGTGTGCATGTGTGTACATGCGTGCGCGTGTGTGTGTGTGTACACAGGGTATAGGAGAGGACTACCCGTGTGGAGGGGATCTGAGTCCAGAGGCTGCTCAGAATGTGCTGTTCTCTGTGCTGTGTGGCCTGATGGTGGCCCTCGCCTATCACCTCAGCCGCAGTGCCAGTGACCCCTCTGTGCTCTGGTCAGTGCTGTCTACTGCACACGGTTTCGTTACTCTGAAGGAGAAATTTGGTTGTAGCTCTCCCCTATCTCTCCCTCTCTGCCTTGGGGTGTCTTACCTCGCCTTTTGCTGCTACTGGGTTTGATGTTAGCTGCTGCATTCTGTGACTCTAACATGTTAGTGTTTTGTTAAGAATGGAAAGCTGCATGCATGCTACATGCATTGTAGGGCACACAGATGGACATATACAACATTTTTGATATAGAAATACCGATGTACTGTATAAAAAAGCAACAAAAACAGCAATGTAGCCCCCATTGGAGCTGACTGACCAGAACAACACTGACAGACTCCTGAGTTGTCTACTACCTTCAGCTTACATTCTTCCTGATCTTCTGTGTGCAATTGCAATATAACAGTGATTCTCAGGTGGGATGAGTGTGTCAGAGTGCACACTCTAGATATTCCCAGGTGTTAAGGAATGTGCTACAACAATATACCAATTTGATAGATTTTTTATTTAACAATAAAAAAAAAACCTCAGAAGGATGACAGTGGGTTTTTTGTTCTTATTGCAGGATGCTGATACGAGACCTTGTATGCAAGCAGGGGCCTGCAGACCCCGAAAGTGGAACTGCTGATGAACTTGTTGATCCTCTGCCGGAAAAACTCAAAGCTTGTGTGGTCAGTTCTACAAAGATTTCGTCTTTGATACTCTTCTGTATATCTTTTAATGGGGGCAGAAAAGCCTTGAGGTTAGACTGTTGTGCTTGTGGTCTGATGGCCCGGGGTTGAGCCACGACCAAGACATCCATTTTAGGGGATATTACCCTGGAGTGAATATCAGTACAGAATTCACTTTCCCAAAGTCCTTTGGATAAGACTATAAACCAGGGCCCTTTTTGCAAATGTATGCAGAACATCTTGCACACACATTAAAATCCTGTTCCACCTTTTGGAAGACTAGACCAATTTGTGTTCGTTGGGACAGATGGCAAAATAAAAAAACACACAAAAAAACACATGCTTACAGGTGTCATTTTTAGACACTATTCCTGAAGTTGAAATGTGACTACCTTAATGGTTGGTAAAAATGGTTCCATATGCAAAATCTCACTGTTGATGAACCTCAGAGCTCTAAGGCTGAACTGGAAAAAAAATACTGGAGCCCCACACACAGTGCAGCGCCATGGATTGAGGATTGAAAGGTTCTCCTGTTTTTGACAGGAGCTGACAGACTCATTATGCATTGTTATTGTTTGGTGCTGTTCCTTTGATGCAGATAGTGTGTTATGTTAGTGGTCATGTTCATTTTGTTCTTTGAGGCTGATAGTGTGTCATGTTTGTGGTCATGTTCTTTTTGTTTTTCTACTTTGATTTGTTGAATAATTAATAGAGTATATGTTGTGATGTGTGTGCAGTCACAGCGAATGCAGTCTGACCTGATTGTGTGTGTAGCAGTCACCATCTTTGTGTTTGCTGTTCATGTGAGCACCGCCTTCACCAGTCCTGGCCTTCAGGTATGTGAACAGCAGATCACTGACCTTCATTGATGAACCACAGGCCACTCTATAGCATAAGCCACTCGCTAGATGTAAAACAGCACATGAGTGCTTATTCCATTATCCTCGAAATAAAAGAATGAAATGAATAAATAGATAAAGAAACCACTTGTTATTTGTATTATTTGTCACCATATTCTGTACCCTCCAGACAGTTGCAGTCAGTGCCTGTTGTTATACTGTCAGCCAACTTAACTAGAAACTCCCAGAAGGAAGCACAGCACGTTCATGTCTTGGCTGAAGTCCATGTACACATGTCTGTAATGCTAACTCCACCAGAAATGGCTATGGATTCTATTCTCTTTGAGACATCGGTCATCTCATTTATTTCCAGAAGTTTTATGTTTATTTTGCTGATAGATCAATGCACAGATGGGGAACATGATTGTTTAATACCATTGAAATAGTAGTCAAACCTATATTCTGGAAAAAGTTTATTTTACTCTATCACTATTTATGCCATATCCCTGACGTGTAATGGGAACCATACTGAACTGTGTGTTGGCAGCCTGTTCTGAGTGATGTTCTGTACCTCCTGACGGCTTCCCTGGGCTTCATCATCCATTACATCATTCCCCAGCTACGCAAAGAAACCCCCTGGCTCTGCTTCTCCCACCCCATACTCAAGAACTTTGAGTGGGATGTCTTTGAAGTGAAAGGTAAGGTATACATAGCAGATGGCCCTTAGTGTTGGCCAGGGTGTTGATACAAGAAAGGTCAGTAGAGCTGGTTTTATACCCTGTTTTGATCTGTATGTAGTTGCACAGTTTTGATCTGAGATTTAAAATGCTACGTTGGGACAACCCTGAGATGGTCTATGCTGTCAGTCTGCAGGGCTATAAACAACAAGATTGGATTGGAGGAAAAGGTGACAACATTTTAAAAATGCATGCGCACTGTTGTCATTTTTGGACATCATCCCTAAAGTCGGAACGCAGCTACCTAAATGGTGGTAAAAAACCATCGTATCTGAATCTTCATTCTGTTTAAAGTTTTCTTGTTTTTCCCCAGTTCATGCACTATGCTTCATTTGTCCTATTTATTGAACTGACCTTGAGCAGCCTTCTAACACTACAAATCAGCTGCTTCCATTCTTTTTTCATCGTATTTTCTGAGTGTCCCAGGATTTACAACCATATAGCTTGACAGGCTATACTAAACATTCCATTCATTTTCATTTTCAACTGGTAAGAAATGTTGCAATTTTTCGAGATGTTGTTTAATTAGATCATTCTACTTTTAGTCATAGCTATTCTTTTCTTAATGTCCTTGGCATATGATCCATCATCATTTGCCGTTGATATTTTCTAAAGGAGTTTTGTCAATTTTTATTTTGTGCTCTGTTTGGCAACTGGTACTGGCAACATGCATCTCTTTTGTCTGTATGGCACTGAGGTCCAGACCAGCTCTTCTTCTTGTTACATCTTCTCTATGTAATACTCTCTTCATGCTGGTAATGTTAACAGCAAGTAGTGCTGTATCATCAGCATTGTGCAGATTTGAAACATTTCTGCCATCTATCTTGAGACCTCTGTCTTCAATATCAGACTCTCATGACTTGCTCTGTGTATATGTTGAAAAAGTGAGGTGAGAAGATGCATCTTTGTCTAACTCCTTTTGAGAAATATAAAAATTTGCATTTTTGATTGCCTCATTGAATAATTCCGATTCGTTCTTCATAAGATAAGGAAAAATAGGGAGATGATTTGTTTTGAATTTTTTTTATAAATTGTAGAAAGAGGATTCTGGTTAAAATCTACTTTTCACCTTTTCAGTGATGTTTTGAAGCACAAATAACATGTCTGTTGTTCCTCTTCTTGTGATGAAGCCTGCCTGACAGTCTGACACTCAAACTTTTTGTTTCGTCCTCTCCAAGATTTGATCAGCAAGAACTTGCTTGCATGACAGCTAAGGGTTCTTCATTATCATCCTGTATTTATTGCAGTCTTTTACATTTCTGTTCTTGTGGAGCATGGCAGATTCTTGTGACTTCCAGTCTGTTGGCTACTGACAAGTCCTCCAGATTTTACAACATATGTAATACATGGCTGTCAGCCTACCTTATCCTGAATACTTCAGTTATTGAGGCCTTGTGACTTTTGTTACAAGGGCAGATTATTCCATCAACCATTATTCAAGGCATTGTATTTCCGTTTAACATTGCTATATGAAGTCATGATTTACTAATTGACATGTCACACTTAATCTGGTTTCTGTCTGGCAGAGCCAGCCAGGGTGACAGTGTTTGAAAAGTTGTATCTGGCCCTTCGCTTCATTGAACGGAATGTGCTGTACCCTGTGGTGTTCATGTGTGCCGTCACCACCTCTGCACCTCACATCGTCTGCAAGTTCAAGAATTTGTAAGTATCTTGGAGTTCAGGAGAAATAAGGGGAAGACAGGGGAGGTAGGAAAGGAAGAAAGAATGAAGGGGCAAAATGTGGGAGAGGGGAAAGAGAGAGGGGGAGAGAGAGAATGAATGAATGAATGAATGAATAACCTTATTTTTCAAGGGTAACAGAGTAAGCATTTACATACTTTTTTTCATCTGGCAAAGAGAGAGAGAGAGATGAGTTCTTGTTTTGTGTTGTGTTATAATTGCGTATGATGACCATTCAAAAGAACTTCTCCTGCAGCATGTAACACATGCTTATAATGTCTCTTTCTTAAAAAAGAACTTATTTATGTAATGTCATTGTTGTATATGATGTCCCATTGAAAAGAACTTCTCTTGCCACATGTAACACATGCTTGTAATGCCCCTTTCAGAAAATGAATTTGTTTGCCTAGTGTTGTGGTTTGCTGTCTGGTTGGAATGGTAGAATGGTATTGTGTGTGCAGCATGGGACCTTTGCTGGTTGTGGTGTGTGGAATGAAGATGCTGCGATTCGCCATGTCTGACACCCCTCGCCAGTACATGATCATCACCTTCACCTACTTCTTCTTCAAGTACGACTACCGCACGGCTTCAGAAACATTCCTCATCGATTATTTCTTCATGTCTATCCTTGTCTGCAAGGTCAGTGGCTTTGGTTCTGCTAGCAGAGTGAGGCTAGACTGTTAATTGTGCTGTTAGTTGTTTATCTCTTTGCTGAGAAAAATAGTGTTTTGTTTTTGTGTATTTTTGTGTGTGTGAGTGTGCACGCATACGAGTATGCATGCTTGCGTGTGTGTGTGTATTTTGGGGTTATATACTTGTGGAAACTTCTTTCCTAGAAAGGAGCACAAAGTTATGCATTGGAGATGAAAAATGATGGTCTTGGAGGAGAGGAAAGTGGTACATGAGTATACAAAAAAAAGTAAAGGTGTTTCCATAACCTATGCGGTTGTTGGGGAGTGTGGTGTCAGAGACTTCAGCTTCTCTAGGGGCCAACAAGTTGAGGAAGGTGCCCATCTAATCTCCCGTGCTGCTTCACCTTCCATGACCTTATGGAGGGCAGATACCCATTCACATCTGGGTGAATTGGGGGACTGTACTGAACTTAAGAGGCCAAGGCGCACTGACGGTAACTAATCCAAGAAGTAACCATGCTCAGCACTGCTAGCCTGGGGAGAGAGAGAGTGCTCTGACCACTGAGCTATCCCTTCCTCTCATGGGTATATGTTTTTGAAAATTGTACTTTATCCTTGCCATGCCTGTTTTATGATCTGTGGCAGATAATTGGGAAAAGAACTTTGATTACAGAGATTAATTATAAAGGATTTTGTAACATGGTTGGATTTTTCTGCTGATAAATGCTTTACACTTACACACCAGTTTCTTCACTGGCATGTATTGGAAAGCCTGATGGAAGGTGTATTTTAATGTGTGCACCTACCATTGCTTCAGTGTATAAATGTTTTGTGCATGTGTATGTGATCTTCCACGCATATGCGTGCTTTTATTTCTCATGGATGATTTGAATGTTCCTTTTTTTTTGTATGTGAAACAGTTCAGTGACCTGATGCTGAAGATGAAGTTCATCATCACCTACATTGCTCCATGGCAAATCACGTGGGGATCAGCCTTCCATGCCTTTGCTCAGCCGTTCAGCGTGCCACGTATCCTTTTCCATGTCACTGCCATGCTTGCCCTCTGCACACGGCAAAGTCATTGTTTTAAATTCTGCTCAATCTACTTGTCTTTTGATAACTGTCAAGATTCCAACAGGCTGAGTGACTTGTGTGTGTGTGTGTGTGTGTGTGTGTGTGTGTGTGTGTGTGTGTGTGTGTGTGTGTGTGTGTGTGTGTGTGTGTGTGTGTGTGTGGCCATATGCATATGTCTGCAAATGTATATGATTGCAGTGTAATGTTTGAGTTCAAGCTAAAAGTTGATTTGCCAACACATTTAAGGAAAAAAACGTCTTTGCCATTCCTTTTGAACACTATTCCTTGACAAAGGTGCAGATTCTGCCATGTTGTTCCTGCAAGCTGCTGTGTCCTCCCTCTTCTCCACCCCGCTCAATCCATTCCTGGGCAGTGCCATATTCATCACCTCCTATGTTAGACCCATCAAGTTCTGGGAAAGGGACTACAAGTAAGGCCACAGCTGCTAGAAGATAGAGAAGATATGGCCTCTATTGTCAATGGAGCTGTAACTGTTAAGATTGAATTGGTGTAACTGTCTCATTCACAAGACTGGCACCCTCTCTGCTGTTCAAGATCTTGTGTAAAAGCCAATCTTTGGGCAGATTTGAATGACAGACTACCATTTTACAGGCACAAGCATTAAAATCTGTGCTTTCAGACTTTCTGATATATTTGAATTTTGAGTATTTATGGCCTTTATATATCTGATATGATAACTGGATAAATAGATGGATCTGTATATAGTTAATTTTATTCTGAGGTTTAAAATTTTATGAGGTGACAGCCTTGATATGGCCTCTGTGGTTGGTGAAGCTATTACATCATGATCGGATTGGATTGGATTTCCTTTTCCTTCCATGTTTGAAACTTTGTTTCATAGATGTTTTTCCTCAGAAATGGGTTTTCAGAAGTATCCACGCAGGCTTTGTATTTTGTTTCTGAAACAACTGCTCAGAGAGATCGGTCAAGTCATTTCCTATAGAGATAGATTGCATTTTCATTGCCTTCAATCAATTACGTATAATACGTTGATATATGTAGGTTTTTTTTCAGTTAGAAAAAAACAACACAAACTATTTTGATGAAAAACGGCTTATTTTGGCAGTTTTTATAGAGCTATGTGTAAGTTTGTGGATGTGTATAGGTTCATGCTTTTGTTTTGCACTTATGGTGAATCTGATTCTATCATTTTTCATCACAATTGCTTTATGTTTTCAGCACAAAACGTGTGGATCATAGCAATACTCGTCTGGCTTCTCAGCTGGAGAGAAATCCTGGTAAATACCTTTTTAAACATTTTTCAGTTTACACACCTCTCCCAAGAGTTATGTGCAGATTGATATAGCTCAGATATAAACAACAGATTGATAAAAGCTCAGATATAAACAACAGACACAGGCCTGTATTATGCACTTACTTCCTAGTTTAATACATCCCAGCATCAGTCTGGCCCAAAAGATACAGGCACTGCAGTGTTGGTCAGGTAATTTGAGCAACACTCAAAATTGCATCTGAAAGTGGATGAAGCTCCACTGTGTGGTTCCAGCCTTCCCAGTGAGCCCACAGCAAAATGGCTTTGGGTAGGAGCTGAAATAAATCCCTATGACTCTAACAGGATTTGAACTGGCAACTTTCCAGCCTGAAACCCAGAGCGCTAACCTCTGCATCAGGTGGCTGGTCAATAAAGATAACTTAGGTTGGCCTGCTTGGGTGTGTTTCGGTGTGGGGGGTGAGGTAGAAGGATCATTGAGAGAGGGTAGATGATAGTATTATAGTTTCCCTATTTTGCCTTCATCTATCGTAATGGATATGTGTCCCTGTTATGATTTTTATTTTAGTATCAATGAATTAAAGAATAAATTCACTGTTCAAAAAATAAAAGGAAAAAAAATATATATATAGATATGGAAATGATTAAAGATTTGTTTTTCTATTCTGAACTTCATAAGAAAGCCCCCCCATTTCTTGTGTGTGTGTGTTTTTTATTTTATTCTTTTATATTGAGGATAATGGGAGAAGCACTCTTGTGCTTTTTTACATCCAGTTTCCATGTGTATGCAGTTGTGTGTGTGTGTGTGTTTGTGTGTGTGTGTGTGTGTGTGTGTGTGTGTGTGCGTGTGTATGTGTGTGCGTGTGTATGTATGTGTGTGTGTGTGTGCACGCATGCGTGCATACTTGCATGTGTGCGTGCACATGCGTGTGTGAGAATGCATGCATGCATGTTTCTTCACTGCATACATGTGTGTATGTGTCTGCTTTATTCACCCTCATCGTCGAATGATGATGCAGGTGCTGATGACAACAACCTCAACTCTATATTCTACGAGCACTTGACCCGCTCGCTGCAGCATTCACTGTGTGGGGACCTACTGCTGGGTCGCTGGGGCGGCTACACTCAGGGGGATTGCTTCATCATGGCTTCCGACTACCTCAACGCACTTGTGCACATCATCGAGATTGGAAATGGGCTGGTCACATTCCAACTGCGGGGGCTGGAATTCCGAGGTCAGAGAGATGGGGCTTTTTGTGTTCCGCTTACCGGTTGATTTATCTGTCTCTGTATGTTTGTGTGTCAGTTTGTCTCTGTCTATTTCTTTCTCTTTCTTTCTCTCTCTCTCTCTCTCTCTCTTTCTCTCTCTCTCTTTCTCTCTTTCTCTTTCTCTCTTCTCTCTTCTCTCTCTCTCTCTCTCTCTCTCTCTCTCTCTCTCTCTCTCTCTCTCTCTCTCTCTCTCTCTCTCTCTCTCTCTCTCTCTCTCTCTCTCTCTCTCTCTCTCTCTCTCTCTCTCTCTCTCTCTCTCTCTCTCTCTCTCTCTCTCCTGTGACTTATTACACCAGGGCAGCTTGTAAATGTTTTATTGATTTGTTTTTTTCTCTCTCTCTTTCTCTATCTGTCTCTCTTTTCTCTCCCTCTCTTTCTGTCTGTCTGTCTGTCTGTCTGTCTCTCTCTCGCTCTCTTTCTCTCTCTCTTGTTTTACTGTTTATAATTCATGTGAGGATGTTTACTGTGTGGTTTCAGGCACCTACTGCCAGCAGCGTGAAGTGGAAGCTATCACTGAAGGCATTGAAGACAATGAAGGTAGGACACCAGCAAAACTAACTCAGTGAAGAAGTAGTTTTGGAAGGGGAGAAAAGACAGATACATAGCTGCCAATCATTCTTTTTTTCCCCAGAATTTTCCCCTTTTTTTAGCTGTGATTCTGGTTTTCCAGTTTTTAAGAAAATTTTGTGGTCTCCAATTTTTTTTTTTTTTAAGCATATATAATGATTAAATCATAAATGCACATGTTGGTTTCTGATGCTGTTCACCAAGATGTCATAAAAAAGTGTAAAATGTGATAGCTGTACCTATCAGAAGTTTGTTCTCATTCATATACAAGGAGGATTTTCCATACATTGATCAGTCATGGCAAGACAGAAGTGTTTTCTGCTATACTTTGTGCTGGTGCAATGTTAGAATTTTGCATTGCTGATGAAAGGACATTACTGCACATGGGAAGAGTCCAGAGTTGTTTACTGATGCAGTTTTGGCGTAACAGTTCTGATTTCAGCCATCATGCCAGTATTTTAAAAAAACAACAAAACCCTCTTGAGTCTGTTTTGAGTTTATAGTGCCAAGCCATATGTTGATTTCAGTTATACTGTATTCTCATGCCATTTGCCTTAACCCTTTGCTTGGCACAGCAAAATCATTTGTCACCTTCCTGCCGGGCAGAGAAAATGGAGGTGGATGGCTTGTGAGTGGGTGTATGTATTTAACATGCAATAACTCTACAATGGTCGGGTGGATTTTGATGAAATAAAAACAGCAAGATGTAGAAATGAATAAAGAAATTGCTAATACCCAATTTTTGTCATTATTTTTATTTTCTTTTAGAATTATAATGCATAAACACACAAAGTCATTGATTGGTTTGTGTGTGTTACAGTTAGCGTTGCAATAACTTTAGAATGCGTGCATGGATTTTAATTAAATAAAAACTAAAACATTAAGAAACAATTATAGAAAAGATATTTTCAACCTACTGTTGGTTTTATAGTTTTTTTGATAAATGGTGCACGAACACATCGAACATTCCGACGATCGCCATTTTTGTTTACCGATGATCACGATCAGCTTAACGTTTAAGTTTGAGCCGCTACCGTATCGAAATCCCGAATAGCAACCAAATAACAAAATATATCAAGTTCTGAACCATTGCCGAACTTGAAATCCGCGATAATTTCCCCAAATCTAAGAGTAGAATTCAAAACGCGTATCGGCCGTGTTAGATTTGACGATCGATTTTCGTCTCGAACTTCGCCGTAGTCAAAGTCGTCTCTCTCACTTCAGTCAACAAACTCAGAAGTGCACACACTACTAGGATCGATTACATCGATATTTGAGCCTAGATACACATCTCACAGTGTCATATTTTCGGCATGGAAGCTGTAAAAACGATCGTACATGTCGGGTTCGAAGATAGCATCCATTTTGGAAATATTTGCGATTTTTTTCCTCCAAAACTTGCAACAAACTCACTCCAATCGCCGCCATTTGTATTAAACATGCGGAAGTCTCGCGGGCAGTCTCATGGCTTCTATATTCACGAGATTTGAAGCGAGATTGGCGGGAATTTCGAATGTATGATTGCTCTGAAGTGACGGTCATGTCGCCAGGCGTTTTGGGGCGTTGTGCCCAAGGACAGGGTCGGGCGCTTTGGGGCGTTGTGCCAAGCAAAGGGTTAAAAAAAAGACCCTTTGAAATAGCAACACAGCAGATGACCACTAGAGACTATACTTTTCTCATTATCTTGGCAATCTTAACAAAGCTATGTATTTGTTTATTGTAACATTTTATTTGTTTATTATTTATTTAGAGTGGGGGCCGGACAGCTAAGTGGTCAGAGCACTCGCTTTCCCCCAGTCAAGTTCAGCAGCGTCGAGCGTGGTTACCAGTTGGATGGGTGACTGTTTGCGCGCCTTGGCTTCAGTACAGTCCCCCCAGTTCACCCAGCTGTAAATGGGTACCTGCCCTCTTTAGGGTCAGGGAAGGTAAAGCAGCGAGGGAGAGGAGATGGGCGCCACCCTCAACATGCTGGCCCCTATTGAAGCTGAGGTCTCTGACGCCTCGCTCCTCTACGAGGTTATGGGACACCTTTACCTTTTTACCTTTTATTCTTTATTTGTTCTTTCAGTCGCTTGGATGTGTTGCCTGTCAGGTTTCTGCTGCTGTGAGTTTGGCCACCTGCCGCACTTCTTGTCGCTGAACGCGGCCTTCAACCAGCGGTGGCTGGCGTGGGAGGTGGTGGTGGCCAAGTATGTGCTGGAGGGATACTCCATCTCCGACAACCCCGCCGCCTCCATGCTCCACGTCTTCGAGCTCCGCAAGGCCCTCATCACCTACTACATCAAGGTAACAATCACCTGGCTTTTTTTTAGTCCTTCATCACCTACTACATCAAGGTTACTGACACCTTTTAGGTAACAAACACCTTTCTTTTCTTCTTTATTGAAGCCCTTATCACCTACTACATCAAGGTAACAAACACCTGGCTTTCTTTTTTTAGGCCCTTATCACCTACTACATCAAGGTAACAAACACCTGGCTTTCTTTTTTTAGGCCCTTATCACCTTTTATTTATTCTTTTATATCGAGGATAACAGAATAAGCAATCATGTGCTTTTTTTCATCCGGTCCCCGTGTGCATGCAGTTTTGTAAATATTGTCATCTGTTCCCACCGGCACACGATGGCCTACTCTTACGAAAAGCGGAACAGGATTTAACGTGTGCGCAAGATGTTCTGCGTGCGTTCACACACGGGGCCTCGGTTTAAAGTCTCATCCGAAGGACTTTTGGGGAGAGTGGAGTCAGCACTGATGTTAACTCCAGGAAGAAAATTTCCTCGACCGGACTCGAACCCCGAACCTCGAATCACCTACTACATCAAGGTAACAAACACCTGGCTTTCTTTTTTTAGGCCCTTATCACCTACTACATCAAGGTAACAAACACCTGGCTTTCTTTTTTTAGGCCCTTATCACCTACTACATCAAGGTAACAAACACCTGGCTTTCTTTTTTTAGGCCCTTATCACCTACTACATCAAGGTAACAAACACCTGGCTTTCTTTTTTTAGGCCCTTATCACCTACTACATCAAGGTAAGAAACACCTGGCTTTCTTTTTTTAGGCCCTTATCACCTACTACATCGAGGTAACAAACACCTGGCTTTCTTTTTTTAGGCCCTCATCACCTACTACATCAAGGTAAGAAACACCTGGCTTTCTTTTTTTAGGCCCTTATCACCTACTACATCAAGGTAACAAACACCTGGCTTTCTTTTTTTAGGCCCTTATCACCTACTACATCAAGGTAACAAACACCTGGCTTTCTTTTTTTAGGCCCTTATCACCTACTACATCAAGGTAACAAACACCTGGCTTTTCTTTTCTTCTTCTTTTATTGATTAATAATTGTTTCATTCATTGGCTTATGTGTATTTAGTTATTTTAGTTTTGATGTATTTTGTTTGACAGCGCTATGAAATGAAAGTTTGTTGCAATAGATAGATCTCTGGCCTGTGTATTAACTGGCAGTAGTAGCTGTTGTTATCTTTAGCAGCATAGTGATTAGTATAATCACTTATGTATGAGGAAGGTAGCACTTATTTGTGTGCTAATAGCATAAGCAGTCACAGTTACCATGTCTTGTTCATCCACCACAAGGGAAGGCATCACTAATGTGTGCTATGAAAAGCAGTCAGAATGACCAGTGTCTTTTCCATTCCACAGAGCATCATCTACTACATGGTGCGCTCCCCTCGGCTGGAGCAGTGGATTGAGAATCCCAACTTTCCAGCAGGGGTTGGAGAGGGTGGCAGAGGACTTCTACGTCGACCTTGACCCCACGTTCAGCAGCCACGTGGATGAGGACTTTGATGAGCGCATGTCGGGCATTTCCAGACAGTCCTTCTGCAACATGTACCTGCCCTGGATTCCAGTACTGCGCGTTCTCGGCAGGATAGAGTAGAATTTTTTTACACTTGTTGCAACTCTTACACACATTGATGAAGTCTTGCAGACCTGTGTTATCTATGTTAGATGTTTTTGATGGTATGACGTTATGTTTTTGCGAGTGTAAGTACAGAAAGGGCAAACCAGAAGATGTCTGTCATCTTACGCTCATTTTGTGTATGTCCTTAGATTGTTTGCATTCTTGGTTCCTGTCCACAAATTTATTTATGCCTCATATAAACTGAATTGTCCACAGTTGATTTATTAATTGGATACCATTGAAAATATTTATCTGCTTTTTTCTAGAGACAAGAGCATGTTTACAGGGAGTTGGACATGAGAACTCGTGGACTTAATATAGCATGTGCAATTTTATCCATTTATTCAAAATAATGATTTCATGTTAGAACCATGTCAGATTACTACACACAGAACTTAGATGTGAAATTGTACTGGAATGCTTATGTCTTGCCTTACAAATTGAGACAGCTGTTAACAAGGAAGGCATACAGCACTTTTTGGTCTTGCACCACTGATCAGACTGTGCACAGGGTGTGTTGGGGCTGTTTAGGTGCTTGCCTCTGGCCTATCAGGGACAAAAACATTGGCTTAGATGGCTGCTTGCCTGCTATAAACCTGACGCTGTGCTGCAGACCACTGAACTAAGGCTGTGGGCTGCTGTCAGTGCTGTATTATACTAGCTGCCCATTCATCGCTTTTGACTACAGCTGTTTTTTGTGTGTGTTTTTTTCCAATTTTCACACTGTCTAGGCTTCTGATCCATACAGCAATACAGGCCAGAATAGGGTTTTAGCAGTTCTTATTTTTTAAGCGCTTTGATTTGTTTTTACAAGATATAGCGCTATACAAATTCCATGTATTATTATTATTATTTATTATTATTATTTTGAGATATTTAGGTATGCCGATACAAAGTCGAGGACAAGTGTAGCAAGTCAGAAAAGGGAGGAGAGAAAGATGGCTCAGTCTCTCTCTCTGTTACTGATTATACCTTTCAATTTTTCCAATTGCTGTGTTGAGTTCTCATCTTTTCTAAAGTTTGTTGGTTCTTCATCAGTAATGGTCATTATTATGAAAGGCTGAAAACAAATGAAGTGTTATTATGATATGGTGTGTTGCAGATGGTGGACAGTGAGAAGTCCTCTATGCTGGTGTCCCTGTGCTTTGCTCTCAGTCTGTTGGGTCGACGAGCTCTGGGTGCTGCTTCAAACAATTCATCTGGGTATGTCACTCCTTGGTGTATTGATTTTGATATGATTGTTATAGCAGATACAGTTTTGATCAAGAAGTCGGCTAAGACAGGTTGAAGTAGGAATTCCTTTTTGTCTGTAAACCCAATAATGAACCTTCTTGTGCCAGAATATTCGTGTATGACTATTAATTTTTGTCGGTTTAGCATATTTATTTTTCTTTCTGCCAAATGAGGTGCTTGGGGAGGGAGCAAATACATGGAGAGCACTTCTTTGATAAGTTTTGGTCAGAATTCATTGTAATTAATTAGTTTCATAATATTCTTTTCTTTTTTTTGCTCTTAAAGAGTTGAAGGAATCTTCAAAATGTTCAGCTCTTTTTTTGATCAGGTTTAGTTTATGTTGATCCCATTTATATTTGTTGTACTTTATCCATTTTTATTTCTACATCCGTTGCAGGGTTGACTTCTTCCTTTACGGCCTGCACGCGCTGTTCAAGGGGATTTCCGCATTACGTCCCCTCGTGATGAATGGGTCTTTGCTGACATGGAAATGATGAGAAGAGTTGTGGCTCCTGCCATCCGCATGTCCCTCAAGCTTCATCAGGTAGGTGTCTAAAGTAGAAGCATGGATGGATGTAACATTTTGCCGGGGATGAGCTTGTGGGCCTTAAGCTCAGGCCACACTGCAGAAAAGGTTCAAGTCAGTTAGTCAGTCAAGTCAAGTCATTCAAGTCAAACATGAATATCCCTGAAGGCAATTACAGTGTGTGAGCCAGAGAAATCTCATCCCCAAATCAGCATGAATTCCAAGTGAAGAAACGAGCATCGTGTGTGAAAAAGCTTAAATTTTTTTTTTAAAGAATAAGGTAGTGTGCTAAAAACATCTAGAACTGAAATTGAAATTTTTGCAGTTAACCTGAGAGTGCAGTTGTGACAAGCCCACCCATGGCAAAAGTATCGTCCCTTACTCCGTCCTGTCATCCCTCCCTCAACCCCCACAAAGAACAGATTAATAGGCTATGGTTAGCTAAACGATTCACTTGATTATATAGGCTATGGTTAGCTAAACAGATTTTGATTATAAAGGTTATGTTCAAACATTTCTAATAAATAGCTTCACATGCTATACAAGCCTAAGTGCCAGGTGAGGGATTTCGCTTACTAAAGAGGGACTCAGGTGGGAGTTTTAGCCTTTGAAGCTGCTGAAGATTCCCCTTCTATAGAAATGTACAGCTCTCAAGCATACATCAGATAGTCCAGGTCAGACCACTTTTCCCAAAGGTGTCACAGCCTGCAGAATATTCTGTGTATGCTACTCTGCATCTGCAAGTTAGTTGTTAAGTAGAAACTTCACCATCTGTAAATCCTGGTGCGCTGATGAAACCTTAAGGTGGACCACTGCGTCACTTTTAGCAAATTTTTGTTTCTCAGAAACTACTAAAGATATCTGCATGAAATTTGGTACACATACTAAATGCATTAATAAAGCTATCTGTACAAAGTTTGAAGTATGTAAGTCCAACAGATATGATGATGTGATAATTTTTCAAAAAAAATAGGGGTCAGTGTTTGGCCCATCTGCTGCTTTCAAAATATGCAATGCATGATAAAGTTTATCATTTTTCCTGTTTGATTTGACATCACTGTGTGCAATGATCACAAAAAAATATAGTTTAGTTCATAAAATATATTTTTCTCTTTTTTTCTAAAATGCCAAAAAAATTTTGCTCCAGTTTTTAAATTTTTATTTCATGGTATTGAAAAACTATAATAGCTACAGAGTTCAAACTGTCTCATTGCACTCAGCACACATTTCTACACCAGCATACCAAATTTCAGTGGATTATTTTCATTAGGTTAGAAGTTACAGGTGGGCCAAATAACAGTTGCGGCCGAAAAACCACGTTTTGAGAAAAATGCCCGTAAAGATTTAGTTAACAATTTAATCAATGAAAATCATGTTTAAACATTACCAAAAAATTATGCATGGTAAAATAACAATAGGCCAACACTACTGAGTGATTAGAAACAGCTTTTCTCATAGAATAAATTTTTCAGGAGGCTCCTGGGGCATACACCCCCCTCTTTGCCTGCCTGGCTATGTTCATGTTCTGCATGCATTACACTATCTTTTTTTTTCCTCTTCTTTTTGGCCCTATCAGATGATTTTCTAGTGGCTGTTTTCACTCTGAGAATGTCTGATTTATCTACAAACACTTCTGCAATGCTCACTGCCACAAAATCCAGTCCAGCAAGCACAATATTGCTGGAAAAGTATCTTGCCTCCAGACTGCAGGCTGACGGTCTTCTTCATCTCAGCTTTGAATATATTGTTGATAATGTGATAACTAAGATGTGTGAGGATGCAAAACAGAATGCAAAACAACTGTGTGATTGTGGAAAATACAGGAGAAAGTAAAAAAAAATGTAAAAAAAAAAGGGGGGGGGGGGGGGCAGAGAAGAAAAATTATGGGTGAAGGTTTTTCTTTTCTAACACCATTCACTGTGTCAAACTCAGTAAAAACAATTCTTTTGTGAATTATCATTAAACTTAAAACTGCCTCTGAAAACACAAACAACTAAATAAAAAATAAAACTGAGAATATGGGAAAAAAGTGAGTGTATACTGAATAGCCCTTGTCAGAGACTGCAAACCAGAAATTCAGGCACTACTGTATTCCTGCTAAGTACCAACAACACATAACTTATTGGGGAAAAAAGTGCCCTGCTATATTCCCAAAATAGTAATAAATCGATGGAAAATGTAGCTATAATTTCACTTTGTGCACCTTTATGTTGTCACCCAACTTTCCAAGGGTGACACATTACTGATGATGTTCTGTCGTTTGAGAAGTTGCGGGCCCCGCGGATCGGTTTATTTTTCTTGCGCGTCGAGTCTATATCAAAACTAGTGTCGCTGTCAGCCACTGATACACGTTTTTTTCGGAGAAAAACTTCAATTTTCGCATCAATGAAGTAAGCGAGTGGTTATCGGCAACATCGCGAGTTGATGTGCATGGCACAGCAAAACTAGGTCACCACTCCAGCCAGCGATTGTCAGTCTATTTTCCGTTTCTTCCGTTTTTCATTCTTTCTACCAAAGGCATTGGTAGTCCAACACTTGTTTTCGGCATATTTTGGCATTTTTGAGACTTTCAGTAAAAAACTTTGGCTGAAAACAGGTCGAATACGTGCATCGAACAGGCTCGAGATGTAAACATCCGCCATCTTGGATAAAAGTCACATGACTCTTATGAACCAATCAGCTATTTTTTTACGGCCACAAGCCAATCAGAGACTCCGACTCAACCGTATGCCTGTAGAAAATGCCTCTCGGGTTCCTTCGGATTTGCTCTTCGTGTGTTTCCGTCAGTGAAATTATCCATTGAGAGGTGATGTCAGAAAGTAGGTCAGTGAATGACCTTCACATTGATACCAAACAAGGGGGGGTAGCGAAACTGGTCGGCAAGCGCGACGATCTTCAAACTGATGCAAACTTCGCGTTTTGGGGCCACAATTGCTCTAAATTCACCCACCCCTACCTCAGAAAATGATTTTATTTGCAATGAAATCGGTCAAAACAAACAAAATGAGTAATTGAAAGGCAAAGTTGACACATTACTTGACCAAATGCAACCATAATCCCAAAAGTCTTTTTTTTTTTTTTTTTGGTGAAAACCTATGCCGCGGTCCCCCTTAAGCATCAGCAATCTATTTTCATGTTTCTGCTATTTACTAACATTGGGATGAAAATGTATCCAAACAAATTCATCTTTATCATACATCTTTCAGAGAGTGAATCATGAACGGTTTATTTATTTTTTCAGGACCACTTCACATCTCCAGACGAGTATGAGGAAAACAACGTGCTGTACGACTCCATCACTCAGTATGAACAGAGCATGGTGATCTCCCATGAAGGGGACCCTGCCTGGAGAAACGCTGTTCTCTCCAACGTCCCTTCTCTCCTCTCTCTCAGGTAACACACCTTTCATGGTAACGTCAACAAGAAGGGGTCATCTTTTTCTCTTTTCTTTTAATTACACAAACTTTCATGTCCTACTTGTGCATCCTGACTTGGCTGCTGAGCTGAACACTCTGTGAAAACTGACAGTGTTGATTCTAGGCTGCGCCATTGTGGGATTCCTGCAATTTTTTTTTTTTAATCCTGGGGGCATAAAAATTTTATGCAAAAATAAACAAAGGCTGCATTAATTACTGAGTGACAGGTGCACCATGGTGGGTGCCATGAATATTGCCTGATTTAAACTAAAACCAAATACCATTTCCTGTTGATGTTTCTGATTGGCAGAGTGCTTTAATTCTGACCAGCCGTTGTTTCCCTTTAACTACCCATGCATTTCACTCTAAAAACATGATGGCAAGCAATTCAAAAGTTTGGAGATGTGCTTTAGAAAACAGGGAGCAAAAGAGAACAACAGTGACAGAAATAGAGGTACAGAGTCTGGCAGGTAAACAATATTTTCTCATCATCACCTCGTCAAGAATGAATATTTTGCTTTTTGCGCTGGCTGATCAGATGTAACAGCTGTCTTGTTTTGGAACTTATTTTCATTGTTATATCCCCTGTGGTGATGCTGGAAGCTTTTTCAGCACAAAGCAGTTTTGCTCATATAACAGACAATAGTTTGTGTCTGAGTGTTTGGCAAAAAGATTATCTAAAAATGTACGTTTTCAAGTCACAGTGGGTTTAAATTGAGTTCTGAAATCTGATTCTGTTATTGTTGTTGTGTCTCAGCAAGAGGTTCACTTGAGTGATTGTAAAAGCTAGACAGACAAACAAAATCTTTTTTCCTAAACTGCCCTCCATCTCTTTTCATACAAGTTTATTCCCTTTGGTTTAAACATTGTCTAGGCTGTAACAAAATGGCCTTTGACTTCTGCCTCAGATGAATTAGATAGACATTAGTTATATTGTGGTTGTTGTACTGGTATCTTCATGCAGTACTGTTTCTTTCTCCAACAGGCACGTGTTTGATGAGGGGTCTGATGAAGGCTACAAGATCATCATGCTGAACAAAAGCTACCTCAGCTTCAGAGTGGTCAAAGTAAGTCACTTTCTTCTCTCTCTGTGTGAAATGGAGAAACTATAGAATGAAATGTGGAAATAATGTGAATGGATTTATCCGTGTACATAGCTGGAAAGACAGTGAATTTCTTTGTGTGAAATTTTTGCCCCCTTCAAGAGACCACATAGCATTGCTGTAGAGCAAATTTCCCTCTCCTGATTTTTTTTTCTGTAGGGTGACTAAAGAAGTCATCCAGATTGAAGTTGGAAAGTTAGACCCAGACCCAGACCTGTGATGTTGCTATTGTTTATTTATCTATCTATCTATCTATCTATCTATCTATCTATCTATCTATCTATCTATCTATCTATCTATCTATCTATCTATCTATCCCTTTGTCTGGCGACCATGGGGGCACCCCTGAGGACTTGACAACCAGTTCCCTCCATTCCTCTCTTGTTCTGCCTTTCTTGAAATTTGGCTAAGTTCTAGGCATGTCCATTCACAGATGTTATTTATATAACAGGAAATTATATATTTTCATCTGAAAAAGGAAATTATATAATTTTCATCTGAAAAAGGAAATAATATATTTTCATCTGAAAAAAAAGAAAGAAAAGAAAAAGAGGTACAGATAATACAAATGAATGTTTAAAAAAAACAAAAAACAACCCACCTCCTTCTCCCACTGTGCAGGTGAACCGGGAGTGTGTGCGAGGCCTGTGGGCAGGGCAGCAGCAGGAGCTCATCTTCCTCCGCAACCGTAACCCGGAGCGCGGCAGCATCCAGAACGCCAAGCAGGCGCTGCGCAACATGATCAACTCCTCCTGCGACCAGCCCATCGGCTACCCCATCTACGTGTCCCCCCTCACCACCTCCTACTCCTCCACCCACCAGCAGCTCAGCGCCCTGCCTGTGGTGGGCGGGGAGTTTGGGCTGAGCAGTATTAAGGGGTTCTTCACCTCGGTCTGGAGAAGGTGAGAGTCCAGCTTTGAAGGGCTAGTTTGTTGGGGTTTTTTGTGTTTTTTAGGCTGGATATGAAAAAGTTTTAGTTTTTTTTTCTTTGAAAAAAAATTATGGGTTTTTTGTTGTTGTTAGTGTTTGGGTGTTTGTTGACCTTAGCTCCTTTTTATGTCTTCCCCCCCCTTTTTGGGGTGGTGGTGGTGGTTGTTTCTGAATCATTTTTTGTTGCTGCTTCTACATAGCTCATTCCCAAGATTCACCACTCTTATTGCCTTGTTCTGTAGCACTCTAGAGTGAATAATCACATGTATTTTTGTATATAAGCCATCTTGGGGTCACTCAAGTTCAGTGGAATTGAATCACCAGTGAAAAAAGGCAATGCAATACAGAAAGTTACAACCTTTACACCTGCATACACTCACATTGACATTGATTCGTTTACACCTGTGGACAGTTGCAAACATACATTAAAATGTCAAAGAGAGACACAAAGCATGGAGAGGATTCTATGGTAGAGTTACATGTTCAGTTATCTTTATCTAGAAGAGGCATCGTGGAGCAGGGCCACAAACTCAAAGGAGCAATATATTGTCTTTGTTTTAACCTTTCTACTCGGGGTATGATCTGTTTTGAAGGATGGCACTACCCCCTCAAACATGGCCATAGGGGGATCAGTGTTCCTGAAAAGCACCAACCTTTTCTTGTATTTTAATCACCTGTTGGCGTGTGATTGCAGGATGCGGAGGCGGTGTGATGCCACGTGTGCAGGAGGCAGCTCCTCCTGGACATAGACCATGCCTACACCGTCAGCCATCAGGCCGCTGCCACTGCACTCAGTACGTCTTCTGTCTGTCACAGCAGGGCTTCTTGTCTGTAGATAAATCACTACCTTCTGTTTTTTCTTCAGCTGAATGAATAGCTGCCAGCTTTTCAGGGTTTTACCCCATAGCACTGACAGGGGTATGACATAAAAAAAAAAAATTATTGTGAGAGAGACACCTGCTCTGGATACGCATGTATAGCTGCCAACCATTCTTTTTTCCCTAATTTTTCAAGTTTTTAGTCACCAATCCAGTTTTTATAAAAATGTTCAGGTTTCGGACATTTCAAACACAAACTTAAAAAGGGAGAGGAAAGAAAAATTGAGCATGACATCAACACACATGCTGGCTTAAGATGCTAATCTGCAAGATGGTGCAAAACCTGATGGTACCTATGAGGAGTTTGTTCTCAAATTTATACAAGGAGGATTTTCCATACATCGATCAGTCTCATCAATGCAAAATTGTGCCTTCTGCTGCACTCTGTGCTGTTGCAATTTTAAAATGTTGCATTGTGTACAAAATTACATTACTGCACATGAAAATAGTAACAGAGCTGTTTACCTCTAGATTTTGGCATTGCAATTAAATTTCAGCAATCATTGCTGTGCCATTTGCTCTAAAACTCTGATTATTTGCGAGTTTATTGCACCGGTTCAAATGCATACAAATGTGCAGACAAAACAAACTAAGAGTAGCAGACACAATGTCCAAGGGAGGCAATGACTGACTGTGCACGGGGCTTCAAGTCTAGGAAGCTTTGTATCAGTCACCCTATCTGGAAGGATTTGTGTGACTGTTGAGGTTCAAAACAACAAAGCAAGGCAGACACTGTGCATTAAATGTGGTGTAACTGAGGAATGTAGAGTTCAGAGACTAGATTAGTGATGTAGCAACAAACTAAAGTAGTGTTTTAGCTGAACAGGTGACAAGAACATTGACCTGCTGGGGGTGATTCTAGTTGTGGGCAGACACGAAGCTGTAGTCTACAGGTCTATGAGAGTGATTGTCTGGCCCATCCTCCTGTAGGGATGTTGGGGGCTCTTTCAGTGTAAATAGCATCCCCATCTCTCTGAAAATTCTGTGCAAGAAATTTTCACTTTTCTATCTCTCTCTTTGTTTCGTCTTTCTCCTTACGTTTCTATCATCTCTCTTGCCTTCCCAGTCTACTCCTCTGCCTTTTTTCAAGCAAATATTTCAAACAATATTCTGTTTTTATCATATGACATTTTTGCTTGTGTTTTTTTGTTCTGGTGACCAGGTAGTGATACTTAGAGACTGGGATGGGCACAGGATGTCCATTCTGCAATGGTAGTTTCCCATGTGCACTTTTTTATGCATATATTTTATTTAACATGTTTGTTATCCTTTTTTCTGTTTTTTTTAATATAAATCTGGAGATGATAAATTAAGCAGAATGGCTGGCATCCTCAAGACAGCTAATAGCCTTATGGAATAAAATGATTTAGGTATTGTGTCATTTAATGTTGCTTATTTTTCAGATTGACAGTATTAATTACTTTATAGATATCATTAAAAAAGTCAAGGAAAATTCAAAACTGTTACGAGTTCAAAGATGTGTGGTGCTGCTGTTTCGGCGACATGCTTTCCCCAGGGAAGAGCAGCCTGACATTCCTGCAGTGACTGACAGCGGTCTACACTACACTATGAAAGTTATAGCCACAATGTAACAACTGTCCTCTTACAGGTCAGGCGTGCTTCGCTCCAGGCAACAGCCCGGCGGGTCAGGGCGTGGGTGGAGGGGGAGGGGGCCTGGGGGTGGACATTCCCCTGCAGAGCCTGGGGAACCGGGGCAGCCTGGTGTCCACAGCCTCCAGTGCCAGCAAACCCAGCGCCCTGGCCTCCCTGGCCAACCTCATCTCTGACCCCACGCCTCAGCCACCACTGCAGCGCGTCAGGGTGAGTCACCTGCCTGCTGACTGACCTTTAGTCTTCATCACCATACAAGAGAAGGGGAGAGGGTAGGGGAGGTGGGGAGGTAGCAGGGGGACCAGGGTCTTCATCCCACGAGAGAAGGGAGGGGGAGGTGGGGAGGGGGACCAGGGGGGGTGCTCATATTGTGCATGCAGAATGAACTTCAGCCCTTTCTGCTGCTCTGCGGTAGCTTTAGTATTGATTATGTGACATTTTAAAAGCAAAAGTACTCTGTCAATCATATCATCTAGGGCATCTGGGATGCTTCCTGGATTCACCCTGTGAACTAGCAGTATTGTCCCAGAACATTTTGAAAACTGCGCTGCCAGGGTTAAGACGGTGTATTGTTTGCATATTCTGTGCTTCTTGCTTAGTGATGAGATCATTATTGGTCATGCTGAGATAGATGAATGCCAAGTAAAGATACCTGATTTTATTCAGGTTTGAAAAGTAAGGGAAAGTGTTGTGTGTGTGACAGATAACGGACCCCAGTCAGGTATACGACTCCATCAACATGGGTCGGCTGATGGACATGCAGTGGCCGAAGGAGGAGTGGCGGCAGAACGGAGGCAAGACAGGTGGGGGGTGTGGGTGCCCCGCCCAGGGATGGAGGGCACTGTGGTGCATCGCTGGACCCCCAACCACAAAGACACTCTGCGCCGCTCCCCTGTGGAGGGAAAGACGATTCTCCTAGTCCATTTACACGATCATTTTGTTCCATCGCAGAGTCCGGGGTTCAGGACTTGGGGGCGGAGGTATGACGGTAGGCTGAGGGTGGGGATCCACACGCCGGTGCTGTCTGTGATAAGCCAAGTGGCCTGCACCCCTCTGTGGCCCTCCCTACCTGTTCCACTTCACTGTGGGGAGCTGACAACTCCTCCACTCTGTTCTCTCTCTGCTCCAGTCACAGCCTTGTTGGAGGTGCACCGCACTGCACTGACTGACTGAAGTCGATGCCGATAATGCAAAATTCATGCGTTACTGCTGCAGTGTGACTGTACAAAGGCTAGCAGAGAGTGGAGAGTCCAGTTCTCTGACAAGTCATTTTGCACTGCCTTGTGCATCTGACCTGTTCACTGAAGAAGACTGGCTCAGAGGTGGTGTTTGCACTCAGGACGCTACATCATGCAGAATTGTCCTTTCTGTCAGTCATCCATGCCCTTGCACATGTCATGAGTGTGTGAGTAGAGAGATGAGAGATAGACTGATGACTGTGCTGTTTGCATGCTCGTGAGAGGTAGAGAGAATATTACGCTGCTAGCATGCTCGTGTGTGAAACTGATGGTAATACTGCTAGCCTGCTTATTGTGAGAAATATTAAAGATAATGCGCTACCTTGCTCATGTGAGAGACTATTGATGATACCACTAGCATGCTCAGGTGAAAGGTAGACAGAAGAAATAGCATCCCCACTGCCAGATATGGATGATAATTTGTCTGTTATACTTGGAAGGCTGTAGTAGACCTACAACAGAATAAGCTTCTTGTCCTGACAGATGGTCAACAGCACCACTCTCCCCCAGCAGTGTGCTGAGCTCTGAAATGAGACTGTCAGAAGAAAGGGGCAGTTAGGTCAACAGTGTGTTCAGGTGGATACACACAGCCACAGGTGACTGATGACAGTAGCATAGCTTATTACTGTGTTTCATAGGGAGCAGGTGTGGAGAAGAGTGCTATATTTTTATGTTGCAAACAGTGCTTTATAGGCTGATGCTGTAAGTCATGTTGTCTGTTTTTTCTGTTATGAAGTGTGCTGTATAGGTGAATGACGCTAAGCATGCTGTATAGGCAGCAGTTGTGCCCAATCAGCCATTCATGGACAAAGTCCAGAGGTGGGTTGAGACCCTACAGATGCCTGGATACTAAAAGAGAACATGGATTTTTTGGTGATTTAGGCAGGACATTCACAACATTACATTACCTTCTGCTTTTCAAAGTGGATGAGGAGTATTCATTACGTAGACCTAGATCAGCATGTGAAAAAAAAAGAAATGCAAATATTGTAAGAAATAAGTTAATAATCGCCAGAACAATGGTAATTCCTTGATGAATGTTGCATTTGAAGACCTCTAAGGTTCACATCAAATCAATGTGCCCTCCCTCCTCCCCCCCTCGTCTTTAAAAGAATCTTTTTTTTTTAAAAATCAAGTTTGTTTACAATTCATGGAAAACACATAGCAATGCCTGAGACATAACTTTACTAAGAAATAAGTTGCTGTGCTGTATTGCATTTTTTCCCCAACAGCCATGCTTGCTCCTCAAACAACAGTTGGATGAGGTATATGCAAACATAAAGTAACATCGGAATTTTTTTCTATGCAAATACTAATGACAGTGTAAACTGAAACAACATTTATAGGAACCCTGCTTGATGGTTGACCAACTCTGTTGAAAATAAAAGAGCAACTGCAGTGATATTCCAATTATGTGAGTGACTATTTTTTTTAATGCATATATATACACACTAATGTCATGTCTAGACATCATCCCTGAAGTTGGAATGCAGCTCCTTCATGATGGGCGAACATTCACATATTCAAAATGTCACCATTGGTGAATCTCGAGCTCTTGCCAAGGAATAATTTAAAAAAAAAAAAAAAGATACTACCTGTTGTAAAATGACATGGCAAACAGTATTCAACGAAGTAGAAGGAAATTGTACAAAAATTCGGTCAGCCTAATTATACAAAAGTGTACTAATAGACACTTCTAGTGTGCACATACTTACCTAAGGGGATATTTTTTATAGTCTGTGTTTAATTAACTTTTGGGGCCCTGTATGAGAATACAGTATTAAATGTTTTGGGTAAATTTCATGTCTCATGCTAATGTGGAATCTGTAGGAAATGTTATCTAGCAGTATTCACACGGTGACTGTCTCCATCTTCTGCAAGGCACTACAGACAGGAAAAAAACACCAATTTTTTAATCATTTCAAGATGAGGATCTACTTAAACTTACTGTGAATAAACACCATTAGTTGATGTCTCCATAACTTCTGGCAACATAAATGGAGGTTCTTGGCATCACTTTTGATTCCCATAAAAGAGAATAATTTCTTCTTTAATTTTTGTTTTTTTTTAGCAAACATGAGCAGAGTCGTAGTAAAGAAAGCCTCCGTTGGACTGATTTTTTTAAAACTTAAAAGATAGTGTCTGTTTTAACATGAATTTGGGTCAGACATAGATGTACACTTTGCTGAACAATGCTTTATTTATTATTCATTTACTTATTCTTTTATATTTATTCTTTTATATTGAGGATAATGGAATAAGCACTATGTGCTTTTTTACATCCAGTCCCCGTGTGCATGCAGTTTTGTAAATCTTGTCATCTGTTCCACTGGCTAACAATGGCCTACTCTTACAAAAGCGGAACAGGATTTAACATGTGCGCAAGATGTTCTGCGTGCGTTCGCACACGGGGCCTTGGTTTATAGTCCTTGCTGAAAGGGTGTGTAGTTGTAGAAGTAGTTGTTCTGTCTGTATCCGTCTTCTGCAAAGCCAGCATCTACCAGTTATAGAAGATAGTTTGCTGTCTGTATCCCTTCTTCTACACAGCCAACCTCTATCTGCTGAGAGAAAACAAAGCCAGCTTAGTTCTTTCTTGCCTTATGACCTGTGGTTGCAGGGGCTTAGAATATCCAGTTCCTGTACATTTGACTTGGTAAGGGCTGACAAAGTTACAAATGTTACAGAGTCATGGCCATTTGAAGCTGGATTGGGTTCCATGATGAAGGTGGTTGGGTTTTGGTTTTTGTTTTTTGGAGGGTGAGTGTGGTTTTTTTTGTTTTTTGCTCTTTTTTTTTAAGGTTATTCCCATGTAGGAATTCGTTCTATATGGAAAATAGTCACAAACTTGATGGTGATTTAATTTTCACAAAATGTTTGTTTGGAGCAAAAAAGGCAGTCGACTGGGCATGTATGGAAAAAGAGTACAGCTCTCACTGCCATGGGAATGTGTGCAGGATATTAGACTCTTGTTTCTTCATCTTTTCTGTTTGTGTGTTTCTGCATCGGAGTCCTCTTCATTCACATCTACATTTCCAGACATGAAAAGGTCCTAGCTATGCAGTGCAATAGTAGAGCTAAGCTAAACAGGAGTGCGTGTGGTTAGGCAAATAGTGGACAGCTGTGGGAACCAAGGTGTTGGTGGTCACACCTTGCAAACTGTAGTCATGTACAGGAGTGGTGTCTGTCCCATACTCAACTATCAGGGCCATACTGATTTTCTGGACGGCATGTTTTTTTGCATTCTTTTTTGATGAGGAAGGTGGTCAGTGGGAGCAGAGTAATGACTGTATTTTGTTGACTGGTTTTTGAGGTGTGAGTGATGGATATATATACTTGTTCATTGTGTTCAGTGTGAAAGATATTATGGGAGCATTATTGTTATTGTTGTTGATTGATTGTGTTCATGGTGGAGAGGTTATTTGTCTATATTTGTCGATGCTTTGTCTAGAAATAACGAATGTATTTGTCATGTTCAGTGTGAAGAGGTAGCGGGTGTATATGACTGTCAGAAAATAGTGAATGTATTCTTCATGTTCATTATGAAGAGGCAGTGTGGGGATACGATATTGTCAGATGATAATAGTAATACACTGCATGTTCAGTACGAAGAAGCAGTAGGGGTATGCCATTGTCAGATGATAATGGTCATACACTGCATGTTCAGTACAAAGAAGCAGTAGGGGTATGCCATTGTCAGATGATAATGGTCATACACTGCATGTTCTCTATGAAGGGACAGTGGGTGAAGTAAACGTGGTGATTGTGAAGAAATAGCAGACACATATTTGGTGATTGATTGTGTTCAGTTTAGAGACAATTGGAAGGTACTTGCGGACTGAGTTTGATGCAAAGTAATTATGAATGTGTACTTAATGACTGATGAGTGTTTTTTTGTAAAGGGATAATGGATGTGTACTTGTTGATTGATGGTGTTCATTGTAAAGCGATAATGGATTTGTACTTGTTGATTGATTGTGTTCAGTGTAAGGAAATAATGGATGTGTACTTGTTGATTGTGTTCATTGTAAAGAGATAATGGATGTGTACTTGTTGACTGATTGTGTTCCATGTAAAGAGATACTGGATGTGTACTTGTTGACTGATTGTGTTCAGTGTAAAGAGACAGTGGATGTGTACTTCATAATTGATTGTGTTCAGTATAAAGGGATAATAAGTGTGTACTTGATTGATTGTATTCAATATACAGGTATAATAGGTGTGTACTTCATGATTGATTGTGTTCAGTATAAAGGGATAATAGGTGTGTTCTTGATTGTATTCAATATAAAGGTATAATAGGTGTGTACTTGATTGATTGTGTTCAGTATAAAGGGACGATAGGTGTGTACTTGATTGATTGTATTCAATATAAAGGTATAATAGGTGTGTACTTGATTGATTGTGTTCAGTATAAAGGGACGATAGGTGTGTACTTGATTGATTGTATTCAATATAAAGGTATAATAGGTGTGTACTTGATTGATTGTGTTCAGTATAAAGGGACGATATGTGTGTACTTGATTGATTGTATTCAATATAAAGGTATAATAGGTGTGTACTTGATTGATTGTGTTCAGTATAAAGGGACGATAGGTGTGTACTTGATTGATTGTATTCAATATAAAGGTATAATAGGTGTGTACTTGATTGATTGTGTTCAGTATAAAGGGACGATAGGTGTGTACTTGATTGATTATGTTCAATATAAAGGGATAATAGGTGTGTACTTGATTGATTGTGTTCAGTATATACTTGATTGATTGTGTTTAGTGGGTGCCTAGGTGTTGACTGATTGTATTTAGCATGAACAGATAAACATCTCTACTTGCTGAGTGTGGAGTACAAAGAAATTGTGGAAGTATACTTGTTGATCACCTGATTTTTAATGACCATCTTTAGTTTGGAAGAAGTATGGATGTCCACTTGTTGATCGATTCACAAGCTGATGTGCACAAATCTTTGCCCAGTTCCTGATGGTATTGATACAGTAGCTTGATTTTCACTTTTGGCATGGTTTGTGTGTTCTGTAGACGGTTTCTCTTGCGTGTGCGCCATAATAGATATCAGTTGAAAATAATGATTGTATTTTGAGATTTTTTCACAAGTGGAAACTAAAAATCTAACAAGAGTTGAACAGTCTAGTGAATACTTACAACGAATGAGGGACTGATTCTGCATTGCGAATAGAATATTGTGGGTTGCTATGTTTGTTTTATTATATTTTTTTTACATTATGTATAAATGGATCATTGTATGAGTTTAGAATTTATGCATATGTGTGTTTGTGTAATTTTGAAAATGTGTATGATTGGGGGGAAGGGGGTCTGTGCTCTAACATATGCGAGCAAAATTCATTTTCTCATGATTTTCTCTGTGATTTTTTTTTCTGTTGATCCACAAATCTGCTGCTTGATTTGACATCAGTTTTGTTCTCTTATCATCATTCAGTACACTTCAGCTCATCTTCGAAGATTTGACTCAGGTTTTGATTTTCAGGCTTCAACCTGCTCACCTTGTGCTTTTGAGTTAGTTGGTGGGGTGTACAAAAATGTTTGAATATTTTGTTGTTGTTGTTTATAATCAGTTTATTTGGTTTTTTTTTTATAAGCAAGTGTGGTTTTTTTGTATGAATTTTGTTGTTATTTATTTTTATGCTGGTTTTTGCTGTTCTAGTCTTTCTATTTTTCTTTAATTTTCTTGACTGTCTGTCTGTCTGCCTCTCTCTGTCTCTCTCTGTCCTGTCTCTCTCTGTCTCTGTCTCTCTCTCTGCCTACTTCAGTAGGAGATGGTCGTTGCATGCAGAAGAGAGTTTATATCATATTGTCAGAAATTGCTGTAGGTATTTTGATTTTTATGAGGACGGGATAGCTCAGTGGCAGAGCACTCACTTTCCCCCAAGTAAGGTTAAGCAGCATCAAAGTGTGGTTACCTCTTATATGGGTGACCGTTTGCATGTCATTGGCTTCAGTACAGTCCCCCAGTTCACTCAGCTGTAAATGGGTATCTGCCCTTTTTAGGGTCAGGGAAGGCAAAGCAGTGAGGGAGAGGAGATGGGTGCGCCCTCAATATAGCTGGCCCCTAGGGAAGCTGAGGTCTCTGATGCCTCGCTCCCAGTATGACCACTTAGGTTATGGACACTTTTACTTTACTTTAAAAAAAAAATTATTTATGTTCATTTTTGGTGGTTTTTTTATTTTGTTTAATTTTGTGTCTTAGCTTTGTATCTAAGAGTACAAAATTTAAGAAAATAGTTTGATTGTTTTGTGGGGTTTTTCCTGCCACAATACTGAAGGAAAATGTAGTGTCCAACAGTCATTATGAAAACCTTCCCTCACTGCAAACTGTTTTCCAGAAAGACTCAGATGACGTTAGATGCGCCTTTTGACCACCTCGTGTGTGTGTGTGTGTGTGTGTGTGTGTGTGTGGTGTGTGTGTTGTGTGTGTGTGTGTGTGTGTGTGTGGTGTGTGTGTGGTGTGAGGAGAGAGAGAGAGAGAGAGAGAGAGAGAGAGGAGAGAGAGAGAGAGAGAGAGAGAGAGAGAGAGAGAGATGAATATGAATTTCAGATTGGTATCCTCTATACTTCCTTGCTCAGTTTGTCAAAACTTTACCCTTTTTTTTGGGGGGGGGGTTGGGGGGGTTGCATGTAAAAAATATGAAGTAAAGGATGTTAGACTTTTGGGCTTCAAAGTTAGTATTGATTGTGACTCAAGACATCTTTGTTCAGTTCAATTTTCTAGCAGTTTCAATATCATTTTGTGGTCAGGACTCTCAATTTTGCCGTTTTTGGATAGCTTGGAGAAATGTTTACTAATCTGTGTAAAGAGTGTATGTTGAAATAGATATACTGTTAACAAAGTAGGCAACATGTTTGACAGGTTTCGGTCATTCAGAAGTATCAGACTGCTGTTGCATGTTTTATTGAACAGCATGGCTCACCTTCAACTTAATGGTTGGCTTTTTTTCTGATTTTGTTTTTAATATAAAAGTCAGCTTGATGTTTACGTCTTTAATTTTTCACCTGAGTGCATACTTTTTGCTCATGATTGACATGACTTTTATCTGATTTTTTTTTCTGTCGGTAAGTCTGTATATTTGTGTTCTTCCAGAAGACAGTGAAATGTTGCCAGCTAAGTTTAATGTCAGTTGCTGACTGCACCAAAGATCTATAAATCACAACTGGTAGCCAAGATACAACAGAAATGGGGGACATATATCCCCAATCTTCTGGAAATCCTGTGCTAGGAATTTCTCCTTTTCTATCACTCTCTGTGTTACTGTCTTTTTCCTTACCTTTCAGTTTCTGTCCTCTCTCTTACTTATTTTCTGCCTTCCAGGTCCATTCTCTTCCTTGTTGTATCAGTGTTAGAAACAGTCAATCACTGCTCAGGATTGATGATGTACAGACAGTATTTTTTAGTTGTGTGTGTTTTGGGGGGGGGGGGTGCTTCTGTTTCCTGAACACCCCCTTCAAAAACAAAAAAAGAGTGGGGTGGGGGTAGAGGGTGAAGGGTGCAGGCTAAAACAGAAAGCAAAGCAGCGAAAAATAGAAAACCTGGAACTCACTCCTTACAAACCACTGCCATTTGAGGATTTTATCTTTGGATTTTTTTTTTTTTTAGCTCAATGCCAACTTTTGTGAAAAAAAAATTGGCTGCTAGCTTTGGACTTTGACCTTTCGCCTACATTCAACAAGAAACCCTAAAAATTTCGTGTACTTGCGTTGAGTGTCTTTTTAGTCATGAAATTTTTGTAAGAGTTAACACAAACGGCCAATGTACAGAGATACGCATAGGAAAAATCAGCCTGTAGAGAGTGAGTTAACACTGCTCAGAGTTACGATCTGTTTTGAGCTCATGGTCTGTGTGAAATGCACTCCATGATATTCAGACCTTGTGTTAAAAAAAGATTAATTCCCCTCTCCCCCCCCCCCCCCCTTTCAGAATAGTTGTGTTTGCTTATGTTGTGTAATGCAGTTTTGTCATAGAGTTAAATGCATTTTTTATTTTGGCACTTTGCTCTCTTTCCATTTGATGTGTTGTGTCCAGGTGTTTTGTATTAGTTCCTCTCAGTGTTCTTTTTATCATACAAGAATTGATGGTGGGGTGGGGATGGGGGGGGGGGCTTTTTTTTTTTTTTTTTTTTTTTTTTAACTTGATGATTGTACAAGTGGTTCATTAGACCTTGTGGCTTGAGACAGTAATGCAACAGATTTTTTTTTGCATCACATCATCATCATGATCATTTTCATCATGCAATCGATTATGCATTGTGGTTCATGAATATTATCTGAGTGACCATTATTTCACTTTCAGCTGAGGCCATGATCTTGTCGCAGTCCCTATGTCAACACTTGCTGCCCCCTGTTCTGTCTGTCTGAGTTTGCCCACATCCTTGTCCAGAATGAAAGGATTTGTCTGAGGTTTGTTTCTTGCTGGATGCTATCTATGATAATGGGTCCTCTGCTGGGAATGTCCCATGCTCCTGTTCTCTCTGGGTGGTTTTGTTGTTGTTGTTTTGTTTGAATCAGGTATGGGTATGTATGCATAGGGGAAGGGGTGGATGCGAGGATGATATGGTGATAACATTTTTTGTTCTTATTTTTTGTCAATCTGCATCTGAATCTTTCATTAGTTTTGCTGTTCTGTTTACCTCTAGTGATACCCCTCTCTCTCTCTCTCTCACTCTCCTCTCTCTCTCTCTCTCTCTCTCTCTCTCTCTCTCTCTCTCTCTCTCTCTCTCTCTCTCTCTCTCTCTCTCTCATTCTCTCATTCTCTCATTCACAATCTTTGTGTATATTTTCTGAAGATTGTTGAATTGTTATCTCTGTGCATTTGTTGAATTATTTTGGATCTGAAATACTCATTTCAATCAGCGGAGTTCATTTTTGTACACTGCATTGTTAATGGTGAGAGTGAGGAATGGTAGGCTGCATGTGCTGTGTTACCAGCAAGGTGTCAGATCTCCAAGGACTGAGTCAAACAGAGCTTTGGTTCATTTTACTTTACAAAGGAGAGACTGACTTGTACCTAAGACAGGCTAATAAAACATAGATATTAACTGAGGCACAGGTGCTCATGTATGCATGCATGCACGTACATGCAAACACAAGCTAAAACGCATTGACAGAATGAAAATTGGCTCGGTCACATTTATTTATTTATTTATTTATCTACTTATTTATTTATTTACTGTTTTATACACGCAAACCACACACACACACACACACACACACACACACACACACACACACACAGCCCTAGTATTTTTTGTTGTTCTTTGGCTAGAACTAGGTTTGTAGCCATACTCAATGACCTACTCTTCCAAAAGGAAGAAAGGAAGAGAAAGTCAATATTTGCCTTCTTGCATACATTTGGTTTTGAATGTTAAAATTTTGGAGTGGGGAGGACAAGTGTATGCTTGCTTGCTTGCCTGTTCTGAAGGAGATTGTGCAGAATGTATGTCATCATTTACTCACTGGCTTTCTTAAAGCTTCATCCACTTACTGCTTTGGTCAGACCTCACTGTGCATGCTAGACAGATGTAGGCTATGGAAGATTTTGTCTGTGCCTTCAGTTTCAGGTTATTGGCTTCTTGCCTTATTTAACTGTCTCTTTCTTTGCTTCTTTTCTTTTATATCAGAAATGTGTGGGTGATTGTGTGTGTCCTAGTTATTGGCACCCTGAATTTATTTGTTGGTTTGTTTTGGTTTGCTGCCTATAGTTTATATACATTATTTAGAGGATACTTTGTATAAATGTTTTTGATTGCGGGATAATAATCATGTTCATGACGAATGATTTGTTAATTTGATGTGAATGGCATGTTAGCACTAGAGAATAATTTATTACAGACCTGCAGTGTTTACTTTCCCTGTATTTTTTGAGGGGTGATTAAAAAAAGTTTGCAGATGATAAGATAAATAACATGAATAAATATATGAATTAACACAAGTGAAACTATTTCTTTTAAGTGGCTGAGTGGAAATATTTCTTTTTAGTGGCTGATTTGGAAAGGAAAAGAAAGATGAAAGGAGGCAAATGCTATGTCAGCCTGGTGAGATTTTCTTCATGTTCAATCTGTAATCAGAATCTGGAGCACTTTATTCAAACCATGGAAGACATCGTGATAAACATTCTACCTTATCTAGCAAGTATGTATAGCATAACATCAGGATAAAGAATGCTATGTCCACAGAGACCAACTTTACTGACTAACACTGTAATTTTGTGTGTCTGTGAAGCCATGGTTTATAGCAGAAAATTTAACATGGACGGTGCCATATACACAAGTCAACAGATCATAGCAACAAGCTTTAACCTAGAGATTTTGTCACAGTGTTAGTCCCCATATTTTGCTTTTAAAGCTGACAGAAGAGAGAGAGAGAGAGGGAGAGAGAGAGAGAGAGAAGAGAGGAGGAGAGGGGGGGGGGGGGGGGGGGGCGCTGATGAAAAAGTAGTGAATGCATGCAGTTGAGATTCTTCTCTTCATGTGTGTTTGCCAATGTTCTGATGTTATTTTCTGTGGATAGTGAATTTACAGTGTTCATTTTTATTTTGCTGGTCTCCATCATTTTATCACTTTTCCCCATGTTTACAAAGAATGTAAAGTAACATGCTTTATTTTGTTAACATTCCATGGTTACTGCTGAGGCATTGTGTGATCAATGCAGTGAAGACTGTACGTTTGCTTGAAAGAAAGCTCGTCACGAAGCTTATGGTTGAAAACTAGACAGAGCAGAAATGAATAGCTCAACAGACAGAGTGAGTGAACAACACAACAGACACAATGAGTGAATAACACAACACACACAATGAGGGAACAACACAACAGACAACGAATGAATGACAATGAGTGAACAACACAACACACACAATTAGTGAATAACACAACAGACACAACGAATGAGTGAACAACACAACAGTCACAATGAGTGAATAACACAACAGACACAACGAATGAGTGAACAACACAACAGACACAATGAGTAACACAACGAATGAAGGACACAATGAGTGAACAGCACAACAGACACAATGAGTGAATAACAACAGACACAACGAATGAGTGAACAACACAACACACAATGAGTGAAAACAAACAGACACAATGAGTGAACACAACAGACACAACGAATGAATGACACCATGAGTGAAAACACAACACACACAATGAGTGAATAACACAACAGACACAACGAATGAATGACACCATGAGTGAACAACACAACACACACAATTAGTGAATAACACAACAGACACAATGAGTGAACAACACAACACACACAATGAGTGAATAACACAACAGACACAATGAGTGAACAACACAACAGACACAACGAATGAATGACACCATGAGTGAATAACACAACACACACAATGAGGGAACAACACAACAGACACAATGAGTGAATAACACAATGAGTGAACAACACAACAGACACAATGAGTGAACAACACAACAGACACAACGAGTGAATACACAACAGACCCAACGAATGACTGACACAATGAGTGAATTACACAACAGACACAATGAGTGAATAACACAACAGACACAACGAATGAATGACACCATGAGTGAACAACACAACAGACACAATGAGTGAACAACACAACAGACACAACGAATGACTGACACAATGAGTGAACAACACAACACACACGATGAGTGAACAACACAACAGACACAATGAGTGAACAACACAACAGACACAATGAGTGAATAACACAACAGACACAACGAATGAATGACACATGAGTGAACAACACAACAGACACAACGAGTGAATAACACAACAGACACAACAAATGAATGACACCATGAGTGAACAACACAATGAGTGAATAACACAACAGACACAATGAGTGAACAACACAACTGACACAATGAGTGAACAACACGACAGACACAACGAATGAATGACACAATGAGTGAATAACACGACAGACACAACGAATGAATGACACAATGAGTGAACAACACGACAGACACAACGAATGAATGACACAATGAGTGAACAACACAACAGACACAATGAGTGAATAACACAACAGACACAATGAGTGAACGACACAACAGACAAATGAGTGAATAACACAACAGACACAATGAGTGAACGGCACAACAGACACAATGAGTGAATAACACAACACACAATGAGTGAATAACACAACAGACACAACGAATGAGTGAACAACACAACAGACACAATGAGTGAATAACACAACAGACACAACGAATGAATGACACAATGAGTGAACAACACACAATGAGTGAATAACACAACAGACACAACGAGTGAATGACACAACGAGTGAACAACACAACACACAAAATGGGTGAATAACACAACAGACACAACGAATGAGTGAACAACACAACAGACACAATGAGTGAATAACACAACAGACACAACGAATGAATGACACAATGAGTGAACAACACAACACCACACAATGAGTGAACAACACAACGAATGAATGACACAATGAGTGAACAACACAACACACAATGAGTGAATAACACAACGAATGAGTGATACAATGAGTGAACACAACACACAATGATTGAATAACACAACAGACACAACGAATGAATGACACAATGAGTGAACAAACACACACGCAACGAGTGAACAACACAACACACAATGAGTGAATAACACAACAGACACAACGAATGAGTGAATAACAACACATACAATGAGTGAATAACACAACAGACACTATGAGTGAACAACACAACACACAATGAGTGAACAACACAACACACACAATGAGTGAATAATTCAAAAGATTTCCCCCCTATTCCTTGGCTAAAGCTCCGAGGTACACAAGTGGTGAGATTTTGCGTATGCAACCGTTTTTACCCACCATTGTAAAGGTAGCCTCATTCCGACTTTGGGGATAAAATAAAATAGCAGGCGGTGAGTGCATTTTGCAGGTTTGATGGTGGCGGTACACTGGAGGCTGAAAACATATAAACTGTGCTTTGTTTTCATTGTTAACACTTCACTGTGGCTACTGCAGTTGTGTCAGAGACGCACGTGTATTGCTGTCCACTGTTAACTTTGAAGGTGGAAAGAATCGGAGGGAAAACGGATTTTTTTTTTTAGCAGGGAAATGTTTTTTAAAGTTGCAGTGGCAATGGATTATTTCCCTTTGATGGGTAAAGGCGAGCATCAGAGAGTACAAATTGTGTGTGTTTGTGTGTGCGTTTGTTTGGAATATGAAATACGTGTATAAAGATTTCTCAGTATTCACTATGGATTGCAGTGTTTGTGTGTAATGAGAAAGTTAAGAGCTAGAGGGGAGATAACAAACAGGTTTATTTGCGTTTTTCATATCTGCAATACTTTTGTGTCTTTTGGATTGGCAACAAAAAAGTGTGTGTGTGTGTGTGTGTGTGTGTGTGTGTGTGTGTGTGTGTGTGTGTGTGTGTGTGTGATCATCTTGAGATCTCCAACAGTTTAATTGGGATTTTTTAACCTGGGAACTTTAAACAAGAACCTGTTTCTGTTAAAGCTGTAGGTAAAAAAAAAAAAAAAAAAGACATTCTTGCCTTCATGTAAAAATCGTGTTTGGTCTTGTTCATAAGACTTGTGTAGGGTAAGCAATGCCCTAGCCCCCCCCCCCCCCCCCCCCCCCCTCTCTTCTCTCTCTCTCTCTCTCTCTCTTCTCCTCTCTCTCTCTCTCTCTCTCTCTCTCTCTCTTGTTCGTTTGTTGATGTTGCTTTAGTACATATTTGTTGTTTGGTTGATTTGTCGTGTCTTGGGGGATCTGGGGGAGATTTTGTTTTTAACTCTTTTTTTTTTAAAACAAAACAGGAGGGGGTGGCGCTTTTTTTGCATGTTTTTGTTATTTGCTGACTGATGCTTTCATTAAACCATGCCAGTGTTATTTACACTTCATTAAAACTGGTCATTGACATGTATACATTCGGACTTTGAATCAGTTTGAATCATTTGACTGTCCTGAAATGGGACAGTCGTTGACTCCAGTGTGCAGGAACTAACAGTCGACTTTGTTTTGGTTTGTAATGCCGCACAGTACACATCAGTCCACACATGTGGTAGGTAGGATATCAAAACATTCATTTGTGTTGGAGAGTAGTCTATAATGAGGCTTTCTACGTGTTGGTGATTAGCTCCAGTGTGTCACAGGGTTTCCCACAGTAAGCTGTATTCTTGTCTGAACCAAAATCTTTAAAGAAATTTTAGAAATAGGCAATAACTCAAGTTTTTCTGTGCGATGGCTCCTTTCGTATTCCTACTCGTTTGTTTGTTTGTATATATGTTATTCTTTTCATGTTCGTTTTTCTTTTTGTTCATTAGCCTTGGTCAAGTCCCAGTTCTTGAGAGTCAAGTTAATTTAAATGCAGCCTCTGTCCTGTTCAGTATTTCTACAGTACAATGTCATTCGGCACATGGGGCAGGTTATATGTCTGGTCAAACGTCTGAGGGGATTGCTTGACACATGTAGTACACTGCTGACATGAAATATTTGTCTTTATTTGTTTTTTATAAACCTATAAAACAGGATTCCTCTTTTAAAATCTTGTCCTTTTTAAAATCAGGCTTGTTGTACGCGTTTCTGACCAAGTCTGACAGGCCGTTTTCCCGTTGTCAACTACGAGTCAGTGCTGTCATTTGGAAGCAAGGCGTGGAAAGTGAGACTCATCCCTCATCTGACTCTGAGATCACTGGCCTTTTCTGTAGGAGAGAATCTGTGATTCAGATTAGCAAACGGCACCAGCAGTTAGTTTAAATTTCTTGTCCTCGGCAGAAGAGTAACCTGCTTGGTTAACATTGTCTTGAAGTTTTGCTGTCCTTTCATCAATAAATGGAGGGAGAAAATGTGCACTTGGCAGTTACTGACAATAGGATAGATGACACAGTGATTTGAATAGGTCTTTCAGCATGTGGATGGCGCGGCCTCTCTCTGAACACTACCTCTGACATATGCTGCCAATACTGTATCGTAGGTTTTCGTTAGTTCTGGTGTCAGTGCAGACATGTGCAATGTATGAATGATGATGTAGTCTGTAAAGAACAAACGATCCAATAATGTATTGGGTTTTGGTGATGGTGGTGTGTGTGTGTGTGTGTGTGGGGGGGGGGGGGGTATTGCTTATATGTAACGAAAGCAGCCATGGAAAACAGCTCACATCCAGAGGTTTTACAGGGCTGTCCTCTGCCTCAACTACTTCATGGTTGCTTGGTAGATGCTTAAGCGTTCATAAGTCATCTCTCCATTAAAAAAGGGAACTCCCAAACATCTGCTGTACAATGTTGTCGCGTCTGGAAAGAAGGAAGACATACTCATAAACTCAGTGTGAGCCTCACACTGCTGTGTTCTGACCAAGAATCGGGAGATGCGGATTGAGAGCTAGATATGCGAGTTTTGAACATCTGACATGCACAGGCAACAGTTTGTTCGGATCGCTTCTAGTGCGTCAGGAAAGAAGATAGTTCTGTGCTGTTCAGTGTGATTGTTACTTATGTTGGAAAGCGTTTTTTCTTGACTTTTTTGGCCAGTCTTTAACTCTGCAGTGCTGTTCATCACATGACCAGCAAAGCGAAAATCCTGAAGATCCATGTCATATTAATCACTTGGGGGTTCCTCATACCTTTTTTTTCAAGAAAGGGGGGGGGGGGGGGGGGGGTCGTTTTGGCCACTATGTTCTCAACACTTTTTTTTTTTTTAAAGTGAGTCATTGAATGAAACTGTGTGTGCCAGTCTCTTGCAGGGAAAAAACAGGGTGTGTCTTGTTTGGTTGACGGTGTGGTGAGGTGTGGGTTCAGTCTGTGATATTATAAGGAGTCTGTGCTGAACTTCCACACACCAATCCTCTTACTACAATTTGTGCTTTACTGACTGTATGGGGATGATGGCATTGCTGTCTGCAAACAAGAAGTAGTATTGTTTTGAATGTCGTGAATTTGATTGTTTCATGTTGGGTTTTTTTATATATATATAATCCAAGCCTGTGTGTCATGATGTCCTGGGAATGTACGCACATTTGTAGTGTTGGACAATTTGTATTCTGCCAATAATGGTCTTGATTGTATAGGAAGTTGATGAGAATGAGTATCGACATGTTTATCCATTTCTTCTTAACCTCTTACGAGCACTTGTTGCGTGTGAATGGATACAGAAAATGGGGGAAGTTGCTGTGTATGTAACAATGTGTCGTTTGATGTACGGTTGTTCATTCTCAAATTGAATTGCAGGTGTGAAAGGAATGCTTCTTTTTAACTTTTTAAAGTGTATTGACGTAAACAAAAGACTTGATTGCATATTTGTTTGGGGTGGTATGGTGCAGAATAGACTGCTAGGAGTGTTGCTTTCTTTTGCTGGGTGTACGACATAGCTTTTTTCAGTATGCATATGCACGGGAGTTCGATTGATCAGTTTTGTGGTGGGTGATGAGTATAACTCGTATTTGTGTGTCAAATGATTGTGCGATGATGAAAAATGTCACTTGAAAAAAAACTCTATTAAACATATCATTACGATCTTTGTGTGAAGTGTCATCTGGAGGGCGATGAAGATGATGATGTGTGAAGTTTGGAATGAAAAGATGATGCGCACTTCACAAACACACACTTATCCACACTCTCATTCCATGCTGCATCACACTGGCACACCACTGCGTACCACCAGCACACACACACCCCGCGCGCGCGCACACCACTGCACACACAACACACAGCGCGCGCACGCACCAACACACGCGCGCGCACACACACACACAACACACACACACACACACACCACACACACACTGATTCAAAGTCAGTTTTACAATCTCTAAAGAATTCAGGGTCTTTAGTAACTAAGACATGGTCTCATCAATGAAATAAATCATTGTAACACTTTCTAATGGTACGAGATACTAGCATCGCGGCGATGAATTGTAGCGCTGGTCAGTGTGGGATGTTTTCAGGCGAAGGAGTCGAGATAGGAGCTGGCAGTGTCCTGTTCAGTTGTCTGAGATGTCAGCTTGAGCAGCTCTATCTGTCTAAGGAATGCTTTCCTTCTCATCTTCTGGCCTGATATCCAGGTGCTGGTGCCATGCTTTCCTGAAGCTGTTTCTCAGAATCGTCTTTGCCTCACTGTGTGATAGTGGATATGCTGGTTGCTCCAAGTTGCTGTCTGCCTTGGACAAGCAGTCCACCTCTTTGTTGCCCCCTACGTCACAATGGGAGGGGATCTTTTGTAGCACCGCTATAGTTATTTGGCTGAGGAGGCTTATATCTTGATGTCTCTTAGGATCTGCTCTCCTTCTGGTGCCTGGAGACTGCAGGATGGACTTGCAGTCAGTCAGGAACACTGTGGGTACTGTGTCCTCATAGTTAAAGTCTGGGTTGCAAGTAGCAGAGCACAGGCCTCAGCACAGTAACTAGTGAACAGGGTGCCTGTGGCCTGAGAGTTTCTGATGTCTTGCTGTCAAAAGTAACTTACGCTGCTTCCAATAATTCTATTTTATTTGTAACGCTCCTTGTATTTAATGCATAATCTAAATGTCAGCTTTGGAATTAGGCCCTGGGTAAGTTTATGTATTTTCTGAAACAAGTGGCGGTAATTGTTGAATCAGCTGTAATTCATTTGTTTCCTTGTCATTTTTTGCCTTCAAAAAGGCTGGCAGAATAAACAGGTTTTTCATGGACAAAAGTATGTTGTGGAGGATCAGAACAGTGAGTCCCTCATGGCATTGTTTTCGTGGAAAAAATGGACATTACATTGTCTGATGAAAAAAACTCACATGACAGAAAGAGAAACTGCAAAATATTTGACTTTTTAGGGATGCTTGATGCTTGTAACGCTTTTGTATAAAAGTAACCAACCCTGGCATGGTATGTGCACAAGTCTACTGCATTAGTTGACTGTACTCGGCAGTACAAGGAACAAGAAAAAAGCTGAGTCTGACAAGTCTGAGGCCTGGTTTTCTTTGAACATAAATCGACAGATTGAAAAAAAAAACTATTGAAAAATCGCGACAGTCTTGAGCACACACAAGGTCACACATAGAAGCTATAAACATTTAGAAATTGGAATAGCCTATAAAGACATGCTATTTGCATGAAACGACCCCAAGTGACAGATCGCGAGGGAAAAAAATATCCGTTTAAACGCTGAAACAGCTCTTTCCGTTAGTTCCTTCGTCAAAAATTTGTCCGAAAGTTTTATTCATTTTTCAGGTTTATATTCCACATTGTTTAGTTTTAAATAATCAAGGGATATTCAGCGTCTGGATAGTATTTCTTGCGATTTAAGTAGTGTCGTTATACCGAGGCGAGGCGAAGCGAAAGGCGGAAGTGAGTTTCTCTAATTAACTCCCCTCGTTTAACCCTTTATGAAATTTAGTAGCTCCAAAGAAGGGAACTGTGTTCTTATACCAAGGGAGAACATTTGGACGCTTTGCGCATGCGTGGGAATTAACTCCCATGACAGCGAGCCTTTATGAATTTTAGTGTCTCCAAAGAAGGTAACAGTGTTCTTGTCAGGGGAGGGAATTAAAAACCGTGGAATAATTGAGCGAAGCGTGTCCGGCGGAAGAAAATTACATCACGAATATTTTTCTTAAGTTTTTATTTTTGCACTCATGATTTTTTGCAATACTGTTGCTGATTGTAGATCTCATCAGCACAGCTAATATATTGTTAATATGCACATCTTGAGAAATGTGAGGCGAGATTTTGGGGTATCGTGTATACATGTGTACGTCTTTCACACCTCAAAAAAAAAAAAAAAAAATCACCGCACATTCCTTATAAAGTATCTTCCTCAAATTGAGAAACTCCGCTGGGACGTTAATTCAATCAAAACAGCAATTTCAATGTAGGGTTCCTCGTTTGATAAAATTAAGTAAGCGGTAGAATATAGGTCTAGGCCTAACTCAATCTTTCTGAAAGTGAGATGCCCTGGGTTTGATCTTTGTCTGAATTCTTGGGGTTTTCAGAAGGCCTAGACCCTGACTGATAGCCTAATTACAAAACAAAAATAGGTGTCAGTCTTCCCGATAAGACAATGAACTGAAGTTGTGTATGTGTTTAGTTCGTGCGAGTGTGTGTATGTGTGTGTGTGTGTGTGAACGCACACAGAACAGATTGCGCACACGTTAAAACCCGATCTACTTTTTGGAAGGGTAGGCCATTGTGTGCCGGTGGGAACGGATGACAAAACTGCATACACACGGGGAGTATATGTAAAATTTACTCCATTATCCTCGAAATAGAATAATGAATAAGTAAACAATGAAACAAGCAAAGCAGAAAACAAATGGTCTCTGTCCTGTCTGTCCTGTCTGTCTCTCTCTCTCTCTATTGGATACCTATTACATGCCAGAGAAAATATTCTAAAAGAACAACTCTGCAAATTTGATCATAAAACGACCATCTACAGTTTCAAAGCACCCCCCCCCCCCCCACACACACACACACACACACCACCACCACCAAAAACAACAACAAATCGACGAAGGCCACCATTCATCACCATCATCACCACCATCCCTCCCCCTTCAACCACCCTTCCTGATTTTTCATCATCACCCCACCACCATCACCACCACCCTCACCACCACCACCACCACCACCATTACCACCACTACCTGGGGACCCAGCCATTGACGTCAAAGTTGTGATGATAAGGCCACGAGGCCCTATGCAGGTGACCCAACAGGGCCCATCTCTCCATTGATTGTTCCCATCGATCGCTGTGCCGCTCTCTTTGCGTGTTGCGCAGACCTAGACCCAAGTCCTCGGTGGCCATGGCGCAGATTGAATTAGCAGCGGCCAGCCTCTGAGAGCTGAAGCATCGCAGACCACCCCCCATTGACGTCCTGCCCTGATCAGCTTGCTGAGATAATGAAACAGGTCTCTGAAGTTTTTCGTGTGTCCTTTTTTATTTATTATATCAATTCTTTTTTGTTTTTTTTTAAAGCTTCTTTGTCTTCTGTGTGTTAGTGTGTTTGTGGGTCTTGTCAGTCTCTTACTGCCGTCTGTTTTCTGTGTTTTGTCTGTTTGTCTCTGGTTTTTTTTGTGTCTGTCTTTTTCTGTGTCTTCATGTCTATCTGTCTGTCTGTCTGTCTGTCTGCCTGCCTGCCTGTCCTCTCTCTCTCTCTCGCTCTCTCTTTCTCTATCTCTCTCTCTCTCATTCACGTTGATGATGTGATTATACATTATGATAAAATGCATTCCATAGCGTGGTAGCCAGTTGTCTGTCTTTTTCTGTGTCTCCATATCTGTCTGTGTTTCTCTGTCTGTCTGTCTGTCTGTCTGTCTGTCCTGTCTGTCTGTCTGTCTCTCTGTCTCTGTCTCTGTCTCTCTGTCTCTGTCTGTCTCTCTCTCTCTCTCTCTCTCTCTCTCTCTCTCTCTCTCTCTCTCTCTCTCTCTCTCTCTCTCTCTCTCTCATTCACATTGATGATGTGATTATACATTATGATAAAATGCATTCCATAGCGTGGTAGCCAGGCCATGTTGACATTTTCCACTGTTTTCTATTTCCTATTATTTTTTTCTGGTTTCTCGGCTACAGCTCCGAAGTTCACCAATGGCTGAGATTATAAAAAAAAAAACTTTTATATCGAGGATAATGGGATAAGCACTCGCGTGCATTTTTTACATCCAGTCTAGTCCCCGTGTGTATGCAGTTTTGTAAATGTCATCTGTTCCCACCGGCACACGATGGCCTACTCTTACGAAAAGCGGAACAGGATTTAACGTGTGTGCGCAAGGTGTTCTGCGAGCGTTCACGCACGGGACCTCGGTTTATAGTCTCATCCGAAGGACCCATAATAAAGGTAGCTGCATTCCGATTTCGGGGATATGTGTATTTAAAATGTCTATGGATTGGTTTTTTTTCGTCCCCAACTGCGCCCTTGTGCATGAGGTTAAAGCCTACCACTAAAAGCAAGTCATTTTGCATTGGCATTCTCTCTCTCTCTCTCCTCTCCTCCTCTCTCTCTCTCTCATCTCTCTCTCTCTCCTCTCTCTCTCTCTCTCTCTCTCTCTCTCTGGATAGGATAGCCTAGTGGTCAGAATGTTGCGTTCGTGATCTGCTGACCCGAGTTTGAATCTCGTTCAAGAGTATTTTTCCTCTGGAGTTAAATCAGTGCCGACTCCCCCCCCCCCCCCCCCCCCCAAGTCCTTCGATGAGATTATAAACCGAGGTCCCCTGTGCGAAACAACGCAGAACATCTTGCGCACACATTAAACCCGTTCCGCTTTTCGGAACAGTAGGCCATTGTGTGCCGGTGGGAACGGGAATTTTGAGTTAATTAATGGTTATAAATGATGTTTTTTGTGGATGTGGTAAAATAACCCTACTGACTTTTACGGCAATACAGTATTGTGAATCTGAATAATTATGACTGACACAAGCCATAGGCCTAATGGGTGCTGGGTTATGTGCGTAGCCATCTGGACAGTTGTGATAAGCATTAATTTCTCTCCTCGTACTTAGGACCTAAGTCTGTGATAAAACTCGCATTAGCTGTTAACTTGCATTGGCTGTTTGATTTTTCTTTGAGGCCAAACTGTTTCTCTCCCTCCCTCTTCTTGTCCATTGGTGTGTGTGGTGTGTGTTGTGTGTGTGTGTGTGTGTGTGTGTGTGTGTGTGTGTGTGTGTGTGTGTGTGTGTGTGTGTGTGTGTGTGTGTGTGTGTGTGTTGTGTGTTGTGGTGTGTGAGCGTGCTTACGTACGTACGTACGTACGTAAGCACGCTCCACACACACACACACACACACACACACACACAACACATAATACGTACGTATGTGTGTGAGTGTGTGTGCATATGTGCTTACATGCGTAGTGTGTGTGTGTGTGTGTTTTTGTGTGTATGTGTGTACGTGCACATATGCGTGTTTGTGAGCGCGCGTGTGCGTATTTATGTGCATGCGACGGAAACTGCGAGACACTGCAGTAAAATATTAAGGTCAGGTGGTTAGGAGGTGGAGGTGGGGTGAGAGGCAGTGGTTTAACGGCTTGAGGTTATTTTTTTTTACACCCTGCATTTCGCAATGCAGCTTGGGCAGACTGAAATGAACAGAGAAGAGTGCAGACATAACAACACTGGTAATGACGGCTCATGCCGTTATTGTTGTTGTTATTGCTTTTGTTATGTCGTTGTTGCTTTATTGTTGTTGCTACTCTTGTTTTGTTTCTGTTGCTGCTTTTGTTTTGTTGTGTTGAACTTTGCTGTTGTTGCACTATCGTTTTTGTTCTTATGATGTTGTTGTCACTGTTTTTGGTAATTGTTTTTGCTGTTGTCTTTTTCGTTGTCAGTGGCTGTTATTCTTGCTGTTGTGTGTTGTTGTTTACGATGAAGTAAGAATTGTGCTTTTCCACGTTAGCTGAGCACATCATCATCAAACCCCTCAGGTGGGAGTCAGGAATGAGGATGCCTGCCTCCTCAACAGTTACTTCAGCATGGGATGATGGCCACAACTCCAAACTCAAACTTTACCTTGGAAAACACACAAAAGAGAGAGACTAGAGAAAAACAGAGAGAAGACGAGAAGAAGAAGAGAGAGAGAGAGAGAGAGAGAGAGAAGAAGAAGACAGACAGACAGACAGACAGAAGAGAGACAGACAGACAGACAGACAGACAGAGACAGACAGACAGAGACAGACAGAAGAGAGAGAGAGAGGGTGAGAGAGAGAGAGAGAGAGAGAGAGAGAGAGAGAGAGAGAGAGAGAGACAGAGAGAGAGAAGAGACAGAGCAGGTTGTGTTGCAGGACGAAGACGTGATAGTTAGTTGTGGTGTATTGTGTTGGTGTTGTGGTGTGTGTGATGTGTGGTTTTTAGTAGTTAATTCAATAACATGTAGTTCTGCACCAACTTCCAGTCAACATTGGTGGAGTTTGGGCACAAAAATTCGTTTCAGCGGTTCGCCATTGCCTTCTGATGATGACGTCATAGAAGCAGTCCATACTCCGA
>CM060324.1:41245203-41270203 GCA_030674155.1 Stramonita haemastoma
CCTACATGGTGTTGACTGACCTTGCGGAAAATCTCTGGCTACGTCAAATTGGCAGTGGCAGTGGGTCATTATTTAGAAACTGTTGGTGTTGGGGGTTAGGCCTAGTGAAGCCCACAAGTGACCAACTCGCGCCCCCTTGCCTTGTGGACAAAGCTTGTGTGCGCGGGTGGGCAGACTGTGGTTTCAGTGTGATGAAGTGTGTGTAAAAACAAGGAGCACTGGACATCGGGGAGGTCCCCTCCTTAGGCCACATACACGCGGTACAAGGTGCAGTGGGAATAAGAGACGAGGGGTGAACTACTGTGGTAAGGACTATTACTGTCTGGGAGGCTTGAGTCAGTCTGGTTTCCGGACAAACACTCGGCATGACGCACGCACACACATATACACAACCCTCTTCTGTTCGCTTGAAGTGATAGGGTAGTGAGAGAAGGTGGACAAGGAAGACGAGTGGAGAGGGAAGGGGGGAGAGGGAAAAGGGGTAGGGGGTTCTGGAAATCCTCAGACCAAAGCTGTTGGTGTTTTGGAGAATGGCGAGGACAATGTTCACTCCTTTCCACATCAACCCTACCCCCCCCCCCCCACTCCCCCAACTCCCTCCTGTCTTGATGGAACTGGAGGAGATTAGCAGCAAAGCATCAACTGCACATGGCAGAGATTAGTCCTTGAGGACGACACTGGCTCCATAACCAAGAGACTCTCTTAGTTTCATGTCAATCTAAACAATAATATGTCCAAAACACAAGCATAGAGCAAAGCAAGTCTAAAGCAAAGCAAGTCTAAAACAAAACTACTGTTTCTGTACTTGTAAGAATTGGCAACAGCAGGATCTTGACCATTTTAACAGTCGCAGAGACAACAAATGTCACCTTTGGTGAACTTCGGAAATCTAGCCAAAGAACGATGTATCAACTGCCCATTTTTTCCTTGTTCATTTTCTATTTCTGCCACGTTCTCAAATTCTAAAGCAGAGACCCTAAGCGTGCATAACAATGACCTGCTCTTTCTTCAATTTTCGTTTCAGTGTTGACACTACAACTATGTGCCACGTTCCATCCTTTGATAGGTTGTTTGCTATAACTGTGGTAGAAAAGTCCAGCTTCCTACATAGATCTATGTCTTACTATCCAGATTGTTACAAAGTCATCAGATGCAAGTCAGATCATGATCATCAAAAAAATATCTGTGGCTCTGTCTGTCTGTTTGTCTTGTCTGTCTGTCTGTCTGTCTGTCTGTCTATCTGTCTGTCTCTCTGTCTTCTGCTCTCTCCTGTCTCTGTCTCTGCGTTCCTACTGGATGGATGCGTAGTGCCTGGTCTTCTCCAGTGTGTTTCATTTTGCAGGAGGTCTGCCAGCTGGCCTCAGCCATACATTCTGACCTCAGAGCAGCTCCCTTCATTGTAAAGGTGCATGCTGGGTATATTTGTGTTTCCGTAACTCACCAAACGCTGACATGATTTACGGGATCTTTAACGAGCAGAGTTGATCATTCTGCATGTTACATACACGAAGGCAATTAAGGCACTAGCACGTCTGCACTTGGGGTTGACCTGGGAGATTGTAAAAAATCCCCACTTTTAATTCACCGACACCGTCGTCAACATTCGAACCTGCAGTTTCATGGACCCACGAGACTGAAGTCAAGTGGTCTTAACCACTCAGCCATAGCGTCTGTCATCTGTGGTTCTGACATTTGCTGTACCACTGACTGATCCCTGAAAAGGAAAACAAATCCCTGTGCCGGGAATGTTTACATAAATCACCTGAAGGGAACATCTCATGGCTTTTTTTAAACAATGAAAAGCTGTGTGAATTCATCAGACCTGCTAACAAGACATCTTGGTGTAAACTCACTGGAGTCTGCCAATTTTTAAACATTAGAAAAAAATGAAGATTTTTCTATTTAGAAAATAGCAGCTAATTAATAAAAAGTAATCGCAATTACGAAGTGACGTTGTCAAAGAAAAGGTCAGTGCACCAGACTTAACTTGACCACAGGTCCTGCTTGTCACACTTGGCTTGAAATACGCCAGTCACGTGACAATAGATGTGCCCACAGTACAGTTACATGTTTACCTACTTTCAACAAACCCTACAGGTGTAAGTGACGTCACTTCCAGGGTAGTCTCGTGCAGGATCTAGTGTTCCGGTTCTGTTGACCAAGATCTGTTTTCACGATCATGTCAAAGTAGTATGGGTTTAAGCCACCTGCAACACACATCGCAAAAAAACGATAATAGAATATATATATATATATTATATATAAACGCAGTGTAATGATCCATTAGCCTGTGTTGTCCATTTTGTTTTTCTCAGATGTTGCTCTGAAAACAAAACTAAACCCTACAAGTGTGTGTGTGTGTGGTGTGTGTGTGTGTTGTTTGAACGATTGTGAACTCCGCAATCATATTCATAACAACTGACGTATGTGAGATTTGATATTTTGGTAAACTGATATTTTGGTAAACTGACAGGGCTTTGACTTGACGTGGGTCTGTAAGCCCTGTGACTGAATGCCCCACCTGTTGGTGCCCCGTCAACATGATTTAATATCAACCTCGCACGTCCCCTCCCAAAATAACACCTCTTTTACGACAATGCTGACGTGAAACTTGACACCACCTCTGCAATTACGATTTCTGAACGGCCTCCATAACTCCTCTCACCATCTACTTCTGTCGTCTGCTGTCTTTCATATTGCCTCGCTTTCGTTCTGGCTGATGACCGCAAACAAGTGAAAACACAAGCTGCGGGACTATCTGGGGTCAAATCAATGAAGTGTGTTAAAAGAGACATCACTGACGACAGTGCCTTCCTCAGGTGAGTGACACTGAGGTTTTTGGCGAGAAAAGATGAAAGGCTGCCTAGATCCTCCCTGCTTTGGTGGCGGGGCTCTGTATCTCGTGTCACTATTGTACTCAGCGTGGAAGGAGCATACTAATGACATGACCTCCTAGGTACAGTACACATTTACGCCTAAGGTGCGTTGAGTGCGTTTCAGATTTTTATTTTCTTCTCAAGGGAAGAAATCTGACAGCATGTGGAGAACTCAGGGACGAAGCTTTATTGGGTGTGTCTCTGTTTGTTTTCATAGCTGCCTGTGACAATAACACAGACACGAAAATACACCCACACCCCTAACCCACAAAAGTTCCCCCCTCCCCGTTCCCCAGGAATATATCCCCAACCAATCGCCATAAAAAAACACATAAACACTACAATAAAAAGAATAGTGTGTGTGTGTGTGTGTGTGTGTGTGTTGTGTGTGTGTTGTGTGTGTGTGTGGTGTGTGTGTGTGTGTGTGTTTTCCTGTTCTTTCTGTTCCTCAGCTAGAGGTAAGAAGGTGAAATTTTGCGTGTGCTACCGTTTTTTGCCAAGTATTAAGGTAGCTGCATTCCGACTCCGGGAATGATGTCTAAACACAACACCAGTGTGCAGGCAGTTTTTTTTTTTTTGGAAAGTCAACCGTTCCTACCTGCACGCAATGGCCTTCTCTTCTAGCGTGCCTTGGCATACGGATCTCAGGTTATAGTCTCATCCGGACTTTTGGGGAGTGGAGTCAGCACGATGTTAACTCCAGGGGGAAAATCCCCTGGAACAGGTGTTCTGTGGTGGCCTGATCCCGGGCTGTCAGATCACAAGCACAGCGCTCTGACCACTAGGCTATCCCGCTCTCCGTTGTATAGATCTATAATATGTCGTATGTTTGTATACATATAGGTAGGTGTTTGTATGCGTGCGTGCGTGTGTCTGCGCGTGTATGCATACCTGCTTGAATAGGCAACGTACTTATGTACTTCTTTCTGTGTCTGTGAAGGCCTATGGTTTCATAAGTATTTTGTGTATGTATGTATCTGTGTATGTGGATGTGTATATACATGTGTTGGTATATCAGGTTCCAGCGCCTACGCATCCCCCCCCCTTCCGGAGTGCATACAGGCGTGTAAGCGAAAATAGTAGCTGGGGCTGAAGGGTGGGTGGTGTGGAAGAGAGGCAGGGTCCCCTCCAACTGTATGAAGGCCTGCTAGGCTAACACAGGTGTCGGGCACTCCACTCTGACACTATGACACTTAAACAGGGCCCCACTTCACAATACTGTGGATTTCCAGAATAGCCATTCTGGCAATCTTTCTACTGCACTTTTTGCATGGAAGTGGCACTTTGGGGTTTTTCTTCTATTTTTGACAATCTCTACTGTTGGCTACTATTTTGCATGGTAGTGTACTATGAGGTCTTTTCTCCTCCAAACCTGTTCCCTGTGTGGAATCCAGGCTGTTTTTACCCTCATACGGTACAGCAAGCCCAACTCCACCTTGTTTTTTTCCCCTGCACATGTTGAATGCGTTCACAATTACAAACAAAACATGGACACTGCAAACGGATTTTTGTGTACTGGTGATGCGGCCATTTCACCCTGCGATATTTTTCTCTTCTTTCAAATACAAAGTACATAGATAAACAGTCACTTTTCATGAATAATGGGAAGCAATCTGAGACCACGTCTACCCCTGTGTCACACATGGAGCTGGCCGAGAGAGAGGGGGCAGAGAGAGAAAGAAGAAGAGGGGGGGGAGAGAGAGAGAAGAGAGAGAGAGAGAGGGAGAGAAGAGAGAGAGAGAGAGAGAGAGAGAGAGAGAGAGAGAGAGAGAGAGAGAGCTCTGTCAATCTTGGCGGTAACAACAGTAGTATATGAGGACACAAAAAAAGACAAATTACTAGACAGGCAAAAAAAACCCTCTGTAGATAATCAGCATACATAGATTTCCAACAGAATTCCGACAACAGTTTTTTTCCCCCAAAGAAATACTAAGTATCTGCACTGCACACAGCCTGAACACAATAATACCGGGAATCGACAGTAAGCATTGGCACCCTCACTCTCACACCTATGATGTGTCCAGCAGCTGTGGCGAATTTCCACATCACTGACTCCAGCCAGACCATTGTTGTTTTACGCGGATGACCTACCCTGGTTAGGGGTGCCTGACCGAAAGCTGAGAGCCCCCCCCCCCCCCCCCCCCCCCACACCACACACACACACACCCTTGTTTTTTAGGCACTTCAGGACATCCTACATGTGCAGCCTGCGCTTATATAATGGTGGCGCCATACACTGGCGACACTGGTTTTTTCTGAGAACATACATACAGAGTAGTTTGTTTTGGCGATATACTTATACAATGCTCTACAGCTTGTGTTAAATGTATAGTATTGTAGAGGTATTGTTTATATACAGGACTGTAGAAGCTTTGTTATACAGTACTTCTCTCTCTCTGTTCTTCGTCTTCTCTCTCTCTCTTCTCTCTCTCTCTCTGTCTGTCTGTCTGTCTGTCTGTCTGTCTGTCTCTTTCTCTCTCTCTGCTCTGTCTGCTGTCTTCTGTCTGTCTGTCTGTCTCTGTCTGTCTCTCTGTCTCTGTCTCTGTCTCTCTCTCTCTCTCTTTTTTGCACACGCGCCAAATGCGAACTGAACACCAGAACCATCATCAACAGAAGCAACAGCAGTAGCAGCAGCAACAACAACAACAACAATAATTATGATCAACATCATTGATAACGACATAAAAAAATGCTTGGTCTCCCACGAGGTTGGCGCTACCATGGCATTCCAGGGGAATCACCATTAATTTCCTACAGGTGGTCTGCGCATATCGCTGTAATTAATGATAGCACATTGTTTTGGTGAAGAACAGTAACAGTGTCTAAACAGTAGTGTCAGGGTTTGTACAATTACCGTGTTAGAAATTGGGGAAAGGGTGGAGGGAAACTCTTTGCTTGGCTTGATTCCAGTCACTAAATGCTGATTACTTTTATTTCTTTTTTGTGGACGGTCTCGTAACTAATTGATCCCCTGCTTAGGGAGCCAGAATACCTTCCAGAGAAAGCGTGGGAATTTTGTCTGTAAGTTGACACCCATTTGAAACCACACACAGACACAAGACACACACACAGAACACACACAAAGACACACACAACACACACACACACAGACTACACACTACACACACACGTACACACACATTCTCTCTCTCTCTCTCCACCACTCTCTCTCTCTCATCCACACACACCATCTCTCTCATCTCTCTCTCTCTCTCTCCTCTCTCCACACACACCACACACACACACACACACACACACACACACACACACACACACACACACACACACACCACACACACACACACATGTGAGGGGGTTAAAAAGTGTGGCAGTCAGAGTAACTGAGGAAGAAAACAACTGAACCTAGTGTTCATTTTTCTTCTGAACAGCCGTATCTCCATAAAATAGGCAACTTGGTCCTGAGAGACCCTAAATCCGAGGTCAGGGTTCGAATCTGTGCCTATGAGGGCCAAATTGAAACCAGGCAGTAACCTTAGGAAATCAGAAGAAGGAGATGTGGCTGGGCTTCATTAGAGAGTGAACACTAGAAGAGGCTTCTCCAAAGGTAGTTTTTTTATTTTTATTTATTTATTGATTGATTTGTTTATTCTTTTATATCAAGGATAATGTGTGACGGGGCGGTAACTAGATTACTTCCCATGGATCGGAACCGCCAATGGCAGCCTGGTGTGTCTTTATTTAGAACACACCTGCAAATTGTGCATTGTTCTGTTTTGTTGAGGGTGGCTGTGTTGCATACAGTTTGCCCAGAGCTGTAAAAAGTAGTATTGATGCAACCTCTTTCCACATTCCCACTGTCTGACTGTGCTGTTGTTGCTGTTGTCGAGAAGTTGTACAGAGACAAGGCAGATCAAATATATATACTCTCTTACAATGAAATAAACACTCAAGCGCTTTTTGGTTTGTTACAAGGGGGATTTTTCTCTGAAGATGGTTTGTTAGAGGGGTTCTTCTCTGAAGATGGTTCTGTTAGATGGGGGACTCTTCTCTGAAGATAGTTTGTTAGAAGGGGACTTCTTCTCTGAAGACAGTTTGTTAGAAAGGGGAATTCTCTGAAGATAGTTTGTTGTAAGGGGGATTCTTCTCTGAAGATAGTTTGTTAGAAGGGGGATTCTCTGAAGATATGATAGAAGGGAGCTTCTTCTCTGAAGATATGCTAGAAGGGGGCTTCTTGTCTGAAAACAGTTTGTTACAAGGGGGCATTTTCTCTGAAGATGCTTTGTTAGAAGGGCGATTCTTCTCTCACAATAGTTTGTTAGAAGGGGGCTTTTTCCTCTGAAGATAGTTTGCTGTTTAGCTTTCCTTGTCATGTCTGTCTTGTTTCTAAATCCTCTGTAATTTTTCTCCTCTCCCACTCTTTTTTTCTCCTGTGTAGTTTTCCTTTCTCCCCACTCTTGTTTCTCTTTCATAGCTTATTCTGTTTTGAGGGTTGCAGTTGCATAAGTTAGGCTTGCTGACCGGGGTCAGGGCTAAAAACAGCTAGCCGTGGTGTGGTGTGGTGTGGCCATGCTGCGTGGTCATCTGGCCTTGAACCACCAGCCACCCTCCCTCCTTAGGGTTCCCTGCTGTCTGTCAACAGCACTGAGAGAGAGAGAGAGAGAGAGAGAGAGAGAGAGAGAGAGAGAGACAGACAGACAGACAGACACACAGACACACAGAGACAGAGAGAGAGAGAGAGAGAGAGAGAGAGAGAGAGAGAGAGAGAGAGAGAGAGAGAGAGAACAAATTGAACAAATTTTGAACAAATTTTATTTTTCAGAGGGTAATTTTTTTAAGATTAGGCATTACATGCTATTTTACATCCAGCCCTCAAAGAAAGAAAGAGAGAGAGAGGGGGGGCTCAGGGCCTGCATGCCGGTGTATGTGTGTGAGAGAGAGAGGGGGGGTAGGGGCAGTGCGTGTGCATGTGCGCATGTGTGTGTGTATGAGAGAGAGAGAGAGAGAGAGAGAGAGAGAGAGAGAGAGAGAGAGGAGAGAGAGAGAGAGAGAGAGAGAGAGAGAGAGGCGCGCGGGGTAATGCATGCCTGTGGTGTGTGTGTATGTATGTTTATGAGAGTGGCATTGAGAGGATTACCATTATGTAGGCAGGGAGGAAAGACAGGAAAAAGGTTTATGTAACGGACATGTTGAACTGAAGGCCACAGAGAAATCCCAACATTAGGAATTAATCGTAGAAAACAAAAAGCAATTCAATATTATCAATTTCAGCGCATATGCGCATAGTGTCAATGAGTGTGTGTGTGTGTGTGTGTGTGTGTGTGTGTGTGTGTGTGTGTGTGTGTGTGTGTGTGTGTGGTGGGTGGGGTGGGGTGGGGTGGGGTGGGGTGTGGTGTGGTGTTGTATTTGTTTTGTTGTGTTTTGTTGGGTTGGGTTGGGGTAGGTTGGGGTAGGTTGGTGTTGTGTGTGTGTGTGTGTGTGTGTGTGTGTGTGTGTGTGTGTGTGTGTGTGTGTGTGTGTGTGTGTGTTTCACAGTCGTTTATACAAAACACCAGCATACAATTTCATTACCAAACACCAGTTAATCGAGCCTGTCTAAAGATACATTGTCCTCATCCAGACAACAAAATCGTCTTTTCCTGATTGATAAAATAATATAACATCATTCTGAAGCAAGAAGAGACAAAGCGATTCCACAAAAGTAATGAGAGAAGGGAGTAATGAATAAGAGGAAGAAGTGTTGTCCTATGAATAAGAAGAAGTGTTGTCCTAGGATACGTGTTTGTAAGGAAGCACATAATCATAGACCTCAGCATCTGTAGAGTGGACGTTATGAAAGATATAGCTCCCTCCTCTCCCTCTGTCCCATCCTCTCCCTATCTCCTCCTCCTCTCCCTATCTCCTCCTCCTCTTCCTCTCTCCTCCTCCTCTCCCTCTCTCCTCACCCTCTCTCCTCTCCCTCTCTCCCCTCCTCCCCTCTCACCTCTCCCTCTCACCTCACCCTCTCTCCTATCCCTCCATGTCCACATAAAGGACACTGGGGTACCCTCGTACAGGTGGATGAACTAAGCAAGGCAAAGCAAGGATGAATGAACTGTAGCCTGTTCACATGATAGTCACACATCATGACCCTTAACCTTGGCTGAGGAAGAACGACGGGGTAAGGGGGGTGGGGGACTTGGGTAAGCATATGACAAGTTGGCAAGTGCTCAAGGTACATAATGCATTATGATGACAAAATAATATAACTGTAAAGATTCTTCGGTGGCAAATTTCCTGAGTGCAGCTACTATTGTTGTTGCTGTTGTTTAAAGACAAAATTGTGGTTTTAACTTCAGCTTTATTTTTCGAAAAATATCACTTAATTTCTTTTATAATGTGTTAAGTTTAAGTTAAAGTCTGTCCCGAGCCTAAGGCTCATCAGGCCGGTGCTTATCCCGGTTTCTGTGGCGCTAAGCGACTGAGAGTCATAGACTCCCCCCTGGATAGGACGCCAGTCTATCGCAGGGTTAACCCCCCAACACAAGGTTGGTACCCCTTTTACACCTGGGTGGGGTGAGAAAATAGCCGTAAAGTGCCTTTTCCAAGGGCACAACGCCATAGTCGAAAGCTGGGATTGAACCCGCAACCTTTAGATTACGAGTCCAACGCCCTAACCACTCGACTACCGCGGCGACTTTATAATGTGGCAGGGCGGTAATTAGATTACTTCCCTTGCGATCGGAACTGCCAATCGCAGCGTCGTGGGTGTAACGTTTGGATCCACACCTGTGAATTGTGCGACGTTCTGTATCGTTGGGGGGTGGTCGAAAGCCGTTCTCTGCATGCACTTTGCCCGTAGCGGTAAAATGTAGTATTTATGCAGCCTCTTTTTAGAGGCCACATTCCCACTGTCTGACCGTGCTGTCGTCCCCGAGAAGTTTGAACAGAGTCGCGGCAGATCAAATATCTGCACTCTGTTACAATAATAAAATTCAAACACAGGCTCCTTTCTTCCGATTTTATTGGACTGCAACCTGGAATGAGGACAGAACAGACGTGAAGTTGCTTTCTCCTTCAGAGGAGCAAGTCACTTCCCTCTTGTTTTGGGTGGCAGGTAAACCCCTTTCATCATGAGATCCAGGAAGTTAAGTGTGCTGGCTTTGTACTCTGTGAAACACACTCTCTTCCATTTTGTGAAGAACGGGGTTTCCTTCTTCTTCAGAACTAAGTGTAGGCCCTTTGTCTAGAGGACGAGCTCCTGCTTCAGAGAGAACTAGTTTTTTTTTTCTTATCTCTTGGGGAAAAATGAGTGCTGCAGGATGGGAGATCAAGTCTTCAGAGAGTTCTTTGGGAAGTATACGGCCGGAGCTTTCTTCAGAAAGAGTTGGAGCGGCTTCCTTTTTCCTGGAAAAAGGGATAACATATTAGTAAAAGGGATTTGTTGGGAAGGGGTGGAAAGAAAGGGGTGATCCTGTACAGAAGCATGGGCTAGTGTCCATCCTTGGCTGGATGAAACTGGGTCACTTCTTTCAAAGGGTTGTTGGGTCCAGCTCCCTGACTCCAGAAGAAGAGACATCTTCTCTCTGAGGTACACATTGTACTATCGCTGTGTGCTCACAGAAAAAGGAGCGTTTTTTTCTTTTGGTATTGTTTCTTATTGTTTGTTGGAAGAGAACATTTGTCTGGAAGGAACAAATGGATTACTTTCCAGAACGACTTTTTTCAGACGCAAATGCGGGCATCTTCAGGGAAGAAATGTATGGTTTGTGTACAAAGGATCATTGACAGCTTTCTTCAAATGATGACTGGTTTGCTTTTCAATTGGTACTGTTGTTGCTGTTGTTGTTGTTGTTGTTGTTGTTGTTGTTGTTGTTGTTGTTGTTTTAATGAAGAAGACTGTTCTCCTTTTCATCATGATAGGTTTGACCATTCCCCCATATAAAGGCCTTGATATGGCCTCGGCAGTCAGTGGGGCTGTGAAGGAGCCTGTGTTGTTACCTCCTCTCCAGAAACCTGACCTCCTTTAGGAAGCTGGGATTTTTTATCTGCCCTTGTTTTGTTGCGCTGCCATTGCACCTCTGTCATTTATCCTCATCCCACAAAGGCCTGCATGGACTCTTTCTGTTGCTCCACAAGAGCCAGTAATCCTCATGGCGCCATTCATGCTCCCAGGCCCTGATGCCAGCAACCAGACACGGCCCTGCTGAGTCACTCTGGTGTTGTTCTGCGCAGGCTGTTCTGATTCAACATACTCCCTACACCATCATTAAAATAAAAGCCCCTGCTGAGGAGAATCACATTGGATTGTGTAGCCAGCGGTAAACGAAATGCCCTTTACGGTTATCTAAATCTGCATCACGTCTTATCTATATCAGCATCACATCTTCGTGTGGACAAAAAAGAACCTCCCATACTGTAAACTGATGTGCGGTCTCCAAAAGCACCAAAACTAAAGCAAAGCTTGTCCCTAAACAAGTTCTGCTCCCTTATAAGACAGGAACTATCAGCATTCTTTCAGGAGGGGATGTGTGATCTTCACCACCACCAATCAACGCTTGGATTCCTTCATAGAAAGACTAGATTTTCCCCAGAGATATCAAGATCCTCCACGACAGTGTGCTGCTTTGTTTCCAGAAACCGGGGGGGGGGGGGGGGGGACCCCTGTCTGAGGACAGGGCTTTTTGTAAAACTTCATAGGGGTTCTTTCTTGACAGGACAGAAAGGTAGGGGCACTGTGGGGGTTTCTTGACAGGACAGAGAGGTAGGGAGGGGGCACTGTGGGGGTTTCTTGACAGGACAGAAAGGTAGGGAGGGGGCACTGTGGGGGTTTCTTGACAGGACAGAAAGGTAGGGAGGGGGCACTGTGGGGGTTTCTTGACAGGACAGAAAGGTAGGGAGGGGGCACTGTGGGGGTTTCTTGACAGGACAGAAAGGTAGGGAGGGGGCACTGTGGGGGTTTCTTGACAGGACAGAAAGGTAGGGAGGGGGCACTGTGGGGGTTTCTTGACAGGACAGAAAGGTAGGGAGGGGGCACTGTGGGGGTTTCTTGACAGGACAGAAAGGTAGGGAGGGGGCCCTGTGGGGGTTTCTTGACAGGTAAAATAGACCCTTCTATCTGAGGTAGGATTTGCTCCATCTTGAAGCGAGGACTGGGTTCTTTCTGTGCATGAAACCAGGGACGTGAAGGGGAGGACAGGAAGATCACGCCTCCTGGAGAGATTGGCCTTTTTACGTCTCAGAGAGAGAGAGAGAGAGAGAGAGAGAGAGAGAGAGAGAGAGAGAGAGAGAGAGAGAGAGAGAGAGAGAGAGAGAGAGAGAGAGAGAGAGAGAGAGATTGATTTTGCAATAAATGGAAATAGTTTCCATCCACAAAAGGGAAAAAGTTATATTTTGTTGTTGTGGTACATATGGTTAATGTTGTTGTTGTTGCTACTGCTGCTGCTGCTGCCACTGCTGCTGCTGCTGCTGCCGTTACTATTGTTTCTTTGCTGTTCTGGAATACTGGTCCTCTATTATTGCTGCTGCTGCTATTGTTGTTGCTGTTATTCATTGTTTTGAAGACCAGTTCTTTGTTGTTGTTCCTGTTTGATGCTGTTTATGGATAAAATTGTATAAATATCATCACTGTGCACAGGGCTGGACAATCAGCTCTATTCTGAAGTATCTGTATCAACAAGAGGAAAGTGCCCAGTGTGCTGTTCTTCAGTGGGATAATATCAACTATTCATGTATGGGAATCACTTGCCTTGTTTTTGCCACGCATTTTTAAAAATCCATGGTTACATATATTTTAAAATTTTCTTTGGGTCAAATTGTTCTGAAGTTAAAAGCCTTGGGTAAAATGCAGTGCAGGTGGCTATATGCTTCAGAATGTTATGGGGGGGGGGGGGGGGGGGGGGGGTAAAAGCTGATTTGAGACCAAGAAGATATCCTGATCTTCTGTTCAAATTTCTTGCCGGCTTCAATGCCGGATTATGTCTAGTTCCGGGTGAAGGACGTTTAAGGTCAGTTTGAAAAAATTCCTGATTCAAAGTGTTCTTTTCTGACGTGCATCGTGCTTTGATATCCTGTGCCAATCCTACAAGTTCTCATGTAGAGATGAAGTAGCTTGGAGACTTAACATTTCTTTCTGAATCATTTTTTACGACGAATTCATGCCCACTTTGTGCTGTGTGCTGCCAAACGTTTTATAACAGACTTATATCTACTTGTTTTTGTGTAATCATTACAATCAATGGTATAGTCTTTTACCATTTTTTAGGCACAAGGACTACATAATTTCTTTTTTTTTTTATTATTCTTAAAGTATTTAGGCTAAGAGGAATCGCTACGTCATAGTCATGCTGTTTTGTTACAAAGTTATAAGAATCAATTTGTTTATTTGCTTTTTGGTGGTTTTCATGATGTATGTTTTGTTTACTATCCACATCATGAGGGACCATGGCCAAATGAATAAACTATCGACTATCTCTCTCCTACTCCTTCTCTCTCTCTCTACTCATCTCTTCTACTCTCTCTCTCTTCTCTCTCTCTTTCTCTCTCTCCTCTCTCTCTCTCTCTCTCCTCTCTCTCTCTCTCTCTCTCTCTTCTCTCTCTCTCTCTCTCTTCTCTCTCTCTCTCTCTCTCTCTCTCTCCTCTTCTCTCTCTCTCTCTCTCTCTCTCTCTTCTCTCTCTCTCTCTCTCTCTCTCTCTCTCTCTCATCTCTCTCTCCTCTCTCTCTCTCCCTCTGTGTTTTACGTCCTTCACATTAAGTCTTTCTGTCTCTGTATTTGCCACCTTTCTTTCTGTTTTCCTCCTGCCTGTATAAGGAGGCAAGCTATCCTACACCATCTCAACAAGGCCCCAGACAAAAACAGATCAAAGCGTAGAGAGAAGCAGCGGCAGCAGCCACAAAGAAAGACAAAGACTCGGGACAGACAAACGTGACAAACACAAACAAAGGTGTGGCAAAGGTGGATAGGTTCAGGGGGACATAGCAGGGAGGTGGGGGGTGTGGGGATGTTAAAGGACGGTATAAGATGTCGAGGTGGGGAGGACGTGGATGGAGGGGGGGGGGGGGGGGGGGGCGGGCGTTAATCCCCGGTCGCCACTGCTTGAACCCAAAGTCAAGTTTCTCTAAATCCACGGACAACAAAACGTCCCAGCTTCTGAAACACACACCAGGAACACAGGAGACAGGGGGCGGACATTCCGCGAGAACTGTTCCACAAAACAGGGCAGGGCCTGTACAGCAACGTACCGTGAGGCGGCGACCCGAACCCTGCTTCACACCCCATGGGCGTTGGCGTGGGTGCGTGTTTGTACACAAACAGACATGCTATAATTGCGCGTGTGCAGTCTTATGTATGCATCCTTACAGGTATGTCAAGCAATGCTCATGCACATTTTTTGCATGCATAGTGGAAATATAGTCATAGGAATTTATAGTGAAAGCTGCACATGGGAAGTGCATTCATTATGTATGTATGTATGTATGTATGTATGTATGTATGTATGTATGTATGTATGTATGTATGTATGTATGTATGTATGTATGTATCGTACACACACACCACACACACACACACACACACACACACACACACACACACACACACACACACACACACACAATCTATATCAGGATCAGCTTGACCCGATCCCACAGAGAGGGCGTAAACCCTTCCCCACCCCCCACCTCCTTCACCCACTCACTCTCACCTACCCTCCCCCCCTCACCTGTTTTATAATTACCTATTCCCTTATCCTCCCCCCCCCCCACCCAATCTCTCCCTAGGTCACCAAATCAGGAGGATTTTTTTTTTTTGCAGTGGACATAATAGGCACAGTAGCAGTGGCAGGCAGGACCAGTAGTCTGTAAAGTAGTGGGGACCACTCCATGCCAACAGTTAAGTCTCTTAACTCTTTTGAGCCCAGACACAGGCGCCCAGTGTCACGCTGCCTTCCACTGCCCGCTGGTCTGGTTATACAACCTGGCTCCCCTTCTTCACACCTCCTGCTCTCCCTTCAGGGGCCTACTTTGCGGAATGTAGTGGCATGTGGACAGGTTTTATCCTTCTTTTTCCAGGAGTAGGGGATTTTAGTTTGGTATTGGTGGTGGTGGTGGTGGTTGGGGGTGGGGATGGGGGGGTTGAGAGGGATGTTGTAAGAGGAAGGTGGAAGAGAAGTGGATGGGGGAAATGGAATGGGGGTGGTAAGGGGGTGGTGGTGGTGTTGTAGGGCCATTGGTGGTTTCAGTGAGGTTAGCAAACTTTTTTTTGTTGTGATGAGCTTATAATGATCGTTTGGTAGGGAAGTTTGGTGTAGTTGTGTGGAATGTTTTTGTTTTTTGGGTTTTGTGTGTTGTTTTTGTTTGTTTTGTGTATATGAATTTCATGTTGATTTGTGAATGATTTTGTTGATGAATTGGTTAGTTGGGTTGTTTGTTTGTTTATTTATTCAGCCCTTGGTGTTTGTTTATCAATTTGTTTGTTTGGTTTGCTTGTTTATTCATTTGTTAGCTCCTTCATCCATTTATTTGCTTCTTGATTTAAGGTGTCTGACCTCTCATGCTGACACAGTATAAAAAGATTTTTTTAAAAATAAAGGTGAAGGTGTCCATAACTTATGTGGTAGTTTGGGAAGCGAGGTATCAGAGACCTCAGCTTCTTTAGGGGCCAGCATATTGAGGGTGGCGCCCATCTCTCCCTCACTGCTCTACCTTCCATGACCCTAAGCTGGGTGAACGGGACTTTTCTGAAACAAAGTGCGCAATGGATCACCCATCCAACTTGGTAACCAATTTGATGCTGCTTAACCTTAGCTTGGGAAAAGCCAGTGCTCTGACATCTGAGTATCCCATCCTGGGAGTAAGATGAAAACAACAGTGAAAATGTCGCAATTAGGAAAATGTATATATAAAAAGAGAAAAGTAAATGATTATTCTAGTAGTATCAAGCTTTCTCAATGAACACTAGCAAAAGCAACCATTTTAGCATAAAATTGTACACTGTATGCATTTCATGATCAATTGGGCTTGAAGACTGGCTGGTTTATACATTTACAATTATAAATCATGGATCCAACAACTAAGTAGATGGGATTCAAATCATCAGGCTTTAAGGGGTTGTTGTTCTTGTTGTTGTTGCAGGTTGCCCTGCTAAACACCCTGGAAGTCACCCAGAATGTGTGAATGTGTGCATGTTCCCACGCTAAATGCAGGCCCAGTAATTATTAAAAACTCTACATGTACATAATGATGTTAACATGAGCTTAAAGGCAGTCCTGCAAAAGGAAGCTCCCAGTCTGTGGTATGAGAAGGTTAACTTAACCAAGATGCTGATGCCTCTCCAATGAAATAAAGAGGCTGTCACAAGTCAGGCAGACAGACACTGGCTATGGTTGAAAACCTGCTGATCAACGTCCAAGATCGATGACTAGATATTCGAATAAACCTCTTTTTCTTAAAGCTTGTGCCTTTTCCAAAAGATAACAACACGATAATCAGAGGACTGACCATTCCCTACAGACCTAAGTCACGTCGTCATAGTGTCTTTCTTCCATGGATAGGATCTGAGGCTGATACCGTTTCTTTGTTTCTTTTCTCTGTGAGCTCAAAGCCTGGGATACCAACGGAAGCGGAGGCGTAGTGGTGTGTCAAAGGTGAGTCGTTGGCGCGAAGTTATTACCAAATTATCCCATGGTTTGTTTGAATGGCCCTGTGGGTGTCCCTGACACGAGAATTAGCGTGCTTTCTTCGGGTTGTGGCCAGCTCCTCTGCGGGTATTTCACAGGTTTGACAAACACTTTGGCATTCACTCTCACTCTGGTTTCCTCTCGTCATGTTCTGTTTGGCTTGGTTTTAAACGTCAACATGTTTGTTGAAAAAATAATCATGTAGTTTATCTTGACCTTGAATATTACAAGGGCAAAGATACTTTCTCTCTCTCTCTCTCTCTCTCTCTCTTCTCTCTCTCTCTCTCTCTCTCTCTCCTCTCTCTCTCTCTCTCTCTCTCTCTCTCTCTCTCTCTCTCTTCTTTCTCTCTCCTCCCTCTCCTCCCTCCCTCAGTGAATAATCCCTGTGAATCTTAGGGGATTCACCCACGGATACACCAGGAACACGCATGGTGGCTTCCTTCCGTCGCACCACCGACCATTTTGCCATAAAGCTCAAAACTGTCTAGTAGAAAGGCCCACTGACAACTGGAAACAAACGTTTTGTTTGCTTTTTTCAGTGTCTGTCTGTCTGTCTCTGTCTCTGTCTGTTTCTGTCTGCCTCTGACTCTGTCTGTCTGTCTGTCTGGCTGTCTGTCTGTCTGTCTCTGTCTCTGTCTGCCTCTGTCTCTGTCTGTCTCTGTCTCTCTCTGTCTCTCTCGGCGGTTGGTCACGAGACGCGAAGCGGACAGGGCGTACATTTTCTGTGAGCTACAGTAAAACTCGTAATTCATACAAAAATGCCAGTTACTGGACTTCCAGCGGCTGTGGAGAGGACCTTAGGCGCCCTGCTGACTGACAATGCAGTCTCCAGCTGGAAAGTGGCAGGAGAAGGGGACAGCGTGGTTTTTGTCTTGCGACTTAAACCAGTGGACACAGCAGTGTCAACCAACATGGTGGATCCAACAGTGAATCGCAACACACAAGTACAATACTATAGGAAAAAATCCTACTCCCAAACCCGCAGGGATTTGGAACGCTCTCGAAAGCATAAAGAGAAGCAGGCAAGTGTTGTGTGTGAAAGTGACTGTGTCTTCAGTGCCTCGAGTCCACCTGACAAAAGTGTAGAACAGCAGAATGCAGCATGCTCAGATACGCATAGAGTAGACCTACCAACAGCACACACACAGGACATCAACACAAAAACATCAGTTAAGTTGCTATCATCGGTTGATTTAGAACCTCCCTGTATGTCTGATTGTAGTGACTGTGCTGATATGTGTGTTTTGCAGCCTGAGGTGAACGATGATAATATTGTTGGTGCATTCGACAAAGGAAATGTCAAACAGTATGTGGCTACTCTAACTGATAGATCGGTACAGAAAAGGCTGAGAGACAGACAAAGAAATACACACTTTAGAAAATCTGTCCTACATCATTCAGATGGTGAAGATATTGTGACGTGTGAATCAGATGACATTGTGATCCAGCTCGCATGCCAACCAGACACTGAGCCAGTATGTGTGTACTGGTTTGTCAAACAGCAAGAGAAAAACATGTTAAAAGAGGAACGTGTCAGTTTGGGAATGGGAAGCGAATCCAGAACACACTATACACGGAGACCCTTTCCCTGCTTCAAGGGACTTGGCGACACTTAGAGAACTATTACATCGCTGTCTTGGCTAGGGTGTGTGACAATGACTGGACGAAAGAAAGGCTCGGAATGCCGTAACATATCCGGACTGTAAAGAGTGTGTGTCTGGATGTACGTTACAAATCAATGCTGTGGTTTCCATGGCATGGAATGGTGTTGTGTGTCAGCTTAAAACAATTATCGTTATCGTTATTCGGCAACCCCCTTCATGTATGGGCCAGTGGCCTTTTTTCATGAATAAACCTTTCGAGTTCGAGTTCTCTGTCTCTGTCTGTCTGTCTGTCTGTCTGTCTGTCTGTCTGTCTGTCTCTCTCTCTCTCTCTCTCTCTCTCTCTCTCTCTCTCTCTCTCTCTCTCTCTCTCTCCACCCCTCCCTCCCTCCCTCCTCTTCCTTTAACACGAGATGAATTAGACACGAACATTTAGGGGGAACAAGTAGGTCAACAGGCAGCCGTTAACCCATTTTTCTGCCAAAGAAGGTCGATGATGGTACGAGGCCTGCTATAAATTAATTGTCCATGGCAGCAAGCAAACTCGATATCACGTCATGTGCCTCGCTTCTGCCCATCTCTGGAGAAACAAAAAACAAAATGGTTCTTTTCGTGCTGAGGTAATGAGAAAGACTGTACGTGTGTGTGTGTGTGTGTGTGTGTGTGTGTGTGTGTGTGTGTGTGTGTGTTGTGTGTGTGTGTGTGTGTGTGTGTGTGTGTGGTGTGTGTGTGTGTGTGTGTTTTGTTGTGTGTTGTGTGTGTGTGTGTTGTGTTGTGTGTGTGTGGTTGTTGTTGTGTGTGTGTGTGTGTGTTGTGTGTTTGTGTGGTGTGTGTGTGTGTGTGTTGTGTGTGTGTGTGTGGTGTGTGTGTGTGGGTGTGTTGGTGTGTGTGGTGTGTGTGGTGTGTGTGTGTGTGTGTGTGTGTGTGTGTGTGTGGTGTGTGTGGTGTGGTGTGTTGTGTCTGTGTGTGTGTAGGTGTATGTGTGTGTGAGTGTATATATATATATATATATAATATATATATATATATATATAATATGTGTGGTGTGTGTGTGTGTGTGTGTGTGTGTGTGTGTGTGGTGTGTGTGTGTGTCTGTGTGTGTGGTGTGGTGTGAGTGTGTGTGTGTCTGGTGTGTGTGTGTGTTTATTATGGGAACATCTTTCTTTTTCCTTGTAATATATATATATATAATATATATATATATAATATATATATTATATATATATATATAATATATATATTAGTTATGTCACAATGTTGTGTAAGGGTTACATGAATATGTTTTTTTAAAGGGGGGTGGAGGAAAGGGAAGGGGAGAGGAGAGGGGGAGGGGGATGATATGTGTTTTTTCAAATGTTACATATACGCATTCACATACTACCTATAACAAGTACAGCGTGTTGAAATTTCCATAGAAGCTTTCTTAATTTGATATATAAAAAATAAGATGAAGAAAAGGATTAGATAATACAGTTTCACAGCAAAGAAAACTTGCTATGAATATTTCTGTTGAAAAAAAAGTGTCCAGCAAAAAGGCTGAAGAAAAAAAACACCAAAAAAATCTAGTACAAAAGACTAAATAAAAACAATATTTTTTTTATCAAAAGGGGCAAGTGAAGAGGGGGTCACAGACCTCTCCAAATATCAACAGCATACCACTGCCCCCCCCCCCATTCCCCCTCCACAACCCTCCCCCATGCTTGTTGTATAATGCTTTACTTCACACACCATAGGTAAAACTATTGACATACATTACATAGGAAGTAAAACACACCTACTGTAATATGGCTTTGAATCGCCGTCACTTTCAAAACAAACTCTCTCTCTCTCTCTCTCTCTCTCTCTCTCTCTCCTCTCTCTCTCTCTCTCTCTCTCTCTCTCTCTCTCTCTCTCTCTCTCTCTCTATTTTGTTGTCAGTAAATTATATTTTGTGTAACTGACTTTTTTTTAATATATACGGTAATTTTTGTTGTTGTTATTGGATTTTTTTTCAACACCAAAATACTAAGCAGTTCGGCAACCCCCCTTCATGTAGGGGCCAATGGCCTTTCTGTGATTAAAATGCTCGAGTTCGAGTTCGAGTTCTCTCTCTCTCTCTCTCTCTCTCTCTCTCTCTCTCTCTCTCTCTCTCTCACATACACACACACACACACACACACACACACACACACACACACACACACACACACACACACACACACACACACACACACACACACACACACACAACACATTTTATAGTCTGTATGTCAACATACTGACAAAGGCGACATACCAAAGACAGGTGACGGAGCTGTCTCCTTTGTCTGACAGGGAGCCCCTAATGCCCCTTCCACTCCACAGCAGCTGAGCTCCCTACAAGCCGAAAGCCCAAACTGTGTGGAAGCAAACAATACAAGTCAGAGGGCGGTGTCTTATGCAATCGGGCTTGTTCAGAGAACCACACGTCCTGTAGGATAATCAGGGTACTGCTAATACAGCTTGTCAGGGGCTGAGGGCAGACAAACGCGGTATCAAAGTGGGTAAGACCATTTAACTAATTCTGTGGGCCCATGAAGTCGTGGGTTCGACTCTCTGTAGCATCACTAGGATGGGGATTATTACGATCTAACGGTTGAACTTCCAGTGCAGACCAGCCAGTGCCCTCATTCCTTTCGTGTATATCTGCAAGCAGAAGATTAAAGAAGCACGTTAAAGATCTCGTAATGTGTGCGTTCAGTGGGTTAGAGAAGTAAAAAACATACCCGGCATGCACCCTGTACCTAGAAAGGGATGGGCTCTGCCATTTATACTTTGCCTAAGAGACAGGATTAAAACATTTCGTGGTGTGCCCAAATCTTTTGTGAAGAGAGAAGAAAAGAGAGAGAATGAATAAATGAGTAAATCAATGGTAACAGAGTAAGCATTTACATACTTTTTTTCATCTGGCCCATGCCCTAATTAGGGAATAGGGAAAAAAAGAAGAAAAAAGGACCCTACCAAAACAGGAGAAGAGAGAGAAAGAGAGACAAGAGAGAGAGACAATAACAATGACAATGACAATAGTTTATTGTGACAAGCTTTCACGCCCATTCACAAGGGGACAGAGGGATGGGGACTGGGCACAAAATTTCAAATTCACATCATACATTGACATAACTGGATCTGTGACAAGGTTTCCATGTCACCCAATGTCTTTTGTCAAGTAGGCTCACTGGCTGGCTCTGTTTCGGGGTACAAACACGTGGATTGGGGTGCACACGTAGCTGTCCAGGGGTTATGCTTGCCTGCTCTCTCTCTATATCTATCTCTATGATCAACCACCGCCTTCGACCATCTCTCTCTCTCTCTCTCTCTCTCTCTCTCTCTCTCTCTCTCTCTCTCAACAAGAGAGGAGAGAGAGAGAGAGAGAGAGAGAGAGGGGGGGGCAGTCTTAGCTGTCTTTGCGCTGCCTTACATCAAGGGGAGGGAGGAGCTCAGAGATTAAAGCTTTAAGCTGGTGATGTGAGGGTGTGAATTTGAGTTGCCGCTGACCTGTCCTTTCCAGGGCTTGTTCCCTGGAAATAGCATTGGGTGTGACTTTATTCCTCTGCAAGTCCTTGAGATGACCCTACTAAGAACCGTAGTCGAGAGTGTGAAGGGCTAACATCTTGTAATGGTAAAAAGGTAAAGGTGTCCCATAACCTATGTAGTCGTAGGGGAGCGAGGCGTCAGAGACCTCAGCTTCTCTAGGGGCCAGCATATTGAGGGCAGCACCCATCTCCTCTCCCTCGCTGCTTTACCTTCCCTGACCCTAAAGAGGGCAGGAACCCATTTACAGCTGGGTGAACTGGGGGGGACTGTAGTGAAGCCAAGGCATGCAAACGGTGACCCATCCAACTGGTAACCACTTATTTATTTATATATTTATTTTACTTTCGATGCTGCTTGACCTTGGCTGGGGAAAGCGAGTGCCCTGACCACTGAGTTTATCCTGTCCCCATCTAGTGCATGTGTTAATTAAACACCAGACATTACTCCTAGAATTAAAGGTGTATGCTAGCTGTGGCCGATGGCGTGGATGACTCCGACAGACGCAAGTTGTTCTTTGAGAGCTAAAGATGAACAGGCTGCCACCATTGATTTGCACCCTACATACTGCTGCCCTGTTGACTTCCAAAGGACGTAAGGGAAGAAGAAAGAAAGAAAGAAACAACAACAAAAACTGAAGTCAGAGAAGGCATTCCTAGTCACTACTTAAGTGACCAAAAGAAAAAAAAATCAACAAAGAACACACAAACACACGCACGCACGCACACACACACACACACACACACACATACACACACACACACACACACACACACACACACACACCACACACTCATACACACAGACACGCACGCACGCACACAACATAAGACAACACAAGACAATATACACACGCACGCACGCACGCACATACTAACACACACATAAATGCACGCACGCACCCACACACACACACACACGCGCGCGCGCGCGCGTGCACCCACCCACAACACAACACAACACAACACAACACAACAACACAACACAACACAACACAACACAACACAACACAACACACACACACACACACACACACACACACACACACACACACACACACACGCAAACACACACAGATGGCATGTGGCGAAAAGATTGCTATTACACGGCCCCTTGCACACAAACAAACCAGGAGGAGAGAGTGATGCCGCTTGACTGGTCGTTGTCATGGATACCGGTGTTGTTTACTGCTTAGTGGAGCGTGGTCTGTTTCACGCCCCGTGAGTGTTCAGTCGACTGCTGTCTTTTGTCAGGGAGCTAATTTTGTCTCACACTTCATCTGTCTGTCTGTCTGTCTGTGCGTTCATCTTGTTGGTCTGTCTATCTGCATGTTTCACCATTTTCCTTTCAAAAACTTACTTGTGTGCAGTTTCGATCACTCTGTGTGTCTCTGTGTGTGTCTGGTTCTGTCTGTCTGTCCGAATCTGTGTTTGTGTCTGTCTGTGTCTGTCTGTGTCTGACTGTCTGTCTGTCGTGTCTGTCTGTCTGTCTTTCTCTTGACAGAGTAAACTTATGTGTCTGTCTGCGCTGAAGTCACAAGGTGGACAGAACAGAGACAGACTGGGGAGGGAGGGGGGGAGGGCAGAGGGTTGCTGGTTTTCTCTTGATGTTCTTCTCCTCTGGTCTTTCTCTCTTTGTTCTTGTATGTAGACTAGGTAAAAAGGTAAAGGTGTCCCATGACTAGGTAAAAAGGTAAAGGTGTCCCATAACCTATGTAGTCATAGTGGAGCGAGGTATCAGACTCCTCGGCTTCTCTAGGGGCCAAGGGCCCGGCCTATTGAGGGCGGCGCCCATCTCCTCTCCCTCCCCGCTTTGCCTTCCCTGACCCTAAAGAGATCAGGTACCCATAATACAGCTGGGTAAACTGGGGGACTGTTCTGAAGCCAATGCACGCAAACGGTGATCCATCCAACTGGTAACCATGCTCGATGCCGATTAATAACTTTGACTTGGGGAAAGCAAATCCTCTAACCACTTAGCTATCCCGCCCCCTTACAGACTAGGGCAATTTAACTGCTTTCCACACACTATAGCAATTTAACTCTGCTTTCGTCCTCTCCTGCTGCATGAGCGGTGTGGAGGTAGGTAGTGCACATTTGCCAGAACCCTCAGGCGACACATTACTGCAATATTAGGCTAGTTAGCCTTGCTGTCACTACACAGGCTGGAGGGATGTCAGCTTCTCAGGTGTGCCATGTGCATACATACACTCTTGTTGGAAGTGGCTTCCTGATAGCTTACTGCTGGTAGTGACAGCCTACGTCAACATATATCTGCAGAGCTATGACCACTTACTGCTGGTAGTGACAGTTTATACGTCAGCACACACCAGTAGAGCTATGACAGCTTACTGCTGGTAGTGACAGTTTATACGTCAGCACACATCAGTAGAGCTATGACAGCTTACTGCTGGTAGTGACAGTTTATACGTCAGCACACACCAGTAGAGCTATGACAGCTTACTGCTGGCCGTGACAGTTTATACGTCAGCACACACCAGCAGAGCTATAACAGCTTACTGCTGGTAGTGACAGTTTATACGTCAGCACACACCAGTAGAGCTATGACAGCTTACTGCTGGCCGTGACAGTTTATACGTCAGCACACACCAGCAGAGCTATGACAGCTTACTGCTGGTAGTGACAGTTTATACGTCAGCACACACCAGTAGAGCTATGACAGTTTACTGCTGGTAGTGACAGTTTATACGTCAGCACACACCAGTAGAGCTATGACAGCTTATTGCTGGCCGTGACAGTTTATACGTCAGCACACACCAGTTAGTAGAGCTATGACAGCTTACTGCTGGTAGTGACAGTTTATACGTGAGCACACACCAGTAGAGCTATGACAGCTTACTGCTGGCCGTGACAGTTTATACGTCAGCACACACCAGTTAGTAGAGCTATGACAGCTTACTGCTGGTAGTGACAGTTTATACGTGAGCACACACCAGTAGAGCTATGACAGCTTACTGCTGGCCGTGACAGTTTATACGTCAGCACACACCAGTAGAGCTATGACAGCTTACTGGTGGCAGTGACAGTTTCTGTCAACAAATGATTATAGATCACCTGTTCAAGCAAATGAAATATGATAATAATAATAAAGCTGATGTGGAGTACAGGTGTAAAGACTGGGAAAGTCATGTGAAAACAAGTGACAGATTATCAGTACACAAATTGTTAAAGGGAACCATTTTGTGGGGTCGTAAAAAAAGGGTGAAGGTGTCCCATAACCTATGTGGTCGTAGAGGAGAGAGGCATCAGAGACCTCAGCTTATCTAAGGGCCAGCATATAGAGGGTGGCGCCCATCTCCTCTCCCTCTCTGCTTTACCTTCACTGACACTAAAGAGGGCA
>CM060324.1:41282703-41287703 GCA_030674155.1 Stramonita haemastoma
AGTTTTTCGGTACTGTAGATGCTTAGAAGACGGGACGGGACAGCTCAGTGGTCAGAGCACTCGCTTCCCCCAAGCTAAGGCTAAGCACCATCGAGTGTGGTTGCCAGTTGGATGGGTGACCGTTTGCGCGCCTTGGCTTCAGTACAGTCCCCAGTTAACCCAGTTGTAAATGGGTACCTGCCCTCTTTAGGGTCATGGAAGGTAAAGCAGCGAGGGAGAGGAAATGGGTGCCACCTCAATATGCTGGCCCCTAGAGAAGCTGAAGTCTCTGACACCTCGCTCCCCTACGACCACATAGGTGATGGGAGACCTTTACCTTTCTTTTCAGATGCTTTGAAGAGTCACTGAGTGCAGGCGTTAGGACACGTATACATGTATGATATGCTCTCTCCGCTAATATAGGGACAGAAAGTAAGGAGCTAGACAGATATACGGTCAAGATAGATACATTCTCCTCAAGTCAAATCCATCCCTCAACATCTGGGTAGATCTTCCACAACCCCAGCTCAGCTCATTCAACAACAGGGGATGGATGCCCTCATCACCCCACAGAGAACAACAGGCCGAACAAAACAGGGATTTTTTTGGTCTATTTCAGCAGGGAAGGTTTTCTGGCTGTGGGGGTAGGGAGTGGGGAGGTGGGGGTGGGGGCTGGGATGGAGGGCCTGAAAGAACCAACACATAACAATACCCCAGAAAGGGAGAAAGACTAGGGACGAAGGGCATCGGAGTACATCTTGCGACTTCCAATGGTGAAGAAAAGCCTGTAAGCCGGTGGCCCCATGAAATATGTCCTGCATATGACCGACGTGGAAATCATGGCTGGCAGGACGTAGCCTAGCTGCCATCAGAGGCTGCGCTAGCTAACCAGGGAGACAAGCTTACTGTTTATGGGGCTGTAAAGCTGTCCTTTCAAAAGTCTTCTGGCGACATTATTCTTGGTTAAAGCTTCACTGGCTTCATAATAATATGTAAGGCTGGCAGGTAGTTTGGAAGGCTTTTGTCGTCATTCTTGTTATTCTTCATTGTTTTTCACGCTGTTTTTGTGGCTCTTGTTACATGGATCTGTGGTACTGCTGATAAGCCAGGAGACTAAGTGCAGTGTCTAGAATCATCACAAGTTGTAGGCTCAAAACAATGGTGGGTTGAAAAAGGTTTTACTTTAGAAATTTGTTTTTAAGTGCACCTCTCTGTCTGTCTCTCAGTCTGTCTGTCTGTCTGTCTGTCTCTGCCTTTCTGTCTGTCTTCTGTCTCTGTCTGTCTGTCTGTCTGTGTCTCTCTCTGTGGTTTCTAACGACTGACAAAAAGCTGTGCTGTGTTCCACGAGCAATGCCAAAGCCAACCTCCTCTACCAAAGATAAAGATGACCGACAATGAATGTAAAAAAATATGCAGGGTGAGACAAATAATGAGATGCTAAACAATCCATAACATGCCGGCCGCAGTTTCAAACCTAACTTCATCCCCAACGCCGGAATGTGGCTAACTAAATTTTGCAAGGTGAAAAAAAGGGTCGTATAAGCAAAAATCTCACCATTGGTGAGCCTCGGAACACTAGCTGCGGAACGAAAATCAGAGCAAAGCAAAGCAAACCAAAAAAACCCGGATGTTCCAGCTGTTGAGAAATGGGACATCACTGGGATAAACCAAGAAACAGGAAGTGCGTGTCTTGAAGCCGGCAGCATTTTCATTGAACTGACTTCACTTTTGTTACCTGGTGCTTGTGCTGGCCTTCAAAGGCTGATGTAACAACGGGAATGGCTGATGTAATACGAGGAAAGCTGATATAACAGTGAAAAAATCTGATGTAATAGTGAAGAAATCTGATGTAACAATGAAAAAATCTGATGTAATAGTGAACGAATCTGATGTAACAGTGAAGAAATCTGATGCAACAGCGAAGAAATCTGATATAGTAGTGAAGAAACCTGATGTAACAATGAAGAGATCTGATGTAACAGTGAAGAGATATGATGTAACAGTTAAGAAATCTAAGGTAACAGCAAGGAAAGCTGATGTCACCACTAGGCTTTGTCATCACGGTACTGTGGTGACTATTTCTGACATAACATTATTCTCCTGGCCAGATTTGAGGGTTGATCTCCACAATGATGGTGTAGCCCATAGCAATAATCACCTCCAGAAAGGAGGGGAATAGGTAAGAGGCTTACCTAACTGGAAATCCGCTATCGTAATGCTTATAGAACAGGATAGACTATAAACATTTCACTTTTATGTGAGAGCATTTGGAGACGCAATGTGGTGGGATTTTTTTTCAATATAGGGATATTACACTGTCTTAGCGCTCGCCGTATCTACGGTCATAGCCAATTTATTCTGTCAGGAAAGATAGAGTTTAATCTGTGTGCAGGCAAGTTTGTTTGTGCATGGGATTTGTTTTTGTTTTATCCAATCACCCTATAGGGATGCCAGGGGCCCCGCCTTCTGGAAATTTTCTCAGAATTACCCCTTTTTATCATTCTCTGTCTTTTCTCTCAGCACAGGTTACTGGCATTTTGTAAACCTGTATTTCATTGAAGAAGACAAGAGTGACACAGTAATTTGTTATGCCTAGAGATGGTGTCATATGTGCCTCTAGTGATCAGAACAGAAAAGATCATACAAGGCAAGGCAAGCTGCAAAGCAAGGCAAGGCAAGACAAGGCAAGGCTACTAAAGACAAGAAAGTTAAGTTCACATACCACTAAGTGGTCCAGCAGTAATGAGAGGTCTTTTCTGTTTGGTTGTTTCCTGGGAGATTGACATTGATAGTCCCTGTATTGTGGACAGATGGGTATGGAGAGGAGACAGTTATGATTGTGTCAATGACAGATGGATATAGAGAGGAGACAGTTATGATTGTGTCAGTGACAGTTTGTATATATATATATATGTGGGGGGGGGGGAGTGGGGGGTGGTTAAGGAATATAAAACAAAGACAACAACACACACACACACACACACACACACCACACACCACACACACACACACACGACAGACAGTCAGACAGACAGACACAAATTTTTAGACAGATGTACTTTAGGGTGTTTTGATATTTAAAGAAACAGAAGGAAATGGCTTCCAGCGGATAAACGACTAAAACGTACACAGGCATGATAACTTTCAATGCCATTATCAATACAGGGCAGAAAACCACGTACTCTTTCTTTGCAGACAACAGTATAGATTTATCAGGTCAGGCATGACTTTGCAGTTTCGTCCTCGGGAAGAGCTGTGCCCTCTGACACGTCCCTTTAGCCACAAGGGGCTTTCCCTTCACAAACAGATAAATAAAAACCCCGCATTTAGATTGTGTCATTTTCCTGTTGGTCCCTGAAAACTTTATTGCACACGACTACCGAAAAGCAAACTGACTTTTCCTGTCCCATAATTTCTCGAAATTTAAACACACGCTGCGTGACCACACCCGCTGAGACAACAAGGATGCAGCTTAGGTCCGCTGTCAAGAAGAGCTAAAGATAGACATCATGGCCGCGAAAATGATGTATGCAACCTTTGGTGGGTATAACGGCTTGGGCTATGGTGGGGTTTGTTTGGCTTGAACTGCTGGAGCGTGAAACAATGAAGATTTATTCTTGTCAGTTAGGAGACCAAAGAGGACTGAGTAGAATTTCTCATGCTGAGATTAGTCGTGTGTCTTTTTTGTTTTCAGAGACTTTCTTATGCGTTTTACTGTTGACACTTTTAGGGGTACACACGGGTCTAACAGTGGCCTAAACTATGTTTTAGCATCAAAATGTGTTAAATACAAATACAGATATTTCCCTAGGAAACTGGATGAATTTAGGTTGTAGAAACAAATGGTTTCTTGTACGTGATAAAAGTTTGCAGTTTTAAAACATTTAGTTTTGGCAGCCATGCTAGATTGTTTTCTTGGCAACCATGTATAATCTGAGTAATTCATGGATTATTAGATTTTACAAGTGCCCTTTCAATCTATGGTACGATTTCTAACATGAGCTTGCAAAGGAAACTTTTCATTTCCCACTAATGCTGAACACATGGACCATACCAATTCCAAGATGGCCGCCATAATGGCTGCATTTCAGCCAGTTTTGTTTTTTTACATAATAGTTTCGCTTCCTAACTTCTCACTGTCAAATAATCTTTTCTTTCCTAGATTCCTTTTCAACAGAAAAATACATATCAGCCAGATCAAGATGACATAAAAAAAGTAAGAATACTGCTTTAATGGCCATGTTCCATGTGGGATTGTTCAAGAACTTAGCACTGAACAGCACATGCTGACTAATTTGATTTGATTCCTAGGCCTACATGTGGCTGTGCTCGTAGCAAAGGACCAGCACGGGGACTGGAATGTAAAAAAAAGGCATGATCTCTTCCATTATTGCAAAACAAAAAGAAATAAACAACACACACACACACACACACACACACACACACACACACACACCACACACACACACACACACACAACACAACAACACACCATCCCTAATACAGGTTTGAGACCATCAATTTTCGAGAAGTGAAGTGACACTTGACCAAAAGACAAGAGGCTCAGAAGAGAGAGAGGGGGGGGGGGGGGAGAGATAGAACAGGTGGGGGCAAGAAAGGATGGAACCGGAGGCTTGGGCAGAGGGTTTGAAGCCTTAAAACCACTTAGCAGACAACACACGGTGTACTGTGAAGAGGAGGAACAGTTGGAGAAATACAGACAATTATATTCCCATTCAGCCCATCTTTCAACGGACCACCGCTTGCAAAACAGTTCACTGAACTCTTTGAGTTTAATTTCACCCAGTTTCGCAATAGTGTTTGTTGTTCCTCCTCTTCCACTCATTGTGAAGGAGAGGCAGGAAAAGCAGAGACAGAGAGGATGAGGATGAGGATGAGGCAAGACAGAGAGAGAGAGAGAGAAGAGAGAGAGAGAGAGAGAGAGAGAGAGGAGAGAGAGAGGAGAGAGAGAGAGAGAGAGAGAGAGAGATTTAAATAAAAGGAAAAGAGGAGGATGGGAG
>CM060324.1:41295203-41297703 GCA_030674155.1 Stramonita haemastoma
GAGCTCCAAGGTTCACCAATTATGAGATTTTTGCGTATGTGACCCCCCCCCCCCCCCCCCACACACACACACACATTTAGGTAGCCCATTCGGGGATGCTGTCTAAACACGAGCCTGTGTGCATGCTGGCTTGGGGATTTTTGTCATCTGTTCTACCAACCACAATGCCTTCTCTTTCGAAGGCAGAACGGATTTTTACGTGTGTGCAAGATGTTTACGTGCATTCCCACTCGGGCTCAGGTTATAGTCTCATCTGAAGACTTTGACATTCATTGATTTTTTTTCGTCAAACTGGGAAGAAAGGGTGATGCTGGGAATCGAACCAGAACCTCAAGGTTTACTTGTAGGCAGGTGAACATCTTAATCATCCTGCCAACCTTCTTATCAAGCAAGAAAGTTGTTCAGCATTATTCATAATGATTTTCGTTATCCTTGATACAAACTGCGTCTGCTCCGAAAGGATGTGCCTTCCCCTAGAGCTTACGAAACGTCAAACTATGACCTTGACCTTTACAACAGGTCAGACAGGGTCATAGACATTTTGAGAGTGCTTTATTTCTGCATCTGTGCGTAAAGTTTCTTGAAAGTTCATAAACACACATTAAGGAAATCGATCTGAGGTCAGAACATAAACAGAGTGGTGGGTTTGGGGCTTTTAGGGTGTTGTTGATGAGGAAGATGGCCCTCTTATGGCATAAGGCTTGTACATACTGTAAACTACTTTTTCTTTATAAACTTGTTTACTTGTCTGGGCCTCCATGGCAATAAACGATGCTCTGTTCTGCTAGATTAAGACCACACACATACACACACATACATGCGCGCGCGCGCACAAAAACACACACACACACGCACACACACACACACACGCGCGCACACAAGAACACGCACGCACGCACGCACGCAGAGAGAGAGGGGGGGGATATGGGTTAACTGCAGCTGACACCAACTCAAACGCCTAATAAAGACAAAATTAAGAAAAGCTGTCAATATCTCTTAATTAAAGAGAAGTTTATAAAAACCCTCTTAGGCAAAGTCCACCCCCACCCCCTTCTCCCAGGACCCTACCATCCCACCCCTCCATACCTGCCTCCCTTTCCACCTTCCTTCCTTCCTTCCTTTATTCCTTCCTGTGAAAAAAGGGAGTGTGGTGGGGTGCAAGAGGGTGCATCTGAGTACTGTTTCTCCCATCTTGTTAAAACTTCCCCTCCAGACCACTTCGGTATGTATTGGCTTGGCTCCTTAGGGCTGCCTACAGGATGCTCTCTATCCTCCAGCTGAGTTTGTGTTGTTTTTTGTTGTTGTTGAAAGTAAGTGCCAGTTAAAGTGAATTAGTTTTGCTTGGTTGTGTGGTGGGTTTATTTATGTGGGGGTTTTTTGTTGTTGTTTTGTTTTGTTTCGTTCAGGTATGGTTGTTTTGGGAATGTGGCTTCTTCTTCTTCTTTTTTTTCTTTCGAGGGGCTGGATGTTTAAAAAGCATGTAATGCTTAATCTATTATCCTTCTGAAAAAAAATCTTCTTCTTCTTCTTCTTCTTCTTCTTCTTCTTCTTCTTCTTCTTCTTCTTCTTCTTCTCCTTTCTTTCTGTCTGTTCCTGTCTGTTGTGATCGCGTTTGTGTGTTAGGTTTTGATCTGTTTTTGCTTTCTTGTTTGTTGTGTGGTGTTTATGTCTCTGTATCCCCGAGGTCGGAATGCCGCTACCTTGATGGTGGGTAAAAGGAAAAAAAGGTCGCATACGCAAAATCTCACCTTTGGTGAACCTCGAAGATCTAGACGAGGAACGGAACTCTCTCCTCTCTCTCTCTCTCTCTCTCTCTCTCTCTCTCTCTCTCTCTCTCTCTCTCTCTTCTCTCTCTCTCTCTCTCTCTCTCTCTCTCTCTCTCCTTATCAGAAGAGTAGGCCATTGTGTGCCGGTGGGAACGGATGACAAAATTGACAAAACTGCATACACACGGTGACTGGATGTAAAAAAAAAAAGTACATGAGTGCTTATTCTACAGCTTTCAGTTTCTCTCACTTTCAGCTGCTAATTAACCCATTGCATCCCAGCCCAGAAGGGGCCAGCTGGTGCTATTTATGGCAGTAACTGACCGCGCTTGGACTAGGTAAAAGGAAAGGGTGCGCTATATTTAGCACTCTTGAATGAGTGATGTTGGATTTGTGCGCTGTGATTCCATTAACCTCGAACTAAAGAATAAAGAAGTAAATGAATAAATAAATATATAGGTAAATGAATAGACATTTTCCAATTAAGTTGTATAATTATTTAATTGAGATTTTGAATGATTTGATTTTCTCATTTTCTTGGGAAAAAATGGTTTGTTTATTGCTTCGTTAAGAGGGTTTTTTGTCGGTGTTTGTGTTCTTTTGCCAAGAGGGTTGGTTGTAAACAAGTCTGTTTGCTGATGCCATAACACTCTTAAAAGAAAATGTATTCAATTCAATTCAATTTTCTCTCTCTCCTTCTTCTTCTCCTCCTCCTCCTCCCCCTTCTCTTCCTC
>CM060324.1:41305203-41317301 GCA_030674155.1 Stramonita haemastoma
GGCTTCCATCCACCCAAGAAACTATGCACTCAGTGACTGCTACCATTGCCCTGTCTACCATGTCAGTTCCCTCAGTCACCCCAGCCCTGTTGAAAGAGGCTGCTTGAAGAGAGAGAGAGAGAGAGAGAGAGAGAGAGAGAGAGAGAGAGAGAGAGAGAGAGAAGAGAGAGAGAGAGAGAGAGAGAGAGAGAGAGAGAGAGAGGAGAGGAGATGGGGGGGTCAGGTCAGGGGGAGAATTGACCATCAGGACCACTCCAGCCTAGTTCACAGGCTGCTCCAATTTGCCAGAACTAATGAGGACCCAGAGAGGAGCGCCAGTGGCTTGCTTGTGGACTGGCCTGCCTGCCTGCCTGCCTGTTATCACCACTTACCAGTGGCGGCAAACACCCGATAAAGGAGTCCAAGTCGGCAGTTACAGTTAGACTTGTTAACCACCTCTCATCTCCATTTCCTGGTCTCTCCCCCCTCCCCTCCCCCACTCCACCCTCATTATATATACATGCACGCACGCACGCACGCATGCACGCATGCACGCACCCACGCATACACATATGCACACAGGCACGCGTGCATGTGGTTTTAATGGTCTGTCTTTTCGAAGAGGTGTCATGTCACATCATGCCGAGTATTCCATACACGCTACACCATGTGGGTTGTTTGGAAGATGTTTCGTTGTTTGCTGTTGCTGCTGCTGTTATTGTTTGACACAATTTTCTATTTTCAGGAACAACTCTGCTGTTGGCGTGGGTTCTTTTACGCGCGCTAAATGTGGGTTACGCAAGGGATCTCGGTTTATCGTCTCATCCAACAGACCACGCGATGTCTCTCGTGGGTGAGGCAAACAGTTTGGGCTGAAAACGGAATTAAACCCTCGACTCTTCGTTTTGTAGACGAGTGCCTTACCTGTAGACCATCAATCCCCCCATCACCATCATGCACTATGGTTCCTGATTTGTTGTTTGCTGACTATGTATGGGGGTCTGAGTCGGCGGACTGTTGTTTGCGAGTCGTCGACACAGTTCAAAACATGTCGTCTGCCGTGAAGGGATGGCCGGCCCAACCCACCCTTAGAATGGGTCCCCATCCCTCCCTCGAGGCTTTGTTTTCCTCCTCTCCTCCTCAGTCTATCCTCTCCCACTCCGTCTATCCTTTCCTTCTCAACTACTCGCGCGTCATCCGCCCGCCTGCTTTTGTTCGCTTGACTTGTGCTAATGCTCAAAAATAGAACCTTCTGTCTCTCCTTCCAACCCCCCTCCCTCACCCCCACCCCTTTACATGAAGTGGGGGGGGGGGGGGGAGGTTGAAGTAGAAAACTTTTATTGCTAACCTTGTCTTTGAAGTCATGATATACATATTATAGTCTTTACGAAGATGGCTTTAAAAATGTAGATTTTTACATTTATGTATGAAACAGCCAAGTAAAAATAAAAATTCGCCCCCCACAAACGCAGGGGTATTGCTTATGTCACTGGATCGGTGGTCTTTACATCACTCATTTGCTTTTCTGCTTGTAATTTTCACCCAAAAACATGTCTGTCTAGGTTTTTTTGGTTTTTTTTTCTGTTTGTTTTTCTGGGGGGTTTTCTCTGTTAGTCTGTCTTCCATCCGTCTCTCTGCCTGTATTTCTTGGGGGTGAAATTTTTTACTTGGCTGTTCCATATTTATTATTTAAAATCTACCTTTTTAAAGCGATCTTAGTGAAGACTACAACATGTATGGAAATGTCCTCTGTCTGTCGTTGTCTGTCTGTCTGTCTGTCTGTCTGCTCTCTCTCTCTCTCTCTCTCTCTCTCTCTCTCTCTTCTCCTCTCTCTCTCCTCTCTCTCTCTCTCTCTCTCTCGTGTTTATCTATTTATCTATTCTGTTATTTCAAGGATAATAGAATAAACACTCCTGTGATTTTTACATCCAGTCCCCGTGTGTATGCAGCTTTGTCAATTTTGTCATCCGTTCCCACCGGCTCGCAATGGCCTCCTCTTCTGAATAGCGGAAAGGGTTTTAACGTGTGTCCAAGATTATCTGTGTGCGTTCGCGCACGGGTATTCGGTTTATAGCCTAATCCGAAGGACTTTTTTTGTTGTGAAGTCGGCACTAATATTAACTCCAGAGGAAAAATCCTCTTGGAGGAGATTCGAGCCCAGGTCAGCAGATCACGAGCGCGTCACTCTAACCACCAGGCTATCCCGCCCCCTCGTGTGTGTGTGTGTGTGTGTGTGTGTGTGTGTGTGTGTGTGTGTGTGTGTGTGTGTGTGTGTGTCTGTCTGTCTGTCTGTCTGTCTGTCTGTCTGTCTGTCTTTCTGTCTTTCTGTCTATTTCTGTTTGTCTGTCTGTCTGACTGTCTGTGTCTGCCTGCAGGTCAGTGTGTTGGATGGTGGTTTGTCTCTGTACTTAATCCGTATCCGTGGAATAGAGGCATGTAGCCATTTCCCAGAAACTGTGTGAATAGCTATGATCGAAAAAAAGACTAGCTATCAAAACACAGCCACCAGTAAGAGAAGAGCAGCAGACAGACAGACAGACAGACAGACAGACAGACAGACACAGAAAGAGAAGAAAGAAAGAAAGAAAGAAAGAAAGAAAGAAAGAAAGAAAGAAAAAAGAAAAGAAAAGAAAAGAAAGAAAGAAAGAAAAAAAGAAAGAAAGAAAAAGAAGGAAAAACAGAAACAAAACAAAAACCAGAAACAAAAAAATTCAAGGCTGGAGATTAAGGTCACTCAAGCAGATAGATCCTTTAGACTCTTGTTTCTATGTGGTGAATTTACTTCTCGGAAACTAGTAACTAGATAGCATCCTGTAATGGGATCCATCCCCTGATAAAGCAGAGACAAGCCCTGTAGCCGGGACACAGAGGTAGTAATTACATCCTCAACATCATACTTTGACCCTGACTTTTTTCAGTGCAGTGATATGAAAGAAAACCTCTTCGGATAACATTCTTCTGTATTTCGTATGCATTGCAGCTTTCCTTTTCCATTAGGCGTTTGTTTCTCTGTCTTTTTTTTCTTTCCTTTTATTTGTCTTTTTTATGTTATATTCTTGTACAGTAATTCGTTTGTTTTCATTACTGATATACTATAAACAATTAAAGATATGTGCGTGCGCACGTCAAATATGCATGCTGGTACGCGTGTATTGACATACAGATTTATAGATGGATCCGTGCCTACACCCATCCATCCATGCATGCACAACCCACACACAAAGCTCGCCATCACACACACACACACACGCACACGCACACGCACACACACACACACACACACACACACACACACCACCACCACGCACGCAAGCACGCACGGGACGCACACCACAAATTCAATTCAAAATACTTTGTTATCTCTAAAACGAGAAATTCCAGTGGGTTACAAGCCTTATATAAGAATAAAAACCATGTCGAAAATAATATCAATATAGCACAACACAGGTTCTGAACATCAGCACGTACCCATCACAGTATAAAGAGCACCCACATGCTTGCACGCACACACACACAATGGCAATGATTTTTTTATTTTTACTTAATTTCATTCTTTTATTTCGAGGATAATGGAATAAGCACTCCTGTGCTTTTTACAGCCAGTCCCCGTGTGTAGGCAGTTTTGTCAATTTTGTCATCCGTTCCCAGCGGCACATGATGGCCTACTCTTTTGAAAAGTGGGACAGTCTTGAACGTTTAAGGATCCGTCAATAATTTTACAGCAAAAATGCAGGAAGACATGTGTTGACCTGAAATAATAGTCCTGATATTGGCCTGATGCCTGTTGCAAAATGACTCTTCTTCTTCTTCTTCTTCTTCTTCTTCTTCTTCTTCTTCTTCTTCTTCTTTTTCTTCTTCTTCTTCTTCTTCTCTCCTCTCCTCCTCCTCCTCCTCGTTCTTCTTCCTCCTCCTCTTCTTCTTCTTCTTCTTCTCTTCTTCTTCTTCTTCTTCTTCTTCTCTTCTTCTTCTTCTTCTCTTCTTCTTCTTCTTCTCTCCTCCTCTCCTCCTCCTCCTCCTCCTCTTCTTCTTCTTCTTCTTCTTCTTCTTTTTTCTTCTTCTTCTTCTTCTTCCTTCTTCTTCTTGTTGTGGTCGTCGTCGTCGTTGCTGTCGTCTTTCACCGTGACTTGTAATTATCGGGTCAACATAGCTTTCGCTTTTTGTCCCCCCATATTCAGACAGCTCCATCGTGTGAAGTGAAAAGATGCGTTGGAGTGATCCCTTCAGGCCCAGGCTTTTTCTACCTTCATCCACACAGTTCACAGCCTTCGGACCATGGAGGACATAGTCATCAGAGTGTTCTTCATTCTCCCTGATGGTCATCGACCGGACGATGGCATATTTCAGTCAATCGCTGTCTTTTCATGTAGGGTTTTTTTTTCGTTTATATCTTGGTGGTTTAGGAAGATGGGGTGGGTGTTTGTGTTTTTTTTTAATTGGGGGGGTTGTTTGGGTTTTTGTTATTGTTGGTTGGGGATTTTATTTTTGAGAGGGGGGGAAGGGGGTGATCACGTGTGTCTCACGAAGTGGGTAGTCAAAAGAAGCAGGCTTGTACGTACGTTGACCTGCGAGAACAGAAAAGTGACTTTAATTAGCTGGGAGGGCGAAAACAAAGAAAAAAAACACCAAATTTTTTTAAAACCATAAACAAACAAACAACCCCCACACCCTCCCCCACACCCCCAATCACAAAGTTTTTAAAAGCCAGACACACATTCAAAGCGAAACAAGCGAAAGAAATAATACAAAAGCAATCCAACAAACAACGCTAGAGCTAAAGACAAGCAAACAAACATGAGAGAAACATACACAAAAGTCTTTTTTTTTAATCACACAAGGAAACAAAAAGCAGGCTTCCCACAGCGCCTCCCTCCCCTCAACTACTACCCCCCCCCCTCTTCCCCAACCTCACCCCCCCCCCCCCTTTACAGATAAGCAGGTGGGAGAAGGAAAGGGAGACCACCAACCACCAACACCTGTCTTCCCGTACTAGGCTGTGTGATTTCAATCAGAATCTTCCGGGGTTATCGGTACTGATCGAAAAGGTCAACGGTCTAAGTACTAAGCCCTTTATTACACCAGCAACAAAAAAGATTGTGGTTGGACGGTACGTACCTATTTCATAGCAGCCTTGAAAAGCTTAATCAAGTCATTCCAAAATTCAACGGTTCAGTCATGAAAACTTTTACTGTAGAATATCTAGTGTAGAATCTTTTTGAGGTGTAAAACATTCCTGTACAAGGTATCTATAGAACGAGTGTGTTCACTAGATATCGCAAGATATGTCAATCTAATTCAGGAAGGAAGGTTGACAGGATGGTTAAGACATTTTCTTACCAAATAAACATGTGAGGTTCTGGGTTCGATTCCCAGATCGCCCTTTTTTCCTAGTTTGACGAAAAAAAATCAAACTGAATGTCAAAGTCGTTTCGGATGAACTATAAACTGGGGACCCCGTGATGCGAAACGCGGCAAATATCTTGCGCACAAATAAAAACCCTTTCTGCTTTTGGAAAGAGCAGGCCATTGTGTGTCGGTAGGAGTAGGAGCGGATGACAACATTTATAATAAAACAGCATGCACACAGGTGTGTGTTTAGACACCATCCCTGAGGAAAAATCGGGGAGTTGGAGCCCCTAGGCCGGTTTGGGGCTGTAGCATATATGGCAACGTTCTGGCGGCCCCTGCGACGGTTCTGGAACAATTCGTATCGATGATTGCCTTTTAAATGGACATTCCAGCGACGTGATGAGGGTGCTGCATGGGTAACAGTTGCCTTCCATACCTACTTACCCAGGCTTTGCACTCAGAGAGAGCCTGTGTGTGTATCTGTCTGTCTCTGTCTCTCTCTGTCTTCTGTCTGTCTGTCTGTCTCTCTGTCTGTCTGTCTGTTACTCTGTGTCTGTGTGACATTAAGTGAGGATGAATGAGCGAAAACGTAAGAGAAGTTGCAAAGACAGGGGACAGAGCATCCAAAATGAACGATGCTTCTTAATGGGAAAATCTCGAAGCCAGTGACTAGGCCAGCTGTTTCTGTATCAGCGTCAGTGATATAACACGATTCCTAACAGGATGAAAGCATGGCACGTGTGCTGCCTTTCACTGTGTGATTTGTTCTCCTCTGGCTTGATTCCAGCACATTGTGTTACATGCAGCATTTGTGTGTGTGTGTGTGTGTGTGTGTGTGTGTGTGTGTTGTTGTGTGTGTGTTGTTGTGTGTCTGTGTTGTGTGTTGTGTGTTATGTGTGTGTGTGTGTGTGTGGTGTGTGTGTGTGTGTGTGTGTGTGTGTGTGTGTGTGTGTGTGTGTGTTGTGTGTGTTGTGTGTGTGTGTGTGTGTGGTGTGTGCTTGTTGTGTGGTGCTTTGCTGTGGGTCATTGTTGGCTGACCTTTGCTTGTTTTATGTAAAGTGCAGCTGACTTGGCTAACGCGATCATGATAGCAGAAATAATGTGCAGGGTTGTGTGTTTTTTTTTCCCTCTGTGTGTGTGTGTTGGTTTTGTGTGTTGTTGTTGTTGTTGTTGTTGTTGTTGTTTTTGTTCAGTTTAACGTCCTTCCACAAATAAAGTGTGTTGTGCGTGTGTATGTGTGCTCGCGCGTGTGCTATATGCATGCGTGCCTGCGTGCATGTTCATCTGTACATACGTATATGCTTGTATACGTGCTTGCATGAATGCCAGCACCTGCACGAACACCAGTACACGTGTGCGTGTTAATTTCATAATCGTGACAAGGATACGTGTCTTTCTTTGAAATCGACACCGAACTGTGCAAGCAACTAGCCCACAGCTTAAGTACAGATAGAAGGAGACAGGATTTCTGCAGTAGGCAATGATCTTTCCCCTCACTGTCTGTCCCACCCAGCCTCGCCTACCATAGATAGATATCAAGGGCACTTTGTCATCAACAATGCTATATCTTTATCTCCATATCACACCTCTCAAATTCCCACAGGAATGTAGAATATTCTAGTCGGTTTTCTTTTCTACAGTAGAAATTGTATTTTTCTTTAACCAACCATTGCCCATCCAGTCTGGTTTATTTTGGTAACTGTTACGTTTTGTTAATGTTCCCGTCGTTGTCATCGCTCTTGTTGTTGTTCTTGTCGTTGTCATCGTTCTTGTTGTTGTTCTTGTCGTTGTCATCGTTTTTGTTGTTGTTCTTGTTTTCATCGTTCTTGTTGTTGTTCTTGTCGTTGTCATCGCTCTTGTTGTTGTTCTTGTCGTTGTCATCGCTCTTGTTGTTCTTGTCGTTGTCATCGTTCTTGTTGTTGTTGTTCTTGTCGTTGTCATCGTTCTTGTTGTTTGTTGTTCTTGTCGTTGTCATCGTTCTTGTTGTTCTTGTCGTTGTCATCGCTCTTGTTGTTTTTGTTCTTGTCGTTGTTATCACTTTTGTTGTTGTTCTTGTCATTGTCATCGCTTTTGGTTTTTGTTCTTGTCGTTATCATCGCTTTGTTGTTGTTCTTGTCGTGGTCATCGCTCTGTTGTTGTTCTTGTCGTTGTTGTTGTCACTGGTGGTGGTGTAGATGCTTGTGTGGTAGTGTTATGGTGATGGAGGTGGTGTTGGCAGTGATGGTGGTGGTGGTAGTAGTATTGATGGTGGTGGTGTCAGCATCAGTGGTGTAGGTGGTGGTGGTAGAGGTGGTGGTGGTAGTTGTGGTGGTGGTGGTGGTGGTGGTAGTTGTGGTGGTGGTGGTGGTAGTGGTGGTTGTGGTGGTTGTGTAGTGGTGGTGGTGTTGTCGTGGTAATGGTGTCAGCGGCGGTAATGTAGGTTGTAGTGGTAGTTGTGGTGGTGCTGGTGCTGGTAGTTATGGTGGTGGTTGAAGTTGTGATGGTGGTTGTGTAGCTGAGGTGGTAGTAGTAGTGTTGATGATGGTGGTGGTGGTGATGGTAGTGTTGATGATAATGGTGGTGGTGTTGATGATGGTGGTGGTGGTGGTGATGGCGGTGATGGTGGTGGTGGTGGTGGTGTGGTGGTGACGGTGGTGGTGATGGTGGTGGTGATGGTGGTGGTGGTGTGATGGTGATGGTGGTGGTTGTGTGGTTGTGATGGTGGTGGTTATGTTATGATGGTAATTATGGTAGTGGTAGTGGTGCCGCGGCGATTTTGGTGGTGGTGGAGTGGTAGTGTTGATGGTGGTGGTGGTGGTGATGGAGAAAGTGATGTTGGAGGTGCTTGGTTTGTTTTCCTCTCAGGGCTGGTTGAGTTGTGTCAGTGTCGAGTTTCTAATTAGGAAAATGGCTAGCAGTGTCTTAAAACAGAGAAAAAAAAACAATCGCCACCTTAAAGCAGCAAACTGTGAATTGCAAAAAACATAAACCGTGAAAGGAACGACCTCAACACATAAGGACAGACAACCAGATGCAGTTTATGAACAAGCAACAGTGTGCATTTAGGCACGTAGGCCTGTGTTGACATTTTTATTTCTGCAAGCTTTCTCCATTGTCTGCTTGTCTTTGTTTGTCTGTCTGTGTGTCAGTATGTCTTCTATGTGCATCTTTTCTCTCTGTCTTTCAGGCTCTGTCTCTGTCTCTCTGTCTGTCTGTCTCTCTGTCTGTCTGTCTGTCTGTCTGTCTGTCTGTCTGTTGTCTTCTCTCTCTCTCTCTCTCTCTCTCTCTCTCTCTCTCTCTCTCTCTCTCTCTCTCTCTCTCTCTCTCTCTCTCTCTCTCTCTCTCTCTCTCTCTCTCTCTCTTTCTGTGAGTGTGTTCCTTGTTTGGCAAGTTTTTCGTTCATCAGCAGATTAAAAATTTACTTTTTTTCCTTTTTTTTCAAAATCCTGTACACAATGGCTGTTAAAAGACTTCCCCCATCACTGGAAAATAATTTGCCTGCAGGAAATGTGTCTGACTTGAAGGCAAAGCGGACAACAGTCGTGCTTCGCTTTACAACACCAACAGAAATGCATCAACCTAGCCTATGGCCTGTTCAAAATGATATGGATAATTCGTCACAACTGTCTCCACAGTTGTGAGGAGTGGAGGAAGCTGGCTGCAAAATCTTCAGTGGTGCCCCCACGGTCCGCGAGACTACAGGATAGGTGAAGGTGAAGGTCTCCACACAGATTTCAGGGGACAGACAGAAGGCTAAGACACTCAGGGTGACAGTACAAAAGACAGGTTTTCCTTCTTTCCCTCTGCTCTCTTTCTTTCTGCCCCTCCCAGTTTATTTTATACCTCTACAACAGCAACTGATTTTTTTTTGTTTGGTGACGAAAACAACAGTGTTTGTGTAGATGAAAAAATTAATAGGTGCAAACAGAATGAAGCATACCCCTCCTATCACGTTAGAGAACAGGAAAGACATCCTAGAGTGGACACAGAAGTATAAGATGAAAAACACTGATAGAAGAAAAGCTTTCCTGATGTTGGCTATAGACTGGTTATTTTGCTTATTTCCGCCAAATGGCCTCAACAGCGCGATGACATTATTGGCTATTTTCTTCAAAACAATTCATACACTTCCAATGGTGTTGCGTCCCCCACCCCTACCCCACCCCCTCCCCACACCCTTCTGTGGATGGACCGAATGTCTAAAGCACAAGAAATCATTACATTTTGTCATTGTCATTGCTACTCTCTGTCTCTGTCTCTGTCTCTCTCTCATCCTCATCCCCATCCTCATCCTCTTCCGCTCTCTTACACCCACACACACACACACACACACACACACACACACACACACACACACACACACACACACACACAACACACACACGAGAGAGAGAGAGAGAGAGAGGGGGGGGGGGGGGCAAGGGGACAGATAAGTACACTTAAGAGACCAAGAGATTAACAGAGAACCAGAACCAGTGCCAGAAACAGAGTCAAGAAGTAGCACAACAGAGCTTTCCCTTCCAAGAACACAGCAGGCAAAAAAAAAAAAAAAAAAAACTCGGCAGCACACTGCACAGAAAACAAAAAACAAAACAAAAAAAACAGCACAAAAAAAACTGGGCCATATCTTCTTGCTGTGTGCATACGTCAGAAGCAGAGAATCCCCCCTCATAACCCTTACAAATTGGCACCGAAAACGACACTTTCTGCGAAACTGATTTTGGCATGTGCCAACTAGTTCTCAGTCATGGAACACCTTTTTGTCAAGAAACATTGCTTAGGGCTGTAGTATTATTCGCTAACAACTGTTATGATGTTTATGTATTCCTTGTTGGCTCAAATCTGTACATGCAGCAATTACTAGAAAATCAGCTGTACAGAAAGATAGGGATGTTGTATTGTTATTGTATTGTGGTTGTAAAAATTCGGCTCTTGATTCATATTATTATGTTGGTAGTATTTTTGTGTTTTTAAAAATATTTTTATGTAAGTCTTGCATATAAACACAATACAAGTAGACTTAAACACCAAAAGTATCATCTCTACCCATGCCTCCAGCACATTTTTTTAAACGCATAAATGTACATGAATATAATATTAATACGTACATAATTTTGAAGCTCACTACAGCAGTTACTGCATTAAAAATAATAAAAAGCAACAAAAAAAACACCGAACAACTTTGGTATGTTTCTAATTAAATTGACATTATTATGTTGTTGTCACTATTTTGCCTGCAGATTGTAGAGTTTTCGTGATTTCTCCCCTCCTGGTCTCATTCTTTCAGAGGCGTGTGGCTGGGTGTACACCATATCATGTTCACTTGGGCTCACCCACTGACACACTGGGGATTATGTTTTGGGTTTTCTTTTCGGTTTTTTTTTTTTTTAACAACCTTTCGTCATTTATCAGCATATGACCTATTTTCTGTCAGTCTTAAGAATAGAGTCACAACAAAGTTGAGCATTTTTCTGAATAGCAGTTTTGTTATTTCTGTCTGCTTGAATGAAGACACAGTCGTACATTTAGTCCCTGCAAGATTCCATGCTGATTTGTTTTTGTGTTTTGTTTTTTCTTTCCTCAGCCAGAATTCTAGATCGAGGTTGGCCAGTGATGAGGCTTTTGCATATGTGTCTGTTTTGCCCACCATTAAGGTAGCTACATTCCGACTTCAGAGATGAAGTCTAAAACGTGACATACTGTCTGTACCTTTATAAGCTGAACTGTATTATATATGTACTCTATGGTACTCTGCTATTCAACACTGATCCGAGCTCTGCTGTATTCAACTTTGTTACAAGAAGGAATAGATAAGACCTAAAAGAAAAACACGCTTTAAGCATACACTACTATCTTCTTACATCTATTACTATCCTTCAAGAGACTCTGCACTAAACTACAGCACATTGTGCAGCACTGAACGAAGCAAAGAACTACCCACAACATAAACAATGCATGCACTCTATCCGTTGTGGTCAGAACCGTAAAAACTTATATCTTGGGGAGGAGAGGGAGGGGAGGGGGGGTGTGTGGCTGGGGTAGAATGGGAGGAAGGGGAGATGAAGGAAGAGAGACCGAAGTGGACAGGTTAAGCCCTGAGGTCATAAGTTTTTGACGTGGCGAACGCCGCCAATGGGCTTGTTGGATGGGCTAAGCTGTCAACAGAGAAAATCATTTAATGGCCAGTGAACAGCCAGTAATGGGCCCGCCATGCTATGCACTGGAGCGAAAGCAGGAAGGAGATTTGGGGGTCTGATAGAGTCAGTCATCGACTAGTAGATCCTATTCTACTACGTACCTACGTATCTACTGTGACTGTGTGCAATATCTATGGTAAACATCGGTGTCAGTGATTTGGCGGTCTGATTGCTCACTGTCTTGTTTGTCTGTCTGTCTGTCTGTCTGTCTGTCTGTCTGTCTGTCTGTCTGTCTTCTCTCTCTCTCTCTCTCTCTCTCTCTCTCTCTCTCTCTCTCTCTCTCTCTCTCTCTCTCTCTTCTCTCTCTCTCTCTCTCTCTCTCTCTCTCCTTCCTTCATCCCCCGTCCCCAGTTCAGTGGTGTGTTCAAACCTGTTCCACTTTGCAGAAGAGTAGGCCATTTTGTGCCGGTGGAAAGGGATGAAATCACTGACGAAACTGTATGCACACATAGGGACTGAATGTAAAAAAGGGTGATTGTTCCACAATCCCCAGATATATATATATATATATATATATATATATATATATATATATATATATATATATATATATATATATATATATATATATGCACACATAGGGACTGAATGTAAAAA
>CM060324.1:41326786-41329286 GCA_030674155.1 Stramonita haemastoma
CCTTTTCAAGTTACTTCGAAAAAAAATGTCTGTATGATTCCAGTTTGAAAATACTCGTTCTCACCACTGACACCAGTACCTCGCCATACCTATCACTGACAATGATGATAGATCGCATTTGATACTTAACTGATGATGCTTAACTTGACGTGTAAAATGGGCGAAGTGCAATGTTAGTGACACTTGTGTGCAATATGATGGATGATGAACTTGTTGGAGACTTCAATTATCGCTGCTGGACGGGGCTATTGAATCATGAAATAAAATTTGAAAATCAAAACCTCTGTGTGTGGTGTGTGTGTGGTGTGTGTGTGTGTGTGTGTGTGTGTGTGTTTCAGTGTGTGTGTCACTGTGTGTGTCACTGTGTGTGTCACTGTGTGTGTATGTGTCACTGTGTGTGTCACTGTGTGTGTTAATGTTCGTGCTTGTCAGAATCTGTGAATTATGATATTATGATGATAACACTTTAAACATAACTTCATGTGCTTTATACATGAATCTGATTTTTAACAAAGTCATAATTCTTAGACCCTGAAAATAAAACAATCAGATCTGTTAAAGTGACAGAAAAACTCTCTCTTCTCTCTCTCTCTCTCTCTCTCTCCCCTCTCTCTCTCTCTCATCTCTCTCTCTCTCTCTCTCTCTCTCTCTCTCTCTCTCTCTCTCTCTCTTCACACACATACACGCGCCGACGCGCGACGCCGCCTCACAAACGGCAATAGGGGATTGGAATTCTGGAGAGAAGGACACTCATTCTTCGAAGTAAAATATACACACACGCCTTTAAAAATAGCTTGGCTTGTGCTGACGTCACCCAAACATGGCTTTCCATGTTGAAATGTAACCAAGAAAGTAGCAGCAAGGCTCTCTTCAATTTGTGGTTTTAACCTTAACGCAGAGAATGCAGAGAATGTGGACTTCAGCACAAGGGACAGGACACTCACTTCTCCGTCATTCCTATTGCAATGGAACATGGAGGAAGAAGAAAAACACTGCAGAGCTAAGCTGTGTGTGACAGGAGAAGAAATAAACGAGGATTCTTTCTACCTTTGAATTCCATTCGTGCCGGCTTTGGAAGCTAATGGGGGGTTTTCAGTCAAGAATGCTGGTGGCCATGCTCCTCCCCCCTGTGTTTAGTTTTGTTGAGAGCAGCTGAAGAGACCATTAGCAGTTGTTGGGGTTTGTTTTGTTGTAGCTGTTCTTGTTTGTTTTAACACATGAAAAGAAGCGAATTACAGGAAACAAACTGCAGCAGAACAAAACTTTGAAACGAAATTTTTGCTGTGTCACTGGAGAGGATGTAAACCGACACACACGATTAAAATTTGTAAAAAGTTGAGAGACTCATTTGCCTCTCTCTCTCTCTCTCTCTCTCTCTCTTCTCTCTCTCATCCTCTCTCTCTCCTCTCTCTCTCTCACTCCTCTCTCTCTCTCCTCTCTCTCTCTCTCTCTTCAATTGCATTGATTTTTTTAATTAAGACATTTGATGCACAAATGCAACCATTAGTCATATATGGTTCTGATATTTGGGGATTGGATGAAGTGGCAACACAAATGGAGTCAGTGCACCTATTTGCTTTGAAGCAATTTTTAGGAGTGGATAGACAACACCACATGATTTTGTCTACAGCGAAACAAATAGACATCCTTTTACACTTAATTCTGCTGTTAGATGTATTGGTTTAAAATTTTGAACATGGAAGAGCACAGACTATCATTCAAATCTCATAGAATGCTTTTTGATTTAGATGCTAGGGGAAAGAAAAACTGGGCCACACAAATGCACATTCATTTTGCTTATTCAAATACAGCTTCAGATATGTCTGGTTACATCAAGGTGTTGGAAATCTAAAAGAGTTTATTGCTGCTGATGACAAAGATTGATTGATTGTCATTGGCAGCGATGGAATTTTTATATTCAAACTAGTGATGGATATAGAACTCATCGACAATTTATAAGCTTACATGACATGAAACCATATTTAAAGCTTAAATATTGATATATATATATATATATATATATATATATATATATAATATAATAATAGATTTAAAATATATTTTATATATATATATATATATATCTGATATGGATTTTATTATATGTATGTTGTATGTGTTGTATGTATGTATGTGTGTTGTATGTATGTATGTATGTATGTATGTATGTATGTATGTATGTATTTTTAAAGAAAAATGGCCAAATTGAGATTGGGTGTGTCAGATATAAATGTTTATAAACTTAGATACAGAATCATAGCGAATTTTGATACAACATGCTCTTTGTATAAAGAAGCAACAGAAGATGAAATACATTTTGTCTTAAGCTGTTCCGCCTTTAATGACATAAAGGCAAAAATATATCCAAACAAAATATACCAACCAGCCTAATGCTTTTAGACTCTTTTTGCTCCTAGAATGTAGTAATCCTAATATCATTAGAAATTTAGTTTTAATATGTATATAAAGCCTTTAAAATAAGAGATATTATGTTGTCCTA
>CM060324.1:41341786-41349286 GCA_030674155.1 Stramonita haemastoma
TAAGGTGGCAGCAGCCCTCTCAGAACACACAGCTGTGACCACAGGTCAGTTACACTGTGCGCCGTCACAGCTGTGGAGTTCCAGCTTCACTTGTTTGTCTGCTGTGTGATCTATCTGCTGTGGCCTGAAGTTCTGGAAAATGCTGTGGAAAACCTGAGTGGTCTAGCCTAGTGAAGATTTTGTGTATGCTTGGTTGTCTGGTTTAAGTTTGGTTTGGGGGGGGGTGTTTTGTTTTGTTTTTATAAAAGGGTGCTACACATGCACGCGTGCGTGCGCGCACGCACGCACGCACGCACGCACGCACGCACACACACACACACACACACACACACACACACACACACACACACACACACACACACACACACACACACACACACACACCACACCACACACACACACACACCCCTATGACAAGGCAGGTGTTTCAGATCGAAGAGCATGGTGTAGTCAATAAAAACTCCGCAGTGTGAATCGCCTTCAGGTCCTGATCAATGTGATCTGGGTGATGGCTTTTTTGTAGAGGAATTGATAAACTGAAGTTACCCTAAGCAGCATGTATTGAGCCCACTACGGACATATGAAAGTTGGTATTTATCTTCTTCTTCTTTCTCATGACCGGAACGGTCGTGGAGGAGACATGAGAGACGATTCTGCAGCCAGCCGTCGCCATCCAGCCCTGTCCTCCGCCTTCCGAGGAGGATTTATTTATTTATTCTTTTTTAAAAATTTATTTATATCTTTTTATACTATACCATATATCATAAAACTTTGTGAAAGTTGATATTTATACAAGATACATATATCATAACATCACATCATATATATATATATATTATAATATATATCATATATATATATATATATATATATATATATATATATATATATATATATATATGTATCATAACATCATATCATAACTTCTTTGTGACAAACAGAGACAACAAAGACAGAGATATAAACAGTAATGCAGAAAATGGAGGGAGACAGACAGACAGCCAGCCAGACAGACAAACTGAGGGACTGACACAGACAAAAGACTGAGGCATACACAAAGAGACAGAAATACAGAGACACAGAGACAGTACAGGGAAAAACGCAACACAGCAACATCGTCACTGACTTTTAATATAACAGTGTTATGCATATGCAGCACAGCAGCAAGCCTTGGTAGGCCCTCGCCAAAACCCTCACTCAGCTTCTACAGACACAAGGCGACATGGACGAGCACATGCTAAGCACAGCAGATGCTCTACAAACTGACCCCCTAGCCCTGCTGGACATGAGCCCTGACCACAGCTGCTGGACTGGTCATCAACACGCCTCACAGACTGCCACTGACACCCATGGATATATTATGCACTGTGCAGCATGGCCTGGCCTGACCAGGAGGGTGGGTATGATGGTCAGTCCATGATACACTTTCGCTCTTAAACTCGATCCCCTTGTTTTTATCAGCATATCTGTCTGTCTGTCTGCCTGTCTCTGTCCCTCTCTCTCTCTCTCTCTCTCTCTCTCTCTCTGGCCACCTGAATTTTTTTTAAAATGCATTCGCAAGACTTCTCGACGAGTGAGGTCAACGGGAAATAACCGCTATTATCAAAATCTAGAGCATGGTATGATTGTGTCCCTTAGACTTCGATTTATCTTTTAGACCATCACTACTATGATAAATTTATTCTTTTATTTTCAGGATAATGGAATTACCATTCATCTGCTTTTTTTTACATCCAGTCCCCGTGTGTATGCAGGTTTATCATCCGTTCCCGCCAGCCAGATGACCTACTCTTCCGAAAAGGGCTGGAGGGAGGAGAAACAAAACTTTAACAGGGGGGAAATGATGATAAAAAGAGGCATTACATGCTGTAGGCTCAGTACTTCTGATCGTCAATCGCTGATTAGATGAAGCATTCGTTGCCCAGCAAGACACTGACACATCATGTCGAATCTTACACATTGTATTGATTTTAAGTCCGGCTCATACACACCACTACTTAGTGATGCATACTGCATTAGACAGAAATAATTGGAAAGAATAATTATTTCTGCAGTTAATCACCAATCAGAGCATATATCACTGCCTTGAAGAGACATACACGTGTGTTTGGCATATTGACGATACTGACACGTCGATGAAATATAAAAAAAAGAAAGATAGTACAGCGCAAGTCCGTCAAATCTGTATATAAAAAAATCATCACTTCTTTACTATTGTTACTGAGTGCCATGTGAATAGTTTGAGCGCCATGAGTAGAGACATACATTCAGCGCATGTAAAAAAAAAAATTAAAAAAAGTCAAATAAATTGTTTTTTTATATATAATATATATATAATATATATATATATATATATATATATAATATATATTAATATATATATATATATATAATATATATATATATATATATACCAAGGCAACAAGAGAGATGTCGCTCATAAAAATTCTGTAGAAAAAAGCTCCTCTGATAGGAAAATAAAAATTAATACAGTTGCAGACAGGTAAAGAAAAAATAATGGGTGACGCTGCTCTTGTGGGGGGACGCGCTCTTCCCGGGAGAGCAGAGAGAGAAATCTGCCGTGACTTAAAGTGGTATAAAATGAAATGAATCGAATAATGTCATTTAAATTAGTCAAAGTAAAAAGTGTTCCAGAGAGAGAGAGAGAGAGAGAAGAGAGAGAGAGAAGGAGAGAGAGAGAGAGAGAGAGAGAGAGAGAGAGAGAGAGAGAGAGGGAGAGAGAGAGAGAGGGGGAAATAGCTTACGAAATCAGATTGTGCCAATTTCTGTGTTGTCTCCCTTCATCGGAAACTGCCACTGAAATGGTCTGACCTTTGACAAACTGGACAGGCTTGGAAAGGCACACACAGCGTAGGGAGGAGGTAGAAAAGGAGAAAGACAGACAGAGAGAGAAAAAAAACTTTTTATGGATGAACACCATCACTGATGGGACTCAAGAGGGCTTTGCTGAGACCCAGATACTGGCATGTGATCGCCATAAATGCTGAGAACCGGTGTTCTTGGTCCGTCCACACGACACCTGTGTGCATGCTGTTTTTTTGTTTTTTTTAATTTTGTCATCCGCTCCTACCGGCACACGATGGCCTGTTCTTCCGAAAGGCGGAACGGGGTTTTAACGTGTGCGCAAGATGTTCTGCGTGCGTTCGCACACAGGGCTTCGGTTATTGTCGGTTATACACTCACCCGAATGACGTTGTATACATGCTATGTATCTGCTACTATCCGAATGACTATGTATACATACATACATACATACATACATACATACATACATACATACATACATACATACAATACATACATACATACATACATACATACATACAACAACACATACACACGTACACACATACACACATACACATCACACATATACATACATAGATACATAGAATACATAGATACATAGATACATACATAGATACATACATACATACATACATACATACATACATACATACATACATACATACATACATACATACATACATACATACATACACAAAATTAACATAACTGCATACACACATGGACTAGATATAAAAAAATAATAATAATAAAAGCACATGAATGCTTTTTCCATTATCCTCGAAATTAATAAATGAACACACACACACACACACACACACACACACACACACACACACACACACACACACACACCCCACACACAACACACACACACACCACACACAACAAACAAGTTGTGTCTTGCTACCATTATTTCACGTTCGTAAATCATTTGTCAAAAAGCAAAAAGAAAAATCCAACACTAGCAATGACAACACTGTCAGCAATGATATTTCTTCCCCCCCCCCCCCCCCCCCCCATATACACGCATAGTGCACTCACATGCACTCCTGCTCCTATGTTTTTGTTTTTGTTTATTTGTTTGTGGGTTTCTGTTGTTGTTTTTGTGTGTGTGGTTTTTTTGTTTTTGTTTGTGTTGTTTTTTTAATGGGGGAATGTTCATGCACTTATGTTTGTGTTGTTGTTGTTGGGTTTTTGGTCGTTTTTTTATCATATGCATACACTGTATTATCATATCATATATCATATCATATCATATCATATCATATCATATCGTATCGTATCGTATCGTATCTATCGTATCGTATCGTATCGTATCGTATCGTATCGTATCGCATAGCATAGCATAGCATAGCATAGCATAGCATAGCATAGATAGCATAGCATAGCATAATTAATTATATATGATATGACAGGATAGGATAGGATGGATTTATATTGATATTATATGATATTATATTACATTACATTAGATTACATAAGATTAGAACAGATCATGTATCATATAATCATATCAAAGCATATATCAAATTAGATTAGATTCTTTCATACTATATATTATATCATACCATATCGTATCACATTGTATTATCAATCTTGTATAGAACCCTAAGTTTATTATAGGCCTGATTTTGATATGTCTTATAAGGGAAAAACGGGGAGGTGTGTGTAGGGGGGGTTTAGAAGTCCTACTGTGTCAAAGGTCATGGTTTTGTTAACACAAGATACATGCTCCACACATTCCTGCACAAAGGCTTCCCGTCATATATTATATATATATATATATATTATATATATATATATATATATATCATATATATACATACTACATACATACATACATACATACATACATACATACATACATACATACACAACATACATACATACATACATACATACATACATACTACATACATACATACATACATACATACATACATACATACATACTGGCAGACATACTGGCAGACATGATCTGGCACTACATCACTACACTGCTCCTCCCTCATCTGGCTGAGTTCTGCCACCATGTTTACAATGAAATTCACAGCACAGGCAGACGCTGAGGGGGAGGGAGGGAGGGGGGGGGGCAGTAGAAAGAACCCACACCTATACAACACAACTTAACACAACACAGCAGCACCAGCCATTTCTTCCTCGTGGAATGACCCAGATGGATACATGTGATTCAGCGGAAAATGCATTCTACGTACACACAAATCACACAGCTGCCCAACACTACTCCGCCTCCCCATCATACTCACGTCCGCAGCAACTAGCAAGGGTTTTTGATGATTGGTCCCTGCTGGGACTCACCTCCCGCTGGAGCCATTCAAAAATCCCTTTGATTTGGCATCACTGGATGCCACGTGTGGAAGAGAGGTTGAAACATCTGCAGGGTCCATGGAGAGGAGTTTGCATGATGACTGAGGCCATTCACAAACAAGCTGTTCAGTCAGCCAGAATAATTATGAGGATCTGAGGCAGTTGAAGTAGGCATCGTCAGTCTCGGAAGACTATGAAGTTTCGCTCCATCCTTTGTAGAACTAAGTACCCTTCTCTTACAGAACAAAGACCCTAGACCCTTCCCTCAAGAACAAAGACCCATTCCCTTACAGAACAAAGACCCTTACCTCCTTACAGAACAAAACCTTCCCTTACAGAACAAAGACCCTATACCTTTCCCTTACAGAACAAAAACCATTCCCTTACAGATCAAAGACCCTATCCTTCCCTTACAGAACAAAACCATATTCCCTCAAAGAACAAAGACCCTTCCTTGTCCCTCTTACAGAACAAAGACCAGATTTCCTTACAGAACAAAGACCCTTACCTTCCTTACAGACAAAAACCCATTCCCTTACAGAACAAAGACCCTATGACCTTTCCCTTACAGAACAAATAACCATTCCCTTACAGAACAAAGACCCTATACCCTTTCCCTTACAGAACAAAGACCCTTCCCTCAAAGAACAAAGACCCTATACCTTTCCCTTACAGACAAAGACCTTCCCTTACAGAACAAAGACCCTATCCTTTACCCTTTACAGAGCAAAGACCATTCCCTTACAGAACAAAGACCCTATACTTCCCTTACAGACAAAAACTATTCCCTTACAGAACAAAGACCCTATACCTTTCCCTTACAGAACAAAAACTATTCCCTTACAGAACAAAGACCCTATACCTTTCCCTTACAGAACAAAGACCCTTCCCTCAAAGAACAAAGACCCTTACCTTTCCCTTACAGAACAAAGACCCTTCCCTCAAAGAAACAAAGACCCTTCCTTTACCTTACAGAACCAAGACCCTTCCCTCTAAGAACAAAGACCCTATACCTTTCCCTTACAGAACAAAGACCCTAGACCCTTCCCTCAAAGAACAAAGACCCTAGACCCTTCCCTCAAAGAACAAAGACCCTAGACCCTTCCTCAAAGAACAAAGACCCTAGACCCTTCCCTCAAAGAATAAAGTCCCTTCCCTTATAAAACAAAGGACCCTTCCCTTACGAACAAAGACCCTATACCCTTCCCTTACAGAACAAAGACCCTTACCCTTCCCTTTTACAGAACAAATGACCCTATAACCCTTCCTTACAGAACAAAGACCCTAACCCTTCCCTTACAGAACAAAAGACCCCTATACCCTTCCCTTACAGAACAAAGACCCTTCCCTTTACAGAACAAAGACCCTTATACCCTTCCATTACAGAAACAAAGACCCTTCCCTTACAGAACAAAGACCCTTCCCTCTTACAGACTCTTCCAGAGCAAAACAATCAGGCGACATGCAAGTGAAGGCCAACTCTTGGTAATAAGGTTTCATTGAAAACAAACCTAGTCCTGGGTTCGATTCCCATCTTCTTCTTTGTCGGATGCCCAGATAGCAGCTATTGTTGTTGATCATATATGTTGATCATATGAGCGAAAGTGCGTTGTGCTGCCCTTTAAGCACCTGACAAATCAGGCCCAGACATCCCATTTCATGATAGAGAATTGTTATCTTTTCTGGGGGGGGGGGGGAGGGGGGGGGGAAGACAGGAGGATGGACCAAAAGGCAGAAAATGAATATAAAAAAAAGGAGGTGACAGCAAGAAAACTAACAACGCAGAACAAAGATATGGAAAAGAGGGAACTCCTAGCACACAATTTCCAGAAGGTGGGGAAGCTATTTATCTGACAGGCCTCTGGCATCCCCACAGGGGAGGCTTCCATCTGAAACCTGGACTTTTCTCCATCCACCTGACCTTGAATGGGGGTCTGGGTGCGAGTCCCTTGAATGAGCTGATAAACTAAGGTCCCTTGTGCAACATGCAATTAGCACACACACACAAAAACCCATGGCAACAAGAGAGTTGTCCCTGGCAAAATTCTGTATAAAAATGTCACTCCCAAATGAAAACAAACAAAGGAAGTGAAGATGAAGGTTCATGTGCTTTGTACATGAGAAAAGAGGAACAAATATTTTTTTGTCAACTGTGCAGTCTTGTTTTGTGTTTCATCTGTAATTTTTTTTTGGTGGGTGAGGTTTCCTTTGTAGTGTGGACAAAAGCCTTGATGTATCATTTAAAATAAACATGTTCTTAAAATAAAAAAATAACAAAGGAAGGGGGAGAGGGGTGCTCTTGTGGCAACGCACTCTCACCGGGGAGAGCAGCCTGAATTT
>CM060324.1:41369163-41394163 GCA_030674155.1 Stramonita haemastoma
TAGAAAAAAATAAATAGTAAAAGGAAGATAACGTCGAGGCACTTCCTGTCAACATTCTAGAAATCTCCGACAGTGAATCATTGATCGTTGAGAGAGCAAGCCATATTTTTGTTAGTAGTTTAGGCTACTATTCACCTATTTCTTAGGTGATCAACGTGCCCTTTTTTAGGTGAGTGTTAATGTTATAGTGTGTTAGTTATTCTGAGTAAGATGTTGTGTGTCTTTATTACGTTATTTTTCAGAGGTACATTAGTACTGTGAGGAACCGGTTCGAAGCAGTCATTTGGGTGAAAGTAAATTGTTATGATTAGAAATGCTTCGATGTCTCAAGCATTTCTCTTGCTATAAGTTGTGTTTTTTGGTGCTGTTGGCCTTATGAGTGACTGTGAATTATTGGAGCATTTTCAGGCAATCATTTTGATTTTTGTGTTGTTATGATGTATGAAGAATTGTTATGGTGTATGAAGAATGAATATTGAACACCCTGTTTCAGTGAAGGTTGAGCTGAAATTTCTCAAGGAAAAATATTTTGTCATGTTTTATTTTACTCTGTTTGAACAACTGAGTAAGATGGTTGGAAGGGTTGTGGTAGATATAATGTTGTGGTACACATATTTTTTATCTGGGTTCTTCCTGAATCATAGCTCAGTACCTCATATCTGTTCCTACCCATATGTCTCCTCCAACCCGTCACCTTGGTGTGTGTGTATGTGTGTGTGTATGACAATAGACATGTAAAATGTTAATTTTATGTGTAACCAGTTGCATGTGTGTGACTAAATTGAATGAGAGCGTTTTGATTGTGTACTCCACAGGATTCAGTGTTGTCAAAAGGCGGAACCTGGGTGAAATGTTTTGACACCTTTAGTGGTTGAATTAGGCATTAGATTGCTATGTGTTTTATGTTGGGGAAAACAGGTGACACCGGGGAGTGAAGTTGTTCTGCCACTATGAAAAAAAAACCTGTTACCAAATTGAGGTTTGGTGGAATGGCTCAAGAAGCCGTCACTAATTTAGTTATTGCACTGTGCTATCCACAGTGGGTGTTTAGTGCGATTAATCTGAGTATTTTTGTGTATGTCGGATTGTGTGCAGAGAGCACGAACCGCTGACCGGTGGTCCACTCCACCACAAAGCTGTGTTTTTGAGTTGAGTTTTGATTTGGGGCATGGTTTGAGATTTGCTATCTACCTTATAAACCAATAGAATTTTTCAAATCAATAAATCCTTGGAACAGCCATTCCAGTTTTATCTACTTTTTGTGTGAAAGAGTCAGAACCCTATGTACCCGGCGGAAGGATAAAGAGCTTGGGTTACATAAAGTGGCACCCAATAAGGGACGTAATCGTCTCTAAAAGAAAAGAAAAAGAAAAAAAAAAAAAAAATTTTTAGAAAAAAAAACACAAACAAAAAAAAAAAACACAACAAACAACTATGGCTACTGGTGGTAATAGCACAAACCCTGTCCCAGTCAGCTCCTCTGGACACACAGAACGGACGGGGGACCGAGAAGAACAGAGACAACGAAGAAATTGCTGACCTACGACGCATGTTAGAAGAGGCCATGGCAAGGACGCAAGCAGAGGAACAACGGCTACAGCAAGAACTGGATGAGTTACGGAAGGCAAACCCACATCACCTGGGAGCACCACCTCCACCGCCTGTGACGAATGTGACCGTCATCCCCCCACAAGTGATTCGACTGAAGACATTCAGCGGTCAGCCACCCACCAACTCCAACGAGGCATCATGTGCTGAGTGGATTGGCCAGGTGGAACAGCTGGAGAAGGAGGATCATCCTGTGCCAGATGTTTCTGGGCCGGGTCCGGAGTAGTTTGAAGGGACTGGCCTGGGAAACGGGTAAAAAATTGCACTACTGTCTCTGAGATAACAGACAAAATAAAAAGGGAATTTGGCTGCATTCGTTCTGCCGAGGACCTGTACCTGGACTTTGTGAACAACACACATATCAAGAGGGCAGAGTCAGCCTCCAGTTTTTTATTGAGGATGTGGGGGAACTGGGTGGATATGAATAAAATAACAAAATTCACAGATGAGGAGGCCCGAGTCAAGCTATACCGGACTTTCTTAAAAGGACTGGGGGCGCACAACCAGCCGTTGTGCATGGAGATGCGAACGAAATTTGGGTTCCCGGGGTTAGCGGCTCCAGATACCATGGAGGTGTACCACCATGTCAAGTTGCTGGATGACATGGAATTGGCAGCCACAGCAGCAGTTCGTCAGGAGACGAAGTGCCACACGCAGCAGACCTCCACACCTGTGGCACAGTCTGAGGAAGACCTGCAGAAGCTGGCTGACCTGGTGGCCAGAAAACTCCAAAGTGAGAAAGCACCAACACAAGCCACCAGTAGAATGCCACGACCCAGGGGACCATGTTTCCGGTGTGGTGAGGTGGGTTCTCACTTTGCCAAAGATTGTCCAAACTACCCTCCATCCAGACGTGGGAGCACAGGACCGGCAAGGTACCATTTAAACGGGAGAGTCACAGCAGCGGGGCGATCTGTGACTTTTCCACCTCAAAACCTCTGCCCCCACAATCAACAAAAGCTGAGGACTCCTCCAAACACCGTGGAGCAGGATCTCCCACGACAACCAGTGAGGCTGAGAACAAACACTGTGCTGACCGTGCAACCGAGAGAAGTCCTCGACCTGACAGGTTACATCCGGGGAGATGATGCAACGCCCACAAGGATCCTGCCACGACAAGAAGGTGATCTGCCTGATGGTCTCCGGATCATTCGGGCAGAAGTGAAGGCACGCCAGGTGCACTTGACGGTGCAAAACATGTGTTCCAGACGAACTGTCACCCTGGACTCAACCACAGTGCTGGGGGAGTTAGACGGACCAACGGGAGCCATGGAAGCCCTCATCGGACCAGCACTGGAAACGGACATCACAGTACACGGTATAAGGACACGTGGACTCATGGACAGTGGTTCACAGGTTACTGTGATCTCAAAAAAGTTTTATGATGAATGTTTGAAAGATAAGGTAGAGTTGCAAGATATTGACAAAGTGTTACCAGTTGATCTGAAAGTGACAGGTGCAGGGGGACATGACATACCCTATGTAGGTGTTGTGGAGATAACATGTAGTCTCCCAAAATCAGTAGTGGGAAATGATACCTCTGTAGAAATTCTCGCTCTTGTTGGAGTTGACACCTCCTACTCAGAAAAGGTTCCTGTCATAGTCGGAACGAATGTATTTAGACAACTGGCACATCACAAAACTGGGAACACTCCACAAAATGTTCCATGGATTTCCTCGCTGATGTTCAGCATTGCATGCAAAGGCAACATGGAAGGTCGATTAGGACCAGCAAAGATGAGCAGAAGGGATGCTACTGTCCCAGCTAGGTCAAGCATTCAAGTAAAGTGTTCTGCTAAAGTGTCATTGGCACGCCATGTGACACATGTACTGGTGCAAGAGCCTGAAAGAGATTCTCTACCAGAAGGGGTAGGAGTGGTAGCATGCAAAGTGCCTGTAGAGTGTTTGCATGCATTTTGGATAGAGATTGTGAACCCCACTGATGATGATGTTGTATTGAAACGGGGTCAAACTGTTGTTGATTTGTTTTTAATAGGAGATGAGTATGATGTGGCAAAGATTTTTCAGGTAGTGGGAACGTGTGGTGAGACTGCAGATGATGGATGTAAGGGAGCGAGTGAGAGTGGTTGCAGTGCGCAAGTTGTCAAAGGTATGAATAGTGTAAATGTTGTAGACACTAAGGGAAATGGTCAAGGAAGTTCACCCACACTTCCAGTTAAGTTTGGGGAGAACACCACTCCAGGATGGAGACAAAGATTTGCAGAGAGGCTGAAGCAGTATGAGGATGTTTTCACTAAACATGAATTTGATTTGGGTGAAGCACCAAATATTTTCCATGACATCATACTAGAAGATGGGCCTCACATAAGAGAAAGACCACGGCCAATTCCTCAAAGGGATTTTGAAGAAGCAAGACAGCACATCAAAGACCTGCTTGAAGCAAGGATAATCTCCCCGTCAACTTCCCCGTATGCAAGTCCCATCGTGCTAGTACGAAAGAAGTCAGGGAAGCTCAGAATGTGTGTTGACTACCGGAAGGTCAATGCCAGGACAGTTAGTGATAGCTATGCCATCCCAAAGATTGAGGAGATTTTTCTGGCCCTTAGTGGTGCCAAATACTTCTCCCAAGTAGATCTGAGCAAGGCTTTCTATCAGGTGAGACTAACGGATCGGGCCAAGCAAATCTCTGCATTTACGACACCGTTTGGACTGTACCAGTTTGAACGAATGGCAATGGGATTGAAGAACAGCCCACACACATTCCAAAGACTGATGGAGACTGTTTTCACTGATGTCAACCTCAGTGAACTGATCATCTTCATGGATGATCTGTTGATTTATGGCCAAACACTTGAGGAGTTGGAAGAGAGAACCATCCAAGCCTTAGAAAAGTTGAGAAGGTTCAAATTGAAATTGGACCCAGAAAAGTGTATCTTTGGCACTTCCACCGTAAAACACCTGGGGTACATCATCTCAGGTGAGGGGATAAAGCCAGACCCAGAGAAGTTGGAAACATTGAAATCCTGGCCGACACCAAGGACAATCAGGGAAGTGAAGCAGTTCTGTGGTTTTGCAGGGTACTACAGAAGGTTCATAGCAAATTTCTCAAAACTGGCAAAACCACTCAATGACCTCACTGCAGGTTACTGCCCACAAAAAGCCAAGACAGGTGGAAAAAAGGGAAATCTTACTTTGAACTCTGACATTTCGCACCTGTGGAAAAAAGACCAGCAGGAAGCATTTGACAAGCTGATAGAGGCGCTTACGTCAGAACCAGTGATTGCCATTGCCGATAGAGGCAAACCCTTCAAACTGCATTGTGATGCCAGTGGCACAGGAATTGGAGCAGTGCTGTATCAAGAGCAGGATGGGAAGCTTAGGGTGATAGCGTATGCAAGCCGATCATTGAACAAGACTGAGCAGAATTACCCAGCTCACAAAAGAGAGTTCCTTGCACTCAAATGGGCTTTGACTGAGAAGTTCAATGAGTATGTCCTAGGCTCGCATATCACTGTTGTCACAGATAACAACCCACTCTGTTACATCCTGAAGAATGCGAAGTTGGACGCCACCAGTCACAGATGGCTGGCAGCCCTGTCAGCGTATGACTTTGAATTACAGTACCGGAAAGGGTCCAGCCACATCGATGCAGACTCACTGTCAAGGCGGAAACATGAGGCTCCAGAAGAAGATGAAGAATACAGGAAGGTACTGGAAAACACAAAATTTTTTCTGGAAAAAGCAAAGAGGTTTGAAGAAGAGGCAAGCGAGCATACCTGTGTTGACAAAGACACAGTCAACGCGATCATGGAAGCAAGAGGAATTGTGATCAACAAGCTAGGAGTGGCATCGAAGAGGACTGATCAAATAGCTCCAGAACAACACTTTGTTCCAGCAGTAGATCAATTAGTCAAAGAGCCTGGAACACTGGACGACAAAATCCAAGATCCTGAGATGGATTCACCCACTATCCCGAGACAAGAGTGGCAAAAGCATCAAGCTGCAGACACAACCTTGGCAAGTGTGATAAAACAGTTGCAGCGGAAGCAGGAAATTGATCCCACAAAGCTCAGGGGAAGACCAGCAGAACTGAGGATTTATGCCAGGGAACAAGCAAAACTGGAGATCCGAGATGGAGTTCTGTACAGAAGGATCATAGGAGGAGACAACAAGCCAAAGTGGCAGTTGTGCATACCGCTCTCACATAGAAGGCAGGCGATTAAGGGAATCCATGATGATTTGTATCATCCCCATTTAGAAAGTTCCATTCGCCAAGCTCAGATGAGATTCTTCTGGCCTTATATGAGCAGAGATATAGAGGAAAGGATCAAGAAATGTGGAAGATGCATTTTTAGAGGCTCCAGACCACAAAAAGCGCCTATGCATACCATCGAGACCACGTATCCACTTGAACTTCTGTCTATTGACTTTTTGACAGTAGAAGAAAAGGGGCACAAAAAGAACATCCTGGTGATAATGGATCATTTCACAAAGTTTGCGCAAGCTGTGGTTACAAAAGACCAAACAGCCCGTGCAGTCGCAAAAGCCCTGTGGGATGAATTTTTCATGGTGTATGGGTTTCCGAGAAAGATTCTCTCTGATCAAGGAAGAGACTTCGAGTCCAAATTGGTCAAAGAGCTATGCATTGTAGCAGGTATCCGCAAGTGTAGGACAACTCCTTACCATCCTTCGGGAAATCCAGTCGAACGTTGGAACAGGACCCTACTCGGCATGCTAAGGAGTCTGGAAGATGAGAAGAAGCAAGACTGGAGGAAGCAGTTGAAATCTATAGTCCATGCCTACAATGCCAGAGTCCATGAAACCACCGGATTCTCACCATACTACTTGTTTTTTGGACGCTACCCACAACTACCCGTGGATTTGGCTTTTGGGATAAAACTGAACAATGAGAAAGTTTCAAACCCCAGCCAGTACATCAAGAAGTTGAAGGAGAGCTTAGGCACTGCCTATGCCCTGGCAAAGGAAAACTCTGAGAAAACGAGTCAGAAGAACAAGTCTCGTTATGATGCTGGTGCTCGTGCTGCAGAGCTAGAACAAGGAGACAGGTGCCTAGTCCGTAAAGTAGGACCACAGCTGAAGTCCAAGATTGATGATAAATGGGAACCATTTATCTTCAGGGTTTTGGCAAAGAAAACAGATGTACCAGTGTACACAGTACAGAGGGAAGATGGACATGGTCCAGTCAGAACGCTCCATAGAAATCTGCTGCTACCCATTGGGGAAATCGATGCAGAAGGTGGAGGATGTAGACCACAAAAGCAGAAGGCAAAGGAGTCAAAGGCAGAGGACACAACAGATAACCAACTGGTGGAAGAAGGCGAGGAAGAACCTGAGTATCTTGGTGATGAGCCTTTGCGTATAGATATGCAGTGTGGACCAGACTCCACACTGAGGGTTTCTGCACCAGAGTTCATTCCTGCTCCTCAGGGAGAAATGCAGCATGGAGGAGAGTCAGGGGAGCTGGCTGATCAGCCAGACTCAGAGGAAACATTGCAGGATGAACCAGAGGGAGAAAATGAAGATGCTGATCAGGAGGCATCACAGGAGGCAGAGGAGGAAAACTCACCTCAAGATGAATCATCAGATAGCGGGGATAGGTTGCGCACTGAAGAGGTGCAGGAACCTCCTGTGGTTCCAGAACTAAGAAGGTCGTCGCGTGTACGTCGACCAGTGGAGAAATTGAACTTAGCCCATCAGTGTCAGCAAAGACCCAAACAAGAAGATAACTTGTACAGTCTCATCATTAAGTTGATGGAGTTTGAAAAAGCTGTCCCAGACTCGTGCCGAGTGGCATTCCTTGATGCACTCATTGGATTAATGCGGAGGCTGGCAGAGGGGTCTAACTGAAAGTATAGCATTTGAACACCTTGATTTTTTTTTTTTTTCTTTTCCTTTTGAAGGTAATCAAAAGTTGGTTTGATGTCAGAAATGTTTTTTCATTTTTTTACAATGATAATTACAAAACATTTTTTTTAGGGGGGGAATGTGTAACCCACCGAAAGTTTTGTCTAGAAGGGGATACAAAATTTAGGAGGTCACCAGTGATAAGACATTTGTAAAACTGAAACATGTTTATTTTTTCTAAGTCAACAAAAAATCGAATTGTTAGGATTTTTTGTTGGTATTTTATTCAATTTATAAAATAGTTTTAGTTGTATTTAGATTTAGAGTCATCTAGAAAAAAATAAATAGTAAAAGGAAGATAACGTCGAGGCACTTCCTGTCAACATTCTAGAAATCTCCGACAGTGAATCATTGATCGTTGAGAGAGCAAGCCATATTTTTGTTAGTAGTTTAGGCTACTATTCACCTATTTCTTAGGTGATCAACGTGCCCTTTTTTAGGTGAGTGTTAATGTTATAGTGTGTTAGTTATTCTGAGTAAGATGTTGTGTGTCTTTATTACGTTATTTTTCAGAGGTACATTAGTACTGTGAGGAACCGGTTCGAAGCAGTCATTTGGGTGAAAGTAAATTGTTATGATTAGAAATGCTTCGATGTCTCAAGCATTTCTCTTGCTATAAGTTGTGTTTTTTGGTGCTGTTGGCCTTATGAGTGACTGTGAATTATTGGAGCATTTTCAGGCAATCATATTTGATTTTTGTGTTGTTATGATGTATGAAGAATTGTTATGGTGTATGAAGAATGAATATTGAACACCCCTGTTTCAGTGAAGGTTGAGCTGAATTTCTCAAGGAAAAATATTTGTCATGTTTTATATTTTACTCTGTTTGAACAACTGAGTAAGATGGTTGGAAGGGTTGTGTGTAGATATAATGTTGTGGTACACATATTTTTTATCTGGGTTCTTCCTGAATCATAGCTCAGTACCTCATATCTGTTCCTACCCATATGTCTCCTCCAACCCGTCACCTTGGTGTGTGTGTATGTGTGTGTGTATGACAATAGACATGTAAAATGTTAATTTTATGTGTAACCAGTTGCATGTGTGTGACTAAATTGAATGAGAGCGTTTTGATTGTGTACTCCACAGGATTCAGTGTTGTCAAAAGGCGGAACCTGGGTGAAATGTTTTGACACCTTTAGTGGTTGAATTAGGCATTAGATTGCTATGTGTTTTATGTTGGGGAAAACAGGTGACACCGGGGAGTGAAGTTGTTCTGCCACTATGAAAAAAAAACCTGTTACCAAATTGAGGTTTGGTGGAATGGCTCAAGAAGCCGTCACTAATTTAGTTATTGCACTGTGCTATCCACAGTGGGTGTTTAGTGCGATTAATCTGAGTATTTTTGTGTATGTCGGATTGTGTGCAGAGAGCACGAACCGCTGACCGGTGGTCCACTCCACCACAAAGCTGTGTTTTTGAGTTGAGTTTGATTTGGGGCATGGTTTGAGATTTGCTATCTACCTTATAAACCAATAGAATTTTTCAAATCAATAAATCCTTGGAACAGCCATTCCAGTTTTATCTACTTCTTTGTGTGAAAGAGTCAGAACCCTATGTACCCGGCGGAAGGATAAAGAGCTTGGGTTACATAAATATATATATATATATATATATATATATATATATATATATATATATATATATATATATATATATATATATATATATATGGCTGACAATGTAATGTAATGAAAGAAATTGGCTCAACCCTTATTTTTCTTTACCTCATTTTGTTTGTGCTGCACAGCATCCCCCTTCCTTCTCCTCCCTCTGGCCTTCCTACCGCCTCTCCCTCCTACTACCTCTTTCTCCCTCCCTCCCCTCGCCATCTCCTCCAATCCTCATTTCTCTCACGCGCCACCCTCTTTCTCTCTGATCTGCTACTCGTCAGCCGCGAAGAGTCTGAACGTCATTGCAAGCTCCACGTCTGGATTCCCTCACCGGCCAACTTATTGGTGTCGTGAATCTCCCCCTTCCCCTCTCCCCATCCCCTCTCCCCATCCCCCAGCCCTCTCCACCCCACTCCCATCTCTTTCTCTCTCCCGCTAGCTCGCTACTTTACCAGCTCCCTCGCTTTTTTTTTTGTTTGTTTTGTTTTGTTTTTGGTTCCAGATCTAATTTAGCACGGCAGTTCCGCGTGGAGTCTGTACCTGCCCCCTTTGACGTGATGAAACGTGTAGACGTTATGGCCAACGTCATTAGAACAATTGTGCACGTGCTGGTGGAAGCGTCCTACTTTTATTTTATTGAATGGAGAAACTTGCTGATATGATCCAAAGCGGGATGGATGACTCTGTGTGTGTGTGTGTGTGTGTGTGTGTGTGTGTGTGTGTGTGTGTGTGTGTGTGTGTGTGTGTGTGTGTGAGTGTGTGTGTGTGTGTGTGTGTGTGTGTGTGTGTGTGTGTGTGTGTGTGTGGTGTGTGTGTGTGTGTGTGTGTGTGTGCACGCGTGCGTATATGCTCAAACGCGCAAAAAAGTAGACGCTTTCTGAATCTCGATCTGAACACTCATGCAATTGTCTTTATATACACACACCTATCTATAGACATGTACGTTTAGGATATACGCCACCAGTACGCTTACGTGCGTAGCCTACGTGTGTGTGTGAGCGAGGGAGCGAGTTATCTGAGTGTTTTCAGCAGGCAAGGCAAGCCGACAAGGAACGCACTGATTAGTAGCCTGCAGGAGAAGAAAAGAATTATTTGGACGTCTAGTGGTTACACAGCAGAGGGAATTATTTTGGTCTGGCATTTACGCACGGGCAGGAAAATGATTCCCAGATCTGAGGCTCAGGAAAGTCAGGCAGCCGGGAGGGGAGGCCTTGTCAGTCAGCCTGAGCCAGGGGACAGTTTATTTCCTCCCTCAGCCAGTTCTCCACTGATTTCTATGCACTGTTTAGGCTTTAAAACTCCACACACTAAGCGCATTAAAACGTCACATATTTGTATAAACGTTGTTTATGATACCCTTCCTCTCCCCTCCCCTCCTCCTCCTCCTAAGTCCTTCCAATCTACTGGTCTGCCTCTTTACTAATAGGGGTACTTAATTGTTTATTGTAGGTCTCGGGAATTTCTCCTTAAACCCAAGTTTTGTTGTCAGACTAAGTTTTCAAAAATGCAATTATATTAGGGAAATTTTCGCGGGAAAAATCAACCTAAGGTAAAATCTGGGATAATTGAAGCTTTTAGAAATGTGTTTTCTTATTTGCTATGCAATCGTTTTTATTGAAAAAAAACAACATTTTCCAGTCAGGGGGTTCTTTGAACGACCTGAAACAAGTTCGTCATGAGGACTGTTTGTGGAAGTGGAATCAAAAGCAAAAGACGTAAAGAAAATCACAGGATGTTCACAGGGTTTATTTTCAGACCAGATAAGGAAAAAGCTACCACCATGGAAGTTCAGATAGCTTTTGGCTCTTCACATACACCCCTTCAGATCTTTGTTCCAGAGGTGCTTGAGCTTCCCACGTGTTTCTGGTAATCCCAAACAGGCAGTTAAAATAAATGAATAAATAAACCGGATAGATGCATAAACCAACCCAACGATTATGCAACCCAGTCAGTAAAACTGATTAGCGCAAACCTGTTTCCAAAACATATCTCCAGTGTCGACTTTCACGGGAGACATTTAAAGTTCAGCATACACCAAATGAAGACAAGTTTAATATAAAAAAAAAACAAAAACATAAAAAACCCAAACTGCCTCTAATACTACAAGGGGCAAGCAGCAACCCCATCCCCACCCAAACCCCCACACCCACACATTCTGTCTGCGCCATAAAAATGGACCAACAGTCGTCGTCATGACATTACTACACGTCCCCCCAAAAAGCGGTGCCAGACTCTATCTAGCTGGGCCATCAGAAGGCGATCGTCATCACCGCCACCTTGTTCCCAAGCCCGGCTGTGGCAGAACAGGCAATAACAAACAGTGTATCAAGCAGGAACATGACGGTCGTGAATCACCCGCCCCTGTTTACCCCCTGACAGGCGAGGTAAACAGCGGAAAAAGCAGTGGACCTCCGCACAGTCTTTTGAAAACGCGCAGGCGTTTTGTTAGAAGTGGCGAGTGATTTACGGGCCTGGCTTTTGATGCCAAGGGGGGACTGTCCGATGGGAGGCTGCAGATAAATGAATGAGCCCGGGAGGAGACAGCAGACCCCCCTGATAATCGCTCTTTAAAAGCAAGGCGCACGTACTGCTCTCTAAACACACCGCCTGCTTGAAAACGATGCCATTTCCGCAGCTGCTAATCTTTGGTGATGAATATTCGCTTTAATTGGGGAGTGTGTAGAGTCGGGGGGGCTGTGATTCATGATAGCCGGCGTTATAAACGTTGGCGATAAGTGTTCCGTTCTGTTTGCAGCCTCCTCAGGCAGCAGAGCAGCGCTCGGGGGGACTTGGCAGAGGAAAAAACAAATTCAGGCTGTAGTATCTGGGCACTTGTGTTCCCATTTCTGAAAGAGCTGCTTACCTACCTGCCCACTGACTTATGCCCCTACTTCATCATGGACTGGGCAGTTGAGTGAGCTCTGGACACTGTCTGTCAGGCTCCAGAATGATACTGTCACTTTGGGCTTTTGGTCTGACATCCTCCTGCCTTTGGGAGACAAGGGTTATTAAGAAAAAAGGAGAGAGAGAGAGAGAGAGAGAGTGGGGGGGGGGGGGGGGGAGGTGAACATAAGAAAGGAAGCAGAGAAGAAAGAAGAAAAAGAAGCACAGTAAGATGGAAACAAAAAGAAGCAAGAAAGGAACCAAGAAAGAAAGGAGAGAAAAAAAGGAAATGATGACGGAAAAAAGGAGAGAAGAAGGGGGGAAAAGGGAAGAAAAAAAAGGAGACTTTATGCCAGATGGAATGTAATTTTCACTTCAACGATTTTCAGGATATCCAAAATTTCACTTGCATTGCCACCAACCCATCTCTGTCTCTGTCTGTCTCTCTATCTGTCTGTCTCTCTGACAGACTTTAATCCCACGCCAAAATACTAAGCTGTTAGGCAACCAACCCCCTTCATGTATGGGCCAATGGCCTTTTTGTGAATAAACCATTCGAGTTCGAGTTCTCTCAGACAGACAGAAAGACAGACAGGCACAAAGATAAGTAAATTAAGTTGGGGCAAAACCAATCAAACGAATGTCGTATTTGTTCAGCTCATTTCAAATGTTAGAGTATTTTTCATTGCCATGGGTAAAAGTTTGTGAAACAGTCTTCTAGACTGTGTTCCCTTCAAACTGTGGTAAAACGATGCATTGATAATCGCTGGTAAGTAGCACCGATCTTGTAGTACGCTGAAGTGAGAGGTATTTCAAATAGCAAACATCTTATTCAATAGTCCAGCGACCAATAACTTTTTGGGATCCCCAGAAGATCCACACTTCTTTTTCGCCTTCACGAGCTTGCTGGTCTCTGCAGTGAAGGCAGCAGTATGCCATGGGTCCTCTTTGGATTCCACTTGAACATTGACAGCTTAACAAAGTAATTAAATAACCAACAGCATAGTTCTTAAAACAGACCCCCCCCCCCCCCCCCCTTCTCTCAACAAAACGATTCGCTGATTCATAAAGAAAATAGCCATGAATAAGCATTCTCTCTGTCTGTCTGTCTCCTTCTATCTCAGTGATACGCTAGTTCCTAAACAAAACAGCCAGATAATCTCTCTCTCTCTCTCTCTCTCTCTCTCTCTCTCTCTCTCTCTCTCTCTCTCTCTCTCTCTCCTCCCTCCCTCCCTCTCTCTCTCTCTCTCTCTCTCTTCGTCCCTCCCTCCCTCTCCACCCCTCCATCCCTTCTCCACCCTACTTACTACCCACCCAACTTATAAGGGATAAATAGCGGACTACTAGGGCAAGTTTCCACGCTGTCTACAGTGTCAGAGTGCGCCATAAAACGAGCAGAGGTGTCCGCACACAAGCTGCAGTACACGGAATAGCCTAGAATGCAGGATCTGGAAGGAGGAGATGGGAATGTAGCAGCAGCAGCAGCAGCAGCAGCAGCAGCAGGCAGGGGTAGCCTGTCAGTGAGGAGACAGATTGGTCAGCCGGATCAGGGAGAAGGCAGTAGCCTAGTACAGGCCTGGGAAAACCTTCCTAGCCACCACACACTTGTTGCTAACGGTCACCGCACCTGCTGTTTTGCCCCAAATGCCAAAAGGTCTTTGACGGATCGTTAGCGAGGGTTTTAAACCACCCTGGTGGCAGCTCTGAGTTTGGTCTCTGAGGTCGGTGTGGGGTTAAGACTAACTAACTTACAGGAGTTGATACATTCTGAACACACTGTGCGCAGAAGTGTAGGTTATAAAAGCTATCAACAATTCATGTTGTTTAGAACATAATTATTTTTGTGAACTGCATTGAGAAGCAAAAACTATCGACACACATGGAGTCTGACTCATTTGCTTGCTTGTTTGTAAATGACACATACAATTTTAGAATATACTGGAAGAAACGAACCAACAGACATAGTGGACTAATGGCACACTGGGCAACTGCCCAAACATCATCAGCAGTCTTGAAACAAACAAAACTGGAGCCAAAACCAAAACAAAAAGCAGCAATAAAACAGTGTGTGTGTGTGTGTGTGTGTGTGTGTGTGTGTGTGTGTGTGTGTGTGTGTGTGTGTGTGTGTGTGTGTGTGTGTGTGTGTGTGTGAGTGAGTGAGTGTGTGTGTGTGTGTGTGTGTGTGTGTGTGTGTGTGTGTGTGTGTGTGTGTGTGTGTGTGTGTGTGTGTGTGTGTGTGTGTGTTCTCCATTGCATGGAATGAGTGAATGAAATTATGATACAGTCTTGTGGTTTTAAAGTCTGAGTAGTAAGCTTGCAAGAAGACCATGGTAAAATTAATGGTTCGCAAGTTGAGACAAGTCATCTCTCTATTTGACAGATGGAGCCTCAAACCTAAAAGCAGGTTGGGATGGACCTGGTTCAACAGAAATGACGTCACACATACCTGTGCATCAGTCAGTCCAAGCATGGCTGCCAGCTGACGTCTGTCGGGTTTGGTGACGTATTTCTGCACGGCAAAACGCCGCTCCAATCCCTTGCGTTGCAGATTGGAGAAAACGGCACGTGACCACGATCGCTTCCGCTTGGTATGGCTTCCGCTTCCGGTGTCTGTGTTCAACACAGAGTAGGGCCCTGCACACCATGTTCAGATGTTTCAGACAAACAAGCAGCATCAAAACCGATAACTGGTTCACGAATCCTTAGCACAAACATTTGTAGTCACATCTCTCAAGGATAAACCTTGCAAGGCATGCAAGTATAATGATGCAAGACATGAAAAGGGGAAAAACCCAGTGACTGTAATAATTGAGGGGGTACATGTCATCTACCTTAATGGCAAGAAGCTAAAAGAAAGAAGGAAAGGGTGTTAAAAGAATGTTGCTCAGAGAGAGAGAGAGAGAGAGAGGAGAGAGAGGAGGGGAGGAGAGGGGGGGGGGGGGGGGGGGGGGTTGGAGGGGCACAGTAACTGATTCTAAAATTCTTGATAGGCAAAGGCTGGTTAGGAGGCTGGCTGCCCCCACCTGTTTCAAAGAGCCACAGGCCAGCGGTGGAGTTGCCTGGTAACTTCTATTCCTCCTCCTATAGTCTAATAAGTTCTCACAGTCTCTCTGTTTTCGCTCATAAAAAAACCCTGCAGACCCCCACACTGTGTGTGTGTGTGTGTGTGTGTGTGTGTGTGTGTGTGTGTGTGTGTGTGCGCGTGCGCGCGTGTGTGTGTGTGTTCCCCTGATTATGGGCCGCTAGCCTAGCTAGCACAGATAACGTCACCATCAAGCGCTCTTCTCTACTCTGCTCTGCTCTGCTCTACTCCCCTCTTAATAAGCTTTGCCCTGACCTGCCTGCCCCACACCACTCAAAACAATGGCTGCATTCTGCGGCGATGGCGGAGTACCAGCAATGGAAAGACACGACAAGCACTACACTACCACTACAGGCAGCAGCAGCAGCAGCACAGCACAGCAGCAGCAATAGCAGCAGATAGGACAGCCAGCGGCCACATTGCATGCCAGCGCCCTCTCTCGCCCTGCCTGCCGATGGGCGATAACCATTAGCAGCGCCAATGTAAACTGTCATGTGACACTGCGCACGTGAAGGTGTCGGAGGTCAGGGGTCAGGTCCTGCCACGACCCCCGACGTCACGTGCGCAGCTGTGGGAGTCAGCCACACACGTGGAGGATATAGGAGGAGGAGGAGAGGAGACTGACTGTTGACTTGCACACCCACACACGTTGAGCACTACTATACTATACCTAGACTATGTAGGCCAAGGTGAAGGAACACCACTAGGGTATGCGTGTGATTTGAAAAAAAAAAAATGGAGGTATGTGTCTAATTATAGATAACAAAAATAATGATGATGATGTGGACAATGAAAGGAAATGGAAAGCGCAGCTAACCTTAAGTTTGGATCAGAACTGGAAAGAGTGGGTTAATAAAAAAAGAAAAAGAAAAAAAGAGTGGGTTAATTAAACATGACACAAGGGCTTGGCTTATTTTTTGCTGCCTCAGCTCTCGCTTGAACTTCTGCTGCTGCTGCTGCTGCTGCTGCTATTATCTCAGCAACTACTATTACTTAATAATTATTATTAACATCTACTGCTGCTACAGCTACTAGACCTATTTAGGTGGTTAATTATTAAGGTAAGTGGCTTAAGCCAGGGAAAGGGAGCAGGGTGTTGATGATGACAAAAGTGAAAAATGTTGCAGACTGCCCGTCAGTTTGTTCTTTATTGCACCCACACTTGGCATAGGCAGATTTTAACTGAGCCACTGTGGCCACGGTATCAAATGGTCTTTCTTGTGTTTATAGAATGCTTCTAAAGTTAGCAAAAGCAGGAAGGACGCCTGTGGCCCAATGACAGGAATGCACAAGGTGTATTTACAGTGTCTTTAAAAAAAATGTACATGCATGAACAATTTTCCTTATTAAACCGTAATATAAGCACCAGCAAATATTTCTTGATGTTTGTGAACTGTTTTTTTCCTTAAGAACCATTCACACAGCTCAACTATATCGAGTAAAGACAAAGCCTAACACCTGTCTGTAATGGTGCCAAACTGCAGTGTCGATGTCTGTTATGTGCCAAACTGCACTTCGACGTCTGTCGTGTGCCAAACTGCACTGTCAAGTTTTATTATGTGCCAAATTGTGATATCGACGTTTATTATGTGCCAAATTGTGATATCGAAGTTTTATCCTATGCCAAACTGCACTGTCAACGTCGTTATGTGCCAAACTGCACTGCAATAATGTTTCTTATGTTGGCACATACTGCACTGTCAACAAGATAATGTCGACAATCAGCCCATCTCTCGACAAGGGAGAGCACCCACGACATAATAGATGTCACCGGAGAGTGTTGACATGCATGGAAGGCGGAGATGAGGATTAGATCTGCATGATTATTTCCCTTTATTATCCTTCAGCTGGTGGGCTATAGGCCTATACTATGGGTAGAGGACGCACCCAGTAAGGGTATATAGCCTAATAGTAGGGGGGGTGGGGATGGATGATCTGTAGATGGCTGGCAAGTTCCCTGTTGTGCTGTCTGATGAAATGTTTATAACCTGCTCACTTGGCTTGTATTGGGTCTGTTCCTTTGGGTGGAGGTGGTGGTAGTAGTGAGCGTGCGTGCGCATGTATGTTAGTTTAGTGTATGTGTATGTGTATTGTATGTGTGTGTGTATGTGTATGTGTGTATGTATGTTGTGTGTGTGTGTGTGTGTGTTGGTGAGAGAGAGAGAGAGAGAGAGAGAGGAGAGAGAGAGAGAGAGAGAGAGAGAGAGAGAGAGAGAGAGCCAACCAGACAGACAGGTAGACAGAGAAACAGTATCAAGACCACATAATTATATAAAATGGCAAGTTTGGTCTCTGGTTACTTGTGATCTCAGAGGGGCGCAGATGTAGTGGCCTCTAGGGTCCTAGGCCGAGAGGATGAGTCAGCAATCCACAGTTATACTGATTAGGATTCCACTCTATAAATCAATGACCAGATTAAAGGGTCAGCACCCCACAGTTGACACTGATTCTGACTTCATTCCTTCATTAATGAACAAGAGACTGGAAGTCCCTCCTCTGAAACTACAAACTGAAGTGTCTCCACTGCAGATGCAGACATGAACAAGAAAAAAAAAGGTCTACAATAAAGACGGCAAGGCTGAGACAGCCCGATTGTTATTCATGTCCCCACTGGGCAGATGATTTCTGGGCTCATTGGGGAAAGCAATTCCTGGCAAATTCACGCTGGTATCTATCTATCCGTGCCATTTCTGATGGCCTGGTTTTTTTCCAGAACAATACAGGTCACAAAACTGAGATTATTAAAAAAAAAAAGGGACACACACACATATGCAAGGACATTCTGACATTTGAAAACAAAAAACGCCAGCTGGCTGGGATTGTATAATATCTCCCCATCCATGCTATACTAGGTAAAGCACAACACACAAGGTGAGGAGGACTGACCGGGCAGACCATCCCCGGAGGGGGGAGGGTAGTGGGGGGGCTGCAGCGCATGCACGGCGGACAGGGCAGCAGCGGTGTGGAAGGCGGAGGTGGCGCTGCAGGTGGGGGAGTGGCAGGGGCACAACGGGAAGTGACGACTGGCTTCCGGGACACTGCTCAGCCGGAAGTTGTTCTCTGCACACAGAAGCGTGCATTCCCTTGCAAGTTGTGAAAATGGACACTTAAATAAAAATCTTGATGAAAGACTGGCAACTCTCCCTCCAAACTAAAAAAAACCAAACACTTACAAATCAGCACGGGCGCACCACAGAGCACACACACACACACCCACACACACACACACACACACACACACACACACACACACACACTACTACACGATCATGTGTATAATATGAATAAAAAGTATGTCTAGTATGTGTAAAGCATATGACAGCTGCAGATCTGTTGTTAGCATGAAAGACAGCAAGTCATCAGTAACTTTAGTACTTTTGCATACACGCATACCTGCATGATGCTTTTAATTGTGCAGTTGGGAGGAACATGGAACAAGAAGGATGGAGAAGAACGTTTTCTTTATTGATATTGTCATCACTAAATTAACTTTTGTTATGCTGCTCTCCTCTCTCTCTCCTCCTCTCTCTCTCTCTCTCTCTCTCTCTCTCTCTCTCTCTCTCTCTCTCTCTCTCACCACACACCACACACACACACACACACACACACACACACCACACACATTCTTTTGCATTATGCAGCTTGGCTGGGGGGTTCTAATCAGGAGTAAGCTATAAAATAAATCACACTGACCCAAATAAAGGGGTGTAGTGTTCTTGATGCGGAATCCCCCAAAGTCAAGTCTCAGTTTGGTTAGAGGGAAGAGGGCGTGTAACAACAACAACAAAAACGAAATACCCAGAGAGTCTTACAGCACTGAATAATTAGAGACGGATAACTCACGACAAATGAAGAAAACCCCCTTAACTTTCTTGAAGGGTGGGCACACAAACTCAGGTAGGTCCATGTCTCATTGACAGACACCCCTTGTTTATTGAAGGTGTGCATGATTATGTTGGGCTCTGAAGAAAAAGTCTATTGTTAGAGAGATTCGAACTGTGTCTTCGTTCGATCGTGAAGCCTACCCACTCAACCCATTCAGCATCTTTGAAGTTCAAATAAAATTGATGTGGGAGAACTGTAGGCTACCCATGAACTTTGGCTGGTTCTGATTTTACAACATACTCCTTTGTCATTATTCAGACACCCTTCTGCTCCAGTTTTTTTTTTTTTAAAGCCCATGAGTGCTTATTCCATTAACCTGGCAATAAAAGAATAAAACCATCCACAAAAAAAGGAGAATAAAATATTACTACACACTGACAAAACAAATAATCAGCTATTCTGCCAGGAACAACCAACACAGTCCACAACAGCTAAAAAAAAAACCCACAAAAAACAGATTCGGGCAGATATATAAAATAACCGAGATAATGAGAGAACATGGCGGTCCTTCTGTTTCCGGAGCTAAGCTGCCCACACACGATGCGCAAAAAGAACACGTGGGCTGTGTCAAGCTGTCAGCTCGCCCAAACCACCCTGCCCTTCATCGCACAGATAGTCAGAGCAGCTGCCGAGTGACAGGCGTACACATCGCGCCCACATCATCATCCCACAGAAAAGTGACACTGCGCCACACAGCAGTGGGGGTGAAAGGTGAGGCAGACTGGAGGGGGTGGAAACCTTGGCGGAGGCACGTGCAGGCCTGCCTCGACAAGAGGAAACTTGTTGACCAAAGTAATCATAGTGCCAGGGATGAAAAGGCTTAATCTACTGCACTCCATAAGGCAAATGATTAATGTCTTGTTTTTTTTTTCGCCGCCATGAAGAACGTCGCTCTTTGTTAAACCTTTTCCCTGCTCCCATCTCTCTCTCTCTCTCTCTCTCTCTCTCTCTCTCTCTCTCTCTCTCTCTCTCTCTCTCTCTCTCTCTCTCTCACCCTCCCTCTGTCTCTCTCTCTCACCACAAACACACACACACACACACACACACACACACACACACACACACACACACACACACACACACTACGGCGGCTCAATATCTTATTACCCACAAGTTTTGTTTTTTTTAAGAGTAGCTATTCCGTTATTATTCAACCCGATCTTGCCAAATAATCTATACCTCTACTCTCAAGTTCGTTAAGTGGGACTCTAAAAATCAGCAGTCTACGCTGTACAGCTTTCAATGTTAGGACACCATTAGCACGCCAAGCTGAAGTGGTTTCTGGATTATTTGGTAGTGTATAGATCTAGTAAAAGTAAAGGTGTTCCCATAATCTATGTGGTCGTATGGGAGCGAGGCATCAGCATCACCTCAGCTTTTCTAGAGGCCAGCAATTTGAGGGCGGCGCTCCTCTCCTCTTCCTCGCTGCTTTATCTTCCCTGACCCCAAAGAAGGCAGGTACCCATTTACAGCTGGGTGAACTGGGGGACTGTACTGAAGCCAAGGCGCGCAAACGGTCACCCATCTAATTGGTAACCACGTTCGATGCTGCTTAACCTTGGCTTACATTTCACAACACTATTGACCATGATCTTGGCTACAGAGAGACTTCATCCGTGCTTTGATACTTCTATCAACGTTCAAAACACACCTCTCAGAAAATAAAACTACCTCACATTGTCACATTAACCACTTTTAAATCCTCTTTCGGGGGACGGGACAGTGAATCTTGGCGGTCTCATCTAGGAACGACCCCAAAAAAACCCGTTTTCTGGTGGTTTTTTTTTTTTTTTTTTTAGGTATTGCACATAGCTATGTTCTTGGCCCTCTCCTCTTTCATTTGTATTGAAAACATAACTGTCTCTCTGTGTCTCTGTCTGTCTGTCTCTCTCAAAAAAGCTGTATCATTTTGATTTATTTATGGTAAATAGGGATATACATGAGAGAGAGAGAGAGAGAGAGAGAGAGAGGAGAGAGAGAGAGAGAGAGAGAGAGAGAGAGAGAGAGAGAGAGAGAGAGAGAGAGAGAGAGAGAGAGCGGGGGGGCGCAGGCAAACAGACAGACAGAGAGAATAATCATGTGTGTTTGTGTGTTGTCGCAAGCATATCAGAATGCACAAACGCGCGTACATGCGCGCATCTGTAAATTATATCAGTTGGATGGCATTCCGGTTCCCTCATAGAGTCAGTCTTTGCATTGCATGTGGGAGGGGAGGAAAAAGGAGGCCTGTACTAGCTAGGTAAAGGGAGGTAAGGGGGACGAGGACAACATTGCCTGTGGCAGGCCAGACTGCTGAGATGTATCAGGGTGGAAGGCGGGTGACAGGCAACGGCCTCTCCTGTTATCTTCCCCCCTCCCCTCCTCCTCCTTTCCTCCTCCCACAGTTCCTCATCAAGACCCAACCACTCCCATACCACCCACCACCACCCCCTTCTCCCCAACTCCCCCTCCTACCCACTATTCAGCAAGTGGAATTTTGCGAACCCCCCATGTTTTCCCCAAAACGCATTAAAACAATTTAGTCTGGGAAGCTGCTATCGAAAGCGCTGCAAACAGTGAAAGAACGCTTTCATCTTGGAGGCCAGGTTTACTTACAGTGGCCGGGATGGAGGGCCTACGTGTTCGTGTCAAACACTTTCTTCTCTGGCATTAGCAACACACGCTGATAAATAGGGACAACGGAGCTAGGTCTAGCTGCTTGCAATAGCATAGACACAGGAAAAAGGGTACATTTCCACTACTCTCAGAAAATGATCATTATTAGGGACATAAGCTGATTTTTTTTTTTGCTTCAAAGTGTTGATTCAGAGCTAAGCTAAAACTAAATCCCCCACCCCCACCCCCACCCTGTGGTTTCTCTCTTAGTGTGCCATCAATACAAAAAAATCTGCAACATGGTATGACTGACTAGAACAAAACAAATCACAAGATATTTTCTTTTCTTTCTGTCTATTTTCATTCCTGATGCAGTAGTAAATGATTTCCCTCTTTTATTGCGTTTTATTTGTTTATTTTCTTTAATGGTTGATTGCTATTTTGATTAAACCGCACTGGTAGGATTCATTTTGTTTGTGCAAGCTAGGCTGTTGGTGCTTTCCGCTCTGGGTTCATGACAATTCATACAGACTAGTCATCTTAACCGTCAGGCTACTTCATAAAACTGAAAGGACTTATGATGATGATGAAATGATGATGGTGACATACTCTTCATTTTAAATCTGTACAATCTGAAATAGTCTGGAACGAACTCATCGGGATCTGATATTAATAGCTCGACTGTTTCAGACATCCAAACTGGCTAGCGATTTTTCTTCTTTTAGGAATGCATCACAATGTATTTTTTTCGATTCTTGAGACATGTATTTGTGGAACATGTTTGAGCCTGTGCGCAAGATATTCTGCGTGCGTTCGCACACGGGACCTGGCTTTATAGTCTCATCCGAAAGACTTAACTGACAGCAAGAGTGGTACCACTAAAACAACTCTACTCCATCACCCCATCATCTTCCCATTTTGTCTCCTTCTATTCCTTCTATCCACTCTGAGGATTCGCTAATAACCATCTCAGTGGACAGATGATGATAGCTACTGCTGAGGCTTACACGTAAATATTTCCTCCTTTCTACACACAACCCACAAACATTATTCCTCTTACCACCACCATATCTCCTCTCTCTCTCTCTCTCTTTTCTCTCTCTCTCTCTCTCTCTCTCTCTCTCTCTCTCTCTCTCTCTCTCTCCCTTTGCCATTTCGCTCTGCAAGAAAAACATCATCTCGCTTAATCTGCTGTAATGGATGAAGTTTATACACAAACCCTGTCTGTCTCAGCTAGCTCACTGTATATTATACTGTATGTTAGGTAGTTGAGTGTTGTAAGTGCGGTTATCACTATCAGCACTACATACAATTATACATAGTTATTCGCAGACACTTGTCTGAATAACACAGCAGTGTTGTATCAACAACGGGCAAGAACATGGTTGGCTAATGTATCACAATCACCCAGTTTCGTGGTTTTACAAAATTTGGGTGGTGGGTTGTGTGATCTCTGTTTTGTTGTTTTGGTTCAGTGTTTTTTTTTCAAGTTTGTGATCATTGTGCCTGTCATTTGCTGCTATCTAAGACACAAATGTGTAGGTGGTTATTCAGCATCCATCAACAGAACAAATAAATGTCACCCAAAACAAAAGCCTCCAAAATCAACACCATGTAAATGAAAGTGAGTAACTTTTCCTCCAATGCTTAATTTGCTTGTAGAATCGATTCTTTTTTATATAATAGATATTATTAATAATATATTAATATTATATTATTTATAAATTTATCTTTAAAATTATTTATATATATATTCACAGGAATATTTTCATTTGCTATTAATAATTATTGCAAATTCCAACCACTTTGTAAATCTAGTAAACTTGCATTATAGTCTTGTCTAGCGTGTTGCCTGCCTTCTTTGTTCTTACCTTGCTGCCTTGCCTAGCCTCAATAGTCTTGCCGTGTTTGTTTTGCCTGATCTGGTACATCTTGTCTTGGTCTTTCTTGGAAACCTCTACAGCCCATCAGGCCTGTACTGCAGTGTACTGTACTGTAGCGTAGTGTAGTGTAGCGTAGTGTATTCTGTGCTGTGTACACTGTCTGGCAGAGCAGTATAGTACCTGAAAGCCCTGACGCAGATCACGTAGAGGTATCAGTCAACTTGCAACCTAACAGACTTCCTCAGCCCATCTGTCAGTCAGTCAGTCAGTCAGTCAGTCCACCTGGCCTCTTCACATGAAGTGTGACGGACCTGCCCCGTGTAGTGTGAAGAAGCGTGACTGGAAAAGGGGATGGTAGGAGAAGTGGAGAGTGGGGGGGGGGGGGGGGGGGGGCAGGTTCTACCCTTTGAAGCCAGATGGGCAGTCCGGTAAACAAGCGCTGAGTAGCACAGTGACACTTGTTTACTTACCTCTGCCGGTAAGGATGGCCTACTTCAGGAAGAAACAACAGAGAGATGCGGTTCAAGTAGTATTGCATTAAAGAGGTTTTTCTATAGTTAACAGCGCAGCGGTTAGCCACTGTAACCATGCATATGTAGATAGAATTCCTCTTGCACTAGTGATGCAGTGTGGGCCATAATTATATCTAGAAAGGGGAACATAATCACAGCACCCTGGATCAGGCGCAGTGATGGGTGGTCGATTTCAATTATTGCAATTTTGACACCATCAGTACACCATACCCGAAGCTCGAACACCACCCGGGACTTGTCAAGGTAGGACATAATAATTATAGATGACACAAACCAAGGCAGAAATGGTGGCAGAGGCTTCCATTGATTTGGAAGTGATGATGTAAATATATACACACCCAGAAGGCTACAACTGGTCATATGACTGTCATGGCTTGTGGGGGGAAAGAGAAAACCCAATGCCCAAAGCATTTCTCTCCTTCTTCTTCTTCTTTTGTGCTAGTAAGCTGAAGGGGTGCTTCATCTGCAAAGAATTTGAAAGCTCTTTAAGTCGCAATAATTCATTTTTTTTAAAAACAGAATTTATGAAAAAAATCAAGTTTAAGTAGTAACACACTACACTTCTTTCTGCCTTCCAGATTAACAAAATAAAGTGTGATTAATCACAACCATTCAGATTTTAAAATAAAAATATTCAGATAGAGAGCACTTTAGTTGTAGAAATGCTGAAAATATCCATGCTGGCCCATAAGTGCCTGCTGGGTGGTTTTTTTTCCCCCATGTCATCTGTTCCTACACGTACACAATGGACCCTCTATTTAGAAAGGCCAAATGGGTTTTTAATTGTTTGCAAGATGTTCTGCATGCGTTCACACACAGGCCCTCGGTCTATAGTCTCATCTGAAGGACTATGACATTCAGTTGAATTGTTCATCACCCCATGAAGAAAAGGCAAGGCTGGAATGCAACCCAGGAATCTCACGGTTTACTTGCTTGGCAGGCTGAACGTCTTAACCATCCTGCCACTCTCCTTTTTACTCAGTATCGATTTTTTTTGGGGGGGGGGGGGGGGGGGGTTGCCCTTGATTTCCA
>CM060324.1:41399163-41400940 GCA_030674155.1 Stramonita haemastoma
ATTTACAAAACTGCGTACACACGTGGACCGGATACAATAAAGCTCATGAGTGCTTATTCCATAATCTTAGAAATGACAATAAAGAAGAGGAGAAACACACTAAATGCCTCATACACAGACGCCCTTCCGCATTGTTGGAGACACATTCTTTTACATCGACATTTCCTTTTGAATAAAGACACAGAGAGAAAAAAGAGAGGTAAGCTTCTACAGCCAGCAATAAAAAGCCATTTTTCAGCTTCAAGGTTAACTCTTGATGAGCTATCCATGCTATCTTTCATCTTATTAACTGCCAAACCCAAAGGCCATTAAACTTTCGATTGGTCTACGTCTGAAGACGATTATAAAATGTCCATAGATAGTCATCTAAAACTCCTGCAGATGTAGCTGGTATAAAGTTCTATCGCCTGGGGACAGAGCGGCAAATCTTTATTGATCTCCTTCATCTCTCATTCTGTTTATTGTTTCCTTCTCCCTTTCATTTTCACACCGTAATCTTCCTTGTAGCATTAACAGCCGACAATGTATTCAAAAAAGATTTCGACAATAGTAAGGTTATGTTGTATTGTAAAGAGGGAAGAATGACAGACAGACAGACAGACAGACAGACAGACAGACAGACAGACACACACACACACGCACACATATATATATATATATATATATATATATATATATATATATATATATATATATATATATATATATATATATATATATATTATATGAAACAAATAATTTGCCAACATTGCAATGATTCAATGCACACTCTATTTCATTGGAGAATGGATATCACCCAGTATTCTCTCTCTCCATCACCCCCCACCCCCACCCCACCCGACAACCAATGAAACTGAACCATTTCAATTATGTTTGCTTCCCTGTATTTCATCTTTAATAGATCTACATGAATTTTTGTCTATCATCGATATCTTTATTTTCCTAAATTGCGGGTTTTCATAGAGAAATGTTCATTTTGTTCAAGATGAAAACAATTATGTTATGTTACAAATATCAGACTGCACTTTCTCTATTGCCAGATTTAGTTTACCCATCTGAAAATACGGGGTCTATTAGAGAAGCGCCAAAACCTATAACTTGTGCTGCCTTCAGCAAAAGGTCCTTCGGATGAGACTGTTAACCGAGGCCCCGTGTGCGAACGAACGCAGATTATCTTGCGCACACGTTTAAATCCTGCTCCACTTTTCGAAAGAGTAGGCCATTGTGCGCCGGTGGGAACAGATGGCAAAATTTACAAAACTGCATAATTATACGAGGCGATTGTATGTAAAAAAAAAAAAAAAAAAAAAAGCACATAAGTCCTTATTCCATTATCCTCGATATGAATAAATAAATAAATAAATGAATAAATAAATGTTTCTCTCCCCCCCCCCCCCCCCCCCCCCGGCGATTCCAGTCATCCAGACTGGAGATCTGCGTGAAGACCAGCAGACGCCTTCCTTGCCTCGGGTGAATTAGTCTTCGGGGCGGAATAGCTAATATAAGTGGTCAGAGCACTCACTTTTCCCCAAATAAAGTTCCCCCTAGTTCATCCAACTGTAAATGGGTATCTGTCCTCTTCAGGGTCAGGGAAGGTAAAGCAGCGAGGGAGAGGAGATGGGGCCCCTAGAGAAGCTGAGGTCTCTGCTGCCTCGCTCCCCTACGACCACATAGGTTACTGGACACATTTACCTTTATTTTTGTTAAAGATTACAATACAAAAAAAACCCAAACAAAAACAAAACAAAACATAACAAAAAAACCCAAACCAAACAAA
>CM060324.1:41401040-41403540 GCA_030674155.1 Stramonita haemastoma
ACAGAACAAAGACCCTAGACCCTTCCCTCAAAGAACAAAGACCCTAGACCCTTCCCTCAAAGAACAAAGACCCAGACCCTTCCCTCAAAGAACAAAGACCCTAGACCCTTCCCTCAAAGAATAAAGTCCCTTCCCTTATAAAACAAGGACCCTTCCCTTACCGAACAAAGACCCTAATACCCTTCCCTTACAGAACAAAGACCCTATAACCCTTCCCTTACAGAACAAAGACCCTATACCCTTCCCTTACAGAACAAAGACCCTATACCCTTCCCTTACAGAACAAAGACCCTATACCCTTCCCTTACAGAACAAAGACCCTTCCCTTACAGAACAAAGACCCTATAACCCTTCCATTACAGAACAAAGACCCTTCCCTTACAGAACAAAGACCCTTCCCTTACAGACTCTTCCAGAGCAAAACAATCAGGCGACATGCAAGTGAAGGCCAACTCTTGGTAATAAGGTTTCATTGAAAACAAACCTAGTCCTGGGTTCGATTCCCATCTTCTTCTTTGTCGGATGCCCAGATAGCAGCTATTGTTGTTGATCAAATGTTGATCATATGAGCGAAAGTGCGTTGTGCTGCCCTTTAAGCACCTGACGAATCAGGCCCAGCACATCCCATTTCCACGTGATAGAGAATTGTTATCTTTTCGGGGGGGGGGGGGGGGGGGGGGGGGGGGGGGGGGGGGGGGGGGGGGGGGGGGGGGGGGGGGGGGGGGGGAGGGGGGAAAGCAGGAGGATGGACCAAAAGGGCAGAAAATGAATATAAAAAAAAGGAGGTGACAGCAAGAAAACTAACAACGCAGAACAAAGATATGGAAAAGAGGGAACTCCTAGCACACAATTTCCAGAAGGTGGGGAAGCTATTTATCCTGACAGGCCTCTGGCATCCCCACAGGGGAGGCTTCCATCTGAACCTGGACTTTCCTCCATCCACCTGACCTTGAATGGGGGTCTGGGTGCGAGTCCCTTGAATGAGCTGATAAACTAAGGTCCCTTGTGCAACATGCAATTAGCACACACACACAAAAACCCATGGCAACAAGAGAGTTGTCCCTGGCAAAATTCTGTATAAAAATGTCACTCCCAAATGAAAACAAACAAAGGAAGTGAAGATGAAGGTTCATGTGCTTGTACATGAGAAAAGAGGAACAAATATTTTTTTGTCAACTGTGCAGTCTTGTTTTGTGTTTCATCTGTAATTTTTTTGTGGTGGGTGAGGTTTCCTTTGTAGTGTGGACAAAAGCCTTGATGTATCATTTAAAATAAACATGTTCTTAAAAAAAAAAAAATCAACAAAGGAAGGGGGAGAGGGGTGCTCTTGTGGCAACGCACTCTCACCGGGGAGAGCAGCCTGAATTTTAGGCAGCGAAATCTGTCTTACTGACGACAGGGGTCTACACTACTATCACAGCTCTGGCAGCAAGCGAGTGGGGGCGGGCCTGAACACCCTTTCGACTTCATTGTGATCAGGGGAAAAACAAGCTGTACATACAGGGCATGCAGATTTTGCACAACCCAAGCCCACTTCCTCTTCCACAAGGAATGCTAGGACTAACCAGTTAGCTCCAAATATACCAAAGGTAAGTATTCGAGAGAGAGGAGAGAGAGAGAGAGAGAGAGAGAGAGAGAGAGAGAGAGAGAGAGAGAGAGAGAGAGAGAGAGAGAGAGAGAGAGAGAGAGAGAGAGAGAGAGTCTTCTATTTCGATGAAAAGAAAAGATGAACGGAACAAAGCAGCAAGACATGCCAGCACTAATTACAGCAGAAAAGTGTTGACGCTGCCCTCTAACGATGACATGCGCTTAAGCCAGACCAGACCAGACCAGTGTTCCATCTTACCTCTTGGTCCAAACCATTCCCAACCTGCATTGCCCTTCACTGCGCCTGGCCCTGGCTGGGAGACCTCATCAATTATTGTGTCACACTTTTAATGACGTGGGCAATATGGCGGCAGTGACACGTCAATGTTTGGCGCGAAGCGGCCATCTTGCAGGAGACGGAAGCCTAGCTGGTTGAGCAGAGCAGTGCAGCCATAAAGGCGGAATGAGTGGCTGGTGTGTCTGCTGCCTGCCCTTCTGCTTTGTTAACGGCTTTGAGAACGACCTCAATTAACTGCTAATGTAATCACAGCCTTTCCAGCACACTACATACAACCTCGTTTCGTTTTCCGGGGAAGAAATGGTCTGTGTCGGAATGTGGGGGGCTCTGTTGGTCTTTTTTTTTTTTTTTTTTTTAGTTCGCTTTTGCTTTCTTCTTGTTCTTGTTCTTGCTCTTGTTCTTCTTCTTCTTCTTCTTCTTTCTTCTTCTTCTTCTTCTTCTTCTTCTTCTTCTTCTTCTTTCTTTCTTTCTTGCTTGCTTGCTTTCTTTCTTTATTTCCTTTCGTTCGTTCGTTCGTTCGTTCGTTCTTTTTTTCTTTTGTTTGGTCTCCATTGTTATCTGCTTGTCTCCCTTCTTTTTTTCTTCATCATCACCAACACCATCATTCTCTCTCTC
>CM060324.1:41411040-41418540 GCA_030674155.1 Stramonita haemastoma
TACCTTGCAAAACAGACTATCCAGCTTTAATAACCGTGCCTCTGTTAGTCTGTCTGTCCGTCTGTCTGACTGTCTCAATAACTTGGAGTTAATCAATAGTGAAACAACAAACAAAAAAGTTATAGAAGAGGGAAAGAGACAAGAAGGGAAATAACTTTGTAACTGGTAACAAATAACATATCAAAATGGAGAAATAATGACCAAGTGATGACAAATAGCATGTTAAAATGGGAAATAAATGACCCAAGTGATGACAAATAATGACAAATAACTTATTAAAATGGAGAAACAATGACCTGAGGACTAACTGGTGATAAATGACCTATCAAACTGTGGTCTTCAGCCTGTAAAACTAATCATGCCTTATGAAACAGGGAAGGTCTTCCGTGTCATCTTGTACTCACTGACTCTGAAGAGCAAGAACACCACGGGCCCAATATGGATTCATCACCATTCATTCAGACCATGCCCAAGAAAGCGAGCAATTAATTAACCTCTTTCCCCATGAATGAAACACGCGAAGAAGGACACCCCTTAATAGGAATCTAATCTGTTCATCAATACCATACTCCCTGCTCTCTTTTTACCTAACCTTGCAAGAAAGAACAGCGATGAAAAGATTCGGGTGTACGTTTACAAACACATAATAATGCAAGCAAGGTCATCATCCCAAGCCAAGAAAAATGGTGCTATCCAACAAGACAATCGAGATATCGGTCTATTTCCGTTCACTAATAGCCCGGAGTGGAAAGAGATGGTGTTATTATTGTCCGATAGACCCTCATAATTTGTGCCAATGGCAACAAGATCCTTAGTTATCACAGGCTGGAGAGAAATTGAAGCTGCCTTAGTCGCTCTCATTTGCGCTTCGGTGGTGGTGACACGCTATCTCTGGCAATGCAGTCATCTGCTATCTGAGTGTTCCCTTGCTGAAAATCTTCGACGGTGAAATGCTTTTACCCAAATTGCGATTTTCGTACTCTGCTATGTGACTGAGAACCTCCCTTCCTCCTCTCTCTCTCTCTCTCTCTCTCTCTCTCTCTCAATGTTACCCTGATTTCAATGTTCTCTTGGTTGGATTTTCTGTACTCCACTGGAAAACGTGAACTTCCTCCAGAAAGATTTCATCTCCTATGTCACGTCAAGTCAAAAACATTTTAATCATCCCTAAAGGGCAATTACAATACTGACAGGCATATTGATACGAATCATAATAATCATGATAAATCATGTCTTGTGGTCTTTTCTTCTCCTAGCTAAGCTAGACCTACCAATTATTACCAATCTTTTTCAAAAGCTGAAATCAGTGAGAAAAAACATGCCCCCATCCGAGCCCACCCCGCCACCCCTATATCGCCTTTTATTCAACATTAATTAAACAAGGTTGACAGGTAGCTTAGTCCTCTTCCTGATGGGTGAGGGGAGTTAATCAATGGCTCTGACTGGCTGAGTGATCAAGGTTGTGGGATGGGGAAGACCGCCAGTGAGAAAGAAGTACCAACCCGTACAGGAACGTTTGCCAGTTCTTTTTCCTTTTTTTTATGTTTGTTCAATCATTCACAATTGCTGTCATGTTCCACATTACATTCTCTCTCTCTCTCTCTCTCTCTCTCTCTCTCTCTCTCTCTCTCTCTCTCCTCTCTCTCTCTCTCTCTCTCTCTCTCTCTCTCTCTCTCCTTCTCTCTCTCTCTATATATATATATATTATATATAAAATATTTTTTAACACTCATCTCTGCATTCCCTAACCAAGCGGGACATTGTGCCAGGTCTTCTCCTGTGCTTGTAACTCTGCAGGAGGTCTCTGCCTGCTGTTCTCAGCTGACACACTCCGCCTTCAGAGCAGCTCATTTTTGCGGGTACAGATGCCCATGTTGGATAGCTGGTGTTTCCTAACCCAAATGATGCTGATATAAGTTCCTTCCTTCCTTCACCTGTCCCCTGCTCCTATAGATGGCGGGGGCACCACTGAATATTTGCAGCCAACAACCAGTGGGATAAATTACAGGATCTTAATGTGCATTACAGGATCTTAATGTGCATTACAGGATCTTAATGTGCATTACAGGATCTTAAATGTGCATTACAGGATCTTGATATGCATTACAGGATCTTAATGTGCATTACAGGATCTTAATGTGAACCTCAATGTGCATTACAGGATCTTAATGTGCATAATCATTTGATCTTCTGGATGTGCAGATACTCGAAAGCAGTTAAAGCACTGACAGGACTGTACTGTAAGTTGGGCCTGGGATTGTAAAAACCCCCCCCCCCCCCCCCATCCTTAAACTCACCAAACGCTGCTACCCAGATTTGAACCTACGACTTCATGTACCCAAGGGATTTAGGTCTGGGCCACAACATGTTGATAAACCATAGCCCGTCAGTCCTTAATGCACTAGCAACAACGTCAACTGCATATTATTGTGATGATGATGATAACAACGTCAATGACATAATCATTGTGATGGTTGATAATATAAATGACATATTCATTGTGATGATGATAATATCAATGACATAATTATTGTGATGGTGGTAACAACATCAATGACGTAATCACTGTGATGATGATAACAACATCAGCTACAGTAGAAGAACATAAAGATGGGAGAGTAAAGAAGGATGTAGAGTCTAAATATTGCGTGCAGAGCATTGAAATAACCCAAGTGTTAATGTAGTTGTTATTATGTAAGCTGTTACTGATGATGATAAAGGCATCCCTACAGACTACTTTACGCAATATTTTGGTGGATGATGTGTCATAAACATCAATGTTTCCATCACCAGCATCGTTTTCAATTCATCATGTTTGGTCAGCAAGATGCAGACGACTCAGTTTCGTGTCAATATCTAAACTTTTTTTTTTTGCCAAATTGGTGTATGAAGTTTGATGCTAACATTATAATTGTAAAGCTAGCTTACTGACAAGGACGCAGCTCTGAGAGAGAGGAGAGAGAGAGAGAGAGAAGAGAGAGAGAGAGAGAGAGAGAGAGAGAGAGGAGAGAGAGGAGAGAGAGAGAGAGAGACGGTGCATGCCTATGTCTTACCACTATGCTACAGCGTGTATCTTCATCTCGCCCCAAATGGAGCATCGTGAATGGGTGAAACGATTAATAGCAGACGACACGATGAGTGAGCGATCCCGCGTGCCATGGCCCCGCCACACACAGCGCTGGAAAAAGGAGGCAGGAAGGCCCTTCTGTCTCTCCCAGCCTCCAGACAGCTCTCTCTCCATCCTTCCCCTCTGGCTCCGCCCTCTTCCCCTCACTTCCACGCCTCTTTTAATTACCTCCATCTTTCCAGCCAACCCCCAAGTCCACTGACCAAGTCTTTGCTTTATGAGTGAGGGGGGAGGCGGGGTTTGAAAGAGTGATAAAACTTTGAAGAAGATTGGTGTTGAAATGAACTGGCGGAGGCTGAGGTTTGGCAGACGTCAACTCAGTCCACAGGAAGGAAGATGAAGAGGCAGTCTGGGAGATTTGCATAAAAAGAGGACAATAAGAGGAGCATCCTGAACTCCTCCTGTCTTTGCAAATTGACTTTGTCGTTGCATTTTTGTGGAAAGGCAACTTAACTGCATTATAACTTGACAGACAAAAACAAAACAGGAAGAAGGAAACCGGATGTCGTCTGCTCTGGAATTTGGCCTGTGCTGCAGCCGCCTGACTCCACGAAGTTGTGTTTCATTTTCGTTCAAAATTAGGAAGTGTCAATGGTAAGAAATGGACGTTAAAGTTGCAGATTAAGTTTGTGCACAGTTACCTAAAGGATGTCTGCTATCAGTGATTGATCGAGTGAGGTCAGACTGACGTGATGCTGTTTGGGAAACTTCCCAAACTGAGCCTACTCTGAAATCCATGATTGGCAGATTCACTGATTTCAGTCACCTGTAGAAAGACCCAGAAGCTTGATACTTTTTGTTGGTTTGATAGACTAGTTACCAAGTCTTATCTATGATAAAGTAACAGTTGGCTTACAGGGAATAAATTCATGAGCATTCTGTTCCGTTTCCAAGACCCGTATTACAGATAGTATTCAGCGACTGGATACAGATACTTTTGCAAATTTCTCTGTCAGCTACTCAATGATTCTGTTGAATTTCTGGAGTGATTTCTGATGTCAAAAAGCACTAATAGATCTACTTCGCTCTTGAACTGACGGTCAATAACGGGAGGAAAAGCCATGTTTGTCAACGGGTGTATCGGATGGGTTCCCTCTGCCCTAGGCGGGTACTGGACAGCCCTGGCCCCCCCTGGGCAGACAGAAAGCCCGGGAGGACACCCACAGGCTCTTGCTCCCAAGAGCAAAGGTGGCCCCATGGGTATACACGCTTACGAACTGCTGAATCTTCTTCAAAGACAGGCTCAGAACTCCACTCAGGAGGTGTCTACATCCAGAGGGTACCTTGGTCTACCCCCCTCTCAGAATTACGGGTATGTGTTGTCCTACGCGCATGCTCACCGACCTTTCTCCCCTCCGACGTCAGCCAGCGGGTCGTCAGGTCTGGCCCAGCTGCAGAAGCTGTGTTCCTCCGACAGCTCCGCCTTCAAAGCTCTGCAGGAGTCCCGGAGGCACAGTGGTGCTTCCCCTGAAAGATCCGAACCCAAGCTGAAGTTTGGCATCAGTAGAATTCTGGATGAGGACTTTGGAAAGAGCAAGCGGGAAAAAGGTACAATTTATTTTGGCACTTGAGGCCTCTCTGTCTGTCTGTTTATCTGTCTGTCTGTCTGTTTGTTTGTCTATCAACTCCTCTGTCTGTCTATCTGTCTATCTATCCATTGATTAATCTATCCAATTGTCCATCTATACATCGGTCTGCCTGCCTGCCTGTGCTGGTATCGATCTGCTAGTTTTGATGCTGTCAGCTTTTCTCACTCTTTTGTTTATGAATAAATCTATAGGCATATGACAGTCAATCTTAGATCTTTCTCTTTCTTTCTGTCTCTGTCTCTGTCTCTGTCTCTGTCTCTGTCTCTCTCCTCTCTCTCTCTCTCTCTCCTCTCTCTCTCTCTCTCTCTCTCTCTCTGTCTGGTGTCTGTGTTGGTACTACATGTTTTATACAGAGTAATGTGTGTGTGCATATTTATGTCTGTCTGTCAGTCTATTAACACATCTATCTGGAAAAAACACACATCTATCTGTCCCTCTATCTATCCATCTATTTATCTATCCCTCTGTCCAGCTATCTATCTGTGTCTCTATGTATGTCTATCTATCTATCTATCTATCTATCTATCTATCTATCTATCTATCTATCTATCTATCTATCTATCTATGTCTTTCTTTCTATTCATCTACCTGTCTACCTACCTATCTGCCTACCACCTACCTACCTACCTACCCATCAATCAACCTACCTACCAACCTACCTACCTACTTATCTATCTACCTTCCTGCCTACTCACCTGCCTACCTACCTACTTGCTTACCTACCTACCTGCATACCTACCTACCACCTACCTACCTACCTACCAGCCTACCTACCTACCTACCAGCCTACCTACCTACCTACCTGTCTGCCTGTCTACCCAACTACCTGCCTGCTATGTAGCCAACTGCCCACCATCCTGTCTAGCAACACTACTAGAGTACATGCTACCTATCCGCCATATGCACACCTTCTACAGGTCTGCAAAGCAGCTTGTAGCCTAGTGGCTCTCATCAGACATCTGTGTAATATAATTAACTGTTTATTTTGTTTGTTTACCTTGTGTTTGCCTGTCTTTATTTGTTTGTCCAATATAGCCCCCCCCCCCCCCTTTCTGTCTTTGTGGCAGTGTCTGTCTGTCTGTCTGTCTGTCTGTCTGTCTGTCTGTCTGTCTGTCTGTCTGTCTCTCTCTCTCTCTCTCTCTCTCTCTCTCTCTCTCTCTCTCTCTCTCTCTCTCTCTCTCTCTCTCTCTCTCTCTCTTTCTTTCTTTCTTTCTTGCCCTTTTTAATGTGATTTGGTTATCTTGTGTTCTTGTTTAGTAAATAAAATAAAATAAAATAAAATAATAAAAATGTTATCTACATTTTGGATTATTTAATTGTTTTTTCTCTTTGAAAAATGTTGTTAGTTTGTTGTTTTGTTGTTATTGTTGTTGAGGTTTTTTCCTTTTTATCCCAAGAGGGATGGCTATACATAAAGCATGTTTCCTAATGCCATAACCCCGATAAAACAATATTCAGTTCAATTGAATGCAATCTCGTCTGTCTGTCTGTCTGTCTGCCTGTCTCTGTCTCTGTCTGTCTGTCTGTCTTGTCTGTCTGTCTGTCTGTCTCTCTCTCTCTCTCTCTCTCTCTCTCTCTCTCTCCTCTCTCTCTCTCTCCTCTCTCTCTCTCTCTGTGATGTCTTCTAATATGATTACCAATGTGCCTAATTGTATTTCTCCATGTATTTTTTATTCATTTCATTTCTGTTTTGTCCTTACAGCTGTATGGGATTTTATAAATGGGATAGACCTATTATTTATGTTACTCTTTTTGCTCTGCTTGTGCCTGTATGATTCTTTCCTTTTAGCTTTTCTACCTTGGTTGGTTTTAAGCGTAACCAAGTGATGCCATTTACACATTTTTGTGGCATGCAGCTTTCCATCAGTTTTGTTAAGATAACTATTGTCTATTGACTGATGATTACATTTTTGTCTCCTTTTTTTCTGTGAGGGTTAAAGTGAAAAAGCAAACCAAGAAAAACACTTAAATTACTGAAGAAACTGTCCTTAACATTAATTAAGAAACTGGTATTTGATTCAGAATCTGGTGTTCTCATGAAGAAAATTTGTTTCTTCCTTTCCATGCCTTTTTTATTTCCTGTTGTAAACCTTAATTTCACTTTCGCAAAAAAAAAATCATTTTCATGTAGACTGATATTCAAATATAGATCTAGATTTTAGAGATTGCCATAACAACAACAAAAAAGCAACATCAATAACGATTAAAAATATTCCCACCACCCAAACTGAGTAATAACAAAACAATAGAAAAATATGAATTACGTATGTATACATGTATATATGATATATTATATATATATATATATATATATATATATATATATATATATATATATATATATATTTTATATATGTGTGTGTGTGTGTGTGTTGTGTGTGTGTGTGTGTGTGTGTGTGTGTGTGTGTGTGTGTGTGTTATGAAACTATATTATTCATGTAAAGGGGTTTTTGTTGTTGTTTGTTGATCTTAGGAAATCATTTTTGCTGTGATGAAGGATTTGTACTGGTTACCTGCACTTGTTTTCTTTCACTACTCTTTGTTGTTCATATGTTTGTTTTGTGATATTCTTCCATTGCTTGCTTGCTTGCTGTTTTTATTTGTTTGTTTTGTTGGAATTGTTGTTCCCATCTTTCCATTATTGACAATAATGGCCAGCAGAATTTCATAATAATGTCAAAATGTTACAATATGTTGTAATGTTTAAATAATGTTACAATGCTAGAATATGTTGTTATGTTACAATATGTTATAATGTTACAATGTACTGTAATGTTACGATAT
>CM060324.1:41428540-41466040 GCA_030674155.1 Stramonita haemastoma
ACAGTTTTGAAGATTCCTCTTCTTTGTTGAATGCTCAGAACAGTTACTATTGTTGTCTGTTATATGAGCGAAAATGCGTCACGCTGCCTTAAAAGTGCCTGAAAAGCCAGGCCCAGGGTATCAGGCATAAGAGGAGAATTGTTATCTTTTAAACCTTTCCGGAAATTAAAGGCAGGAGAATGGACCGAGAAGGCAGAAAATAGACAAGATGGGGGTGACAGTAAGACAAGGAACAAGGCAGAAACAAAGAGAGTGGTAGAAAAGAGGAAATTTCTTGTACAGAATTTCCAGAAGATGGGAATGCTATTTATACTGACAGCACCCCTCCCCAACAGAGAGATTGTGACAATAAAAGAATTTGTGTCATGTGGAAGGTCACAGGATCACATGGTGCAATCATTTTCTAAATGACGGTTTCTTTTTTCTTCTTTTATTTTCTCTGTTTCTTTTTTTTTTCTTTTTAAAACTTGAACATGTTTGTTTAACTGTGTTGTTTTAATAGATACTAATTCGTATCTGAAATCCACAAAACAATTTTCAGTAGGTCTGATCTTTGTACGTGGTGTGTTAATATAGACGGATGTGCACGTAAATAGGTTGAAGTGTGTTGTGTGTGTGTGTGTGTGTGTGTGTGTGTGTGTGTGTGTGTGTGTGTGTGTGTTACGTGTGCATGCACATGTGTGTGTTGCGTGTGCGTGTGTATGCATGTACATGTGTGTGTGTGTGTGTGTGTGGTGTGTGTGTGGTGTGTGTGTGTGTGTGTGTGTGTGTGTGTGTGTGTGTGTGTCCCAGAGAAATGGGAGGAGTCTTGCATTTCTTGGGTGCATCCCCAATACAACCTCTCTCCTCTCTCTCTCTCTCTCTCTCTCTCTCTCTCCTCTCTCTCTCTCTCTTTCTCCTCCACCTTTACCGCACAAGTGAAATGAATGGCACCTCAAACCTGAAACACACTGTGAAGATCTATGGAGAGCGAAAACAAAATGAAGCCTGATAGTGTAGAGGTCAAGATGAAAAATATTCTCATTTCGTGCAGTCTGAGGTAGAGACATGCCATTTAGTAGGAGGGTACCTAAATCCTTCCTCGATCTTGTTAGAGGGGAAACATTTAGATCCTGACCTCTAGAGAGCTTTGCTTTTACATCTAGTTAGGTCAGTATGACATTCTTTTTTTTTTTAAGTTTGTATACAAAATCTGAGTGTCCATGCATTCAAAAACCTGTATAACACTAATCTTGACCCTATTTTGGCAAGTCCATAGAATCTACCTATATTTAGTGGTGGGCACTAACCAAGAAGGTCAACATAAAAGTAACTCAGATTCAGTATAAATCTATTTTTATCCTTGATAAGGTCTCTTTGGCATCCTGGCACAGTCTACTTAAATATTTATTCATTTATTTATTCTTTTAGAGTCTATATTTATTTATGTATTTTATATCGAGGATAATATAACATAAGGTATAGTAGTAGGATGGTCTGGACTTTTTTTTTAATGTATTAAGTAACCATTTATTGGAGATGATATAGATAGATCAAGTCTTTTTAGTATAAAAGACATATCATAAGATTTTTTAAATATTTTGATTTGAACCTCTTCATTTGATTTGAGGAAACAAGAGTTCAGACTTCCTAGTCAAGCATGTCTTTGTATCTGTTCCCAGCAGAGCTTTGTATTTACATACCACAATCACAAACTGTACCTGTGGCAACATATGACCTAAGTAGGGCTAATTTGATCGAAAAAGTGTGTGATGTTTATTACAGTAAATTAAATCTTGCACCCACATTTAAGAAACAGGAATATGACCTCATCATTCATGATATGCTTGGTGGAACGGCAATGAAATATAGGCCTCTCCTCTCTCTCTCCTCTCTCTCTCTCTCTTCTCTCTCTCTCTCTCTCTCTCCTCTCTCTCTCTCTTCATCAAACCCTTTAAATGTCCTCACAACTCCCTTTTATAAATGTGCAACATGGAAAAATTTGAATAGAAAAAATTTTGAAAAAGTGTATGGTAATGTACTCCTTTGCATTAAAAATAACAGCATTGCCTTGTACATAAAATTCAGGCTTGTATCCTCAGGGGTGTGCATCCCTATAGTGCAGCATCAACTTTATTTCTTTTTTATGTTTGCAGCTAGCTGGATGTCAGATTTAAAAGTTCCACCCACAGAAATCGGCTACAGATAACTCTTTTCTTGCTAATAAAAAAAAAAAACCAAACCCCCCCTCTTTCCTTCCCATAGTTTTTTTTTATGTGCCTTAAATACATACATTGTATAAATATTTATGTCCTTAGTGTATCTGATCCCAAAGATTAAGATTCAGACCATTGCTCATAATATAGTCGATAAGGACTGGGGTGGATATAGATGGTTTATATAAAAATTAAAATCACAAAAAAAACTGTGGTCTCTTATATAGGGTTCTTTTATCTAAAACAAAAATTCCTTGAAGCTAGGAACCAAAACATGCAGTCTGAAAGCAGGAATGCCGTTTCACAATGGTCAGTATCTTGTTCAGTCTCTCCATTCAACAGTATTTGAACTCTGTGTTGTTCATAATAATTAAAGTACCAACTTTAAGCTTTTGATAAGAACATTGCAGTATTCCCAATCTTGATCTGATATGATTGGTGGCAAAAAAATATTTTAATGTGTTTGTTCTTGTTTGTTTGTTTTCTAATTATAACCATTTAATTAGTTTACTTGTTTGTTTTCTAACATATACTCATATAACAGGACTATTGGAGTACATTAGTCCTCATCTTGGCTGTAAAGAGCACAGATGTATGACCATTGCAAACACACAAGGCAATGGACTTTGTGAAGCACGGGTGTAGTATTTCCATGTTCCCATTTTAAAAGTATACATGTAAACAAGGTTTTAAAACGTAAACTGAAGATCAGAGTTGTAGCTCTGTATGCAAACAATGGCTGCCTTTCTGCCACCTCTGTACTTCAGTTGTGGAAATCAAGGCATGCTCCTGAAAAAATCAAGACTGAGTCAAGAAGAGGGGTGGCAGGATGGTTTAAGATGTTCGCCTGCCAACAAGGTAAAAACTGAGGGTCCTGGGTTTGATTCTCTGCCTTGCCTTTTCTTCATGGTGGTGACGAACAATTCGAACCTGAATGTCAGAGTCCTTCAGATTGGGGACTATAGACCAAGGGCCTTGTGTGTGAACGCATGCAGAACATCTTGCAAACAAATTAAAAAACCCATTCGGCCTTTCTAAATAGTAGGCCATTGTGTGCCTGTAGGAACAGACGACATGAAAAAACCCCCAGCATGCACTTATGGGACAGCGTGGATATTTGTTAGCATTTCTTACTACTAAAGTGCTATTGATTATTTTCCATTTAAAAATCTGAATGGTTGTGATTTTGCACAACTTTTTGTTCATCTGGAAGGCACAAAGAAGTGCAGTGTCTTACTACTGAAACTTGATTTTTTTCATAAAGTAATACTGTTTTTAAAAAAAATGAATTATTGCACTTAAGAGCTTTAAATTCTTTGCAGTATGAAGCACCCACTTCGCTAACTAGCACAAAAAAAGAAGAAGACGAAGAAGAAGGAAGAGAAATTGCTTTGGGCATTGGCTTTTCTCTTTCCCCCCACCAAGCCATGACAGTCATATGACAGTTTGTAGCTTTCTGGGGTGTGTATATTTTATACATCATCACTTCCAAATCAATGGAAGCCTCTGCCAACCTTTTCGCCTTGCTTTGTGTCATCTATAATTATTTATGTCCTGCCTTGACAAGTCCCGGGTGGTGTTCGAGCTTCGGGTATGGTGTATGATGGTGTCAAAATTGCAATAATTGAAATCGACCACCCATCACTGCGCCTGATCCAGGGTGCTGTGATTATGTTCCCCTTTCTAGATTTTAATTATGGCCCACACTGCATCACTTGTGTCAAGAGGAATTCTACCTACATATGCCATGGTTACAGTTGGGCTAACCGCTCCTGCGTGTTAACTATAGAAAAGACCCTCTTTAATGCAATACTACTTGAACCGCATCTCTCTGTTGTTTCTTCCTGAAGTAGGCCATCCTTACCGGCAGAGGTAAAGTAAAACAAGTGTCATTGTGCTACTCGGCGCTTGTTTACCGGACTGCCCATCTGGCTTCAAAGGGTGAACCTGCCCCCCCCCCCCCCTCTCCACTTCCTCCTACATCCCCTTTTCCAGTCACGCTTCTTCACACAACGGGGCAGGTCCGTCACACTTCATTGTGAAGAGGCCGGTGGACTGACTGACTGACTGACTGATGACAGATGGGCTGAGGAAGTCTGTTAGGTTGCAAGTTGACTGATACCTCTACGTGATCAGCGTCAGGAAATTTTTCCCTACTATACTGCTCTGCCAGACAGTGTACAACAGCACAGTACACTACACTAAAGCTACAGTACAGTGCACTGCAGTACAGGCCTGATGGGCTGTAGAGGTTTCCAAGAAAGACCAAGACAAGATGCGCCAGATCAGGCAAAACAAAACAAGGCAAGACAACTTGAGGCTAGGCAAGACAAGGCAACCTAGGACAAGACTATAATGCCAAGTTTACTAGATTTACACAGTGGTTGGAATTTGTAATAATTATTTAGCAAATGAAAGAAATGAAAAGATGAAATTAAGAAGAAAATGTTGTAACTTATGTTCTGAAGCACAGCTTTGTGAAAGGACTAAACCTCTTTAAGAATACATCGATCAAATTTAGATGATATTTCTGAAGTCGGAATGTGGCTACCTTAAGGGTGAACAAAAAATGGTCACACAGGCGAAAATCTCACTAACCTGACAGCCCGGGTTCGAGCCACCTGTGCTAGGGTATTTCCCCCTGGTGTTCAAAATCTGTATCGACACACCCCCCCAAAAGGTCCTTCAAGGACTGCAACCCCGGCCTGCTTTGCTAACAAAAACAGAAAAATCTTTGGCAAAAAGTTAAAAAATTTTCTCCCTTTTTTGGAAGGTAGGACATTTTTTGCGGTTTTTGGAAGGATAACAAATTTTAAAAAGGGGACATGCCATTGGTGGTCTGTAGTTTCGTTCCCACGCAGAACGGCTAACTTAATTTGGGCTTAAAGGGGGGCTTTTTGCAAAACTCACCTTTGGGTTTTCAAACGTTTTTCCCCCGGGGGAACAAAAAGGGGAAGGAGAGAGAAGAGAGGAAAAGAGGGGGGGAAAAAGGAGAGAGGAGGAGAAAAGGGGGTTTTATTGTGAACTTAGCCAACCTTTTTTTTTCCCGTTTTAAAACAAAAACCCCCGTTTTTATTTGACAAGTCCCGAAAACTAGTATAATTTTTATGTAGTAGAATGATAACCGCATCCAAACTCAACACCAACATAGTAATAAAACACATGAGCTAGCTAGACAGACAGGGTTTGTGTAAAACCCCTTCCCCCTTTCTGTAGATTAAAGCAAATTTATGTTTTTTTGAGAAAAAAAGGAAAGGAGAAAGAGAGAGAGAGAGGAGAGAGAGAGGGGAAGAGGGGGAGAGAAAGGAGAGGAAGGGGTGGGGGGGTAAAAGGAAATTTTAATTTTTTGTGGGCTGTATGGAAGGGGGGAAAATTTATTTAACCCCCAGCATTGCTAAAAAAAATTTTCCCCACTAGATGGTTTTTACAATCCTCAAGGGGAATAGAAGGAATAGAAAAAGACAAGAGGGGAAAATGAGGGGGTTTGATGGAGTAAGTTTTTTTTGGGACCATCTTCTGTCAGTTAAGTCTTTCGGATAAAACTTAAACCCGGGCCCCCCCAGCAAAACATCTTGCGCACAGGCTTAAAATGTTCACAAATACATGTCTAAAGGGAAAGGGAAAAAATACATAAATTTGATGCATTCCAAAAGGAGAAAAACGTTTTGCCGGTTTGGTTCTAAAAAAGTCGAGCTTTTTAAAAAAAATCCCATGATTCTTTCCCCGAATTTCGATTGTACATTTTAAAATGAAAAATAGCCCCCCTCATCATCACATTAGTCCTTTTTTTTTTTAAGGTTAAAAATTTAAAAATATTTGGGGCGGTTAAGAGGGCCTGTAAAATTTGGGCATGAACCCATGGGAAAAAACACCCGCAGGGGGCTTGCAAAACAAGAGAACCCACATGTACGTTTAATTAAAATTTTTTAAAAAAAAAAAAAAAACCAAAAAAGAAAAAAACAAAACGCCATTAACAGGAAAAAAATGTACTACGCCCCCCAAATGGAAAAAAACGGGAAAAAAAAGAAAATCCCTTTTTTAAAACTGTACAATCATTCTACCATTTTCCCCAAAAATTTTTTTCATCTTGATGACACATAAGAAGAAACCCCCGGGGGGGGGGGGGGGGGGGGGGTTTTGTTTTAGTTAGGGGCTGAATCAACCCCCTTTGGGGGCAAAAAAAAAAAATTCGCTTAGCCCAAAAATCATTTTGGGAGAATGGAATTTTACCCTTTTTCCATGTCCCCTGCTTTTTTTCAAGCACTTGACCTAGCTCCCCGCCCTTTTTTTTTAGCGGTGGTTTTTAATGCCAAAAGAAATTTTGACACGAAAACGTAGGCCCCCCATCCCCCGGGCCCCTTAAGTAAACCCCGGGCCCCCAAAAAGAAAGCGGGTTTTTTTTACTGTTTCCCCCGGGGTTTCGATGCACTTCCCAATAAAATTTTTTTTAAAAAGCGTTTTGGGGAAAAAAAATGGGGGGTTTCAAAATTCCCTTCAAAGGGGTAGGGGCGGGTGGGTGGGGGAAAGGGGGTTTTGGTGGGGGGGGATGGGGGTGGTTAGGCTTTTTTAGGAACTTTGGGGGGAGGAAAAAAGGGGGGGGGGGGGGGGGGGGATAACAGGGGAGGGGGCCTCCGTCACCCCCTTTTTCCCCGATAATTTCGCTCGGGCCCCCCCAGGCCCCAAATTTTCCTCGCCCCTTAAACCCCCCTTTCCTATATACAGGCCCCCTTTTTTCCCCCACAATTCAAAAAAGACTCTATAAGGGAAACCCCGGGAAAGCCACCCCCCCCGATTAATTTTTTAATGCCGCATGTCCCCCTTTTTTTGCATTCTAATGCTTCGAAAAAAAACAAACACACTTTTTTTCTCCGTTCGCTGTTTGCCCGCCCCCCCCCCCCTCTTCTCTATCCTCTCTCCTCTCTCCTCTCTCCCCCTCTTTCCCCCTCCCCTCTTTTCCCCCTCTCTCCCTCTCTCTCTTTTTCCCCTCCCCCTCTCCCTCTCTTATTTTATCCTATTTACAAAAAATAAATCTAAAAAAAAGCGCCTTTTTTTTTTAAAAACGAGGCACGAAGACAGTTATTTTTAAATACAAAAAAAAAAGGAAAAAGGGCCAAAAACATAGCTTTGTGCAAAGCAAAAAAAAAAAACCAAAAAAGATTTTTTTTTGGGGGTTTCCTAGACGAGACCTCACCAAAATTTAGAATTTTTCCACCGGTTGGCAAACCCCCCCCGAAAAAGGTTTAAAAGTGGGGTTGTGTAACCCCAAAGGAGGTAGTTTTTTTTTTTGGGGGGGGTTTTTGAACCTTGATTTTAAGTTTTCAAACACGGATTAAGTCTCTCTGTAGCCAAATCATGGGGGAAAAGGGTTTTAAATGAAAAACCCGGTTAACAGCATCGAACGTGGTTCCAATAAAATGGGGGCCGGGTTTTTCGGCCTTGGTTCAGTTTTAGTCCCCCCAGTTCACCCAGCTGGTAAAGGGTACCTTTTTTTCTTTGGGTAGGGAAATAAAGGGACGAGGAAGAGGAGGGGGGGGCCCCCCCCCAAAAATTTTGGGTGGCCCTAGGAAAACGAGGTCTCTGATGCCTCGCTCCCTTACGACCAATAGATTATGGGAAACACCTTTTTTTTTCTAGATCTTTCACTACCAAAAATCCGAAACCTAATCCAGAAACCCCTTAGTTGGGGTTTTCAAAAGGTGCCCCTTAAAATTGAAAGCTGTTACAGTGCGGGGCCTGTTTTTTAAAAAGGGGGCCCCCCTTAAAACTTAGATGGGGGTTTAATTTTTGGCAAGATCGGGTTTTGAATAAAAACGGAATACTACTCTTAAAAAAAAACTTGAGGGAAATAAATATTGGACCGCCGTAGTTTGTGTGTGTGTGTTTGTGTTTTTGTGTTTTGTGTGTGTGTGTGGGTGTGTGGTGTGTGTGGGGTTTGTGTGTGTGTGTGTGTGAGAGAGGGGGAGCGAGAGAGAGGAAGGGAGAGAGGGGAGAGAGAGAGAGAGAGAGAGAGAGAGAGAGAAAAGAGAGATGAGAGAGAGATGGGAGCAGGGAAAAGGTTTAACAAAAGAGGGGACGTTCTTCATGGCGGCGAAAAAAAAAAAGACATTAATCATTTGCCTTTGGAGGCGCAGATTAACCTTTTCATCCCTGGCACATGATTACTTTGGTCAAAAAAGTTTTCCTCTTGTCGGGCAGGCCTGCACGTGCCTCCGCCAAGGGTTTTTCCACCCCCTCCAGTCCTCCTCACTTTCACCCCCCACCCTGCTGTGTGGGCCAGTGTCACTTTTCTGTGGGCTGATGATGTGGGCGCGATGTGTACGCCTGTCACTCGGCAGCTGCTCTGACTATCGTGCGTAAGGGCAGGGTGGTTTGGGCGAGCTGACAGATTGACACAGCCCACGGTTCTTTTTTACGCATCGTGTGTGGGCAGCTTAGCTCCGGAAACAAAGGACCGCCAGTTCTCTCTTTTATCTCGGTTATTTTTATATACGCCGGATCTGTTTTTTGTGTGTGGTTTGTGTTTTTTTAGCTGTTGTGGGATTTGTGTTGGTTTTTTCCGGCAGAATAGTGATTATTTGTTTTTGTCAGTTGTAAGTAAAAATTTTATTCTCCTTTTTTTGTGGATGGTTTTATTCTTTTATTGCCAGGTTTAATGGAATAAGCCCCTCATGGGCTTTAAAAAAAAACGGGAGCAGAAGGGTTTCCCGAATAATGACAAAAGGAGTATTTTTTGTAAAAATCGAACCAAAGTTCAAAGGGTTTGCCTACAATTTTTCCCCATCAACTTTATTTGAACTTCAAAGATGCTGAAGGGTGAGTGGGTAGGCTTTCACGATCGAACGAAGTAACAGTTCGAATCTCTCTAACAAAAAGACTTTTTCTTCAGGCGCCCAACGTAATCATGCACACACTTCAATAAACAAGGGGTGGCAGTCAATGAGGGAAAATGGGGCCTACCTGCATTTTTTGTGGGCCCACCCTCAAGAAAGTTAAGGGGGTTTTCTTCATTTGTCGTGAGTTAATCCGTCTCTTTTATTCTTTTCTTTACGAGTCTCTGGGCCCATTTCGTTTTTGTGGGTTGTTGTTACCACCCTCTTCCCTAACTAAAGTTGGGCTTTGGGGGGGGTTTCCGTTCATGAACACTTTACCCATTTATTTGGGATCGTGTGATTTTTTTTAGCTACTCCGATTGAAACCCGCCAAGCTTCATCAAAAATTTTTGGTTTTGTGGGTGGTGTATTGGGGGAGGGGAAAGAGGGAGGAGGGGAGAGAGAGGGAGAGAGAGGAGAGGAGAGGAGAGAGAGAGAGAGAGAGAGAGGGAGGAGGGAGAAAGAAGGGGGAGGGGGCAGCTTTTAACAATAGTTTAAAAACAGTGGTGACAATACAGGCTATACTAATAGGAAAACGTTCTTCTCCAAACCCTCTTGTTCCAATGTTCCTCCCCAATGCACAATTCAAAGCACATGCAGGTATGGGTGAGCAAAAGTAATAATGTTACTGAAGGTTGCTGTTTTCAACTAACTTCAGTGCCGCTGTCATATGGGTTTTCACAAACTAGAAAACTTTTTATTCAAAACTACCCCATGATAATGTTTAGTGGTAGTGTGTGTGTGTGTGTGTGGGTGTGTGTGCGTGCGTGCGCGGCTCATAAGCGCGTTCACGCTGATTTTTCAGGTTTCTTTTTTATTTTAAGAGGGGGAGTTTTTTCTAGATCTTTAAACAAGTTTTATTTTAATCCCCCATATTCACAACTTGGGGAAAGCACGTTTCTGTTGCAGAGAAAAAACTTCCGGCTGGCGTGTCCCGGAAGCCTCGTCACTTTCCCTTTGTGCCCCCCGCCACTCCCCCCCCAAACCGCAGCGCCACCTCCCCCCTTCCACACCGCCGCCGCCCTGTCCCCGTTTCATGCGCTGCAGCCCCCCCATACCCTCCCCCTTTGGGGATGGTCTGCCCGGGTCAGTCCTCCTCCTTACCTTGTGGTGCTTTTTACATAGTATAGCCTGGGTGGGGAAGATAATATACAATCCCCAGCCAAAGGGGTGGGTTTTTTATTTTTTCAAATGGGCAGAATGTTCTTATATAGTTGTTATGTGTCCCCCCTTTTTTTTTTTTTTTTTTTTTTTAATAATCTTTTGTTTTGTGACCTTTATTGTTTTTGAGAAAAAAGGCCATCAGAAATGGCATGGAATAGATAGAAACCAGAGTGAATTTGCCAGGAATGTCTTCCCCCAATGAGCCTCAGAAACCATCTGCCCAATAGAGACATGAATAACAATGTGTTGTCTCAGCCTTGCCATCTTTAGTGTAGACCTTTTTTTTTTATCTTGTTCATGTCTGCATCTGCACTGGAGACACTTCAGTTTGTAGTTTCAGTGGAGGGACTTTTAGTCTCTTGTTCATTAATGAAGGAATGGAGTCAGAATCAGTGCCAACTATGGGGATGCTGACTCATCCTCTCGGCCTAGGACCCTAGAGGCCACTAAATCTGCGCCCCTCTGAGATCACAAGTAACCAGAGACCAAACTTGCCATTTTATATAATTATGTGGTCTTGATGCTGTTTCTCTGTCTACCTGTCTGTCTGGTTGGCTCCTCTCTCTCTCTCTCTCTCTCTCTCTCTCTCTCCCTCTCTCTCTCTCCTCTCTCTCTCTTCTCTCTCTCTCTCCTCTCCTCTCTCTCTCTCTCTCTCCCTCTCAGACACACACACACACACACACACATACATACACACATACACACACATACATACACACATAACAATACACATACACACACTAAACTAACATACATGCGCACGCACGCTCACTACTACCACCACCTCCACCCAAAGGAACAGACCGAATACAAGCCAAGTGAGCAGGTTATAAACATTTCATCAGACAGCACAACAGGGAACTTGCCAGCCATCTACAGATCATCCATCCCCCCCCCCCCCCCTACTATTAGGCTATATACCCTTACTGGGTGCGTCCTCTACCCATAGTATAGGCCTAGAGCCCACCAGCTGAAGGATAATAAAGGGAAATAATCATGCAGATCTAATCCTCATCTCCGCCTTCCATGCATTGTCAACACTCTCCAGTGACATCTATTCTGTCGTGGGTGCTCTCCCTTGTCGAGAGATGGGCTGATTGTCGACATTGTCTTGTTGACAGTGCAGTATGTGCCAACATAAGAAACATTATAGCAGTGCAGTTTGGCACATAACGACGTTGACAGTGCAGTTTGGCATAGAATAAACTTCGATATCACAATTTGGCACATAATAAACGTCGATATCACAATTTGGCACATAATAAAACTTGACAGTGCAGTTTGGCACACGACAGACGTCGAAGTGCAGTTTGGCACATAAAAGACATCGACATTGCAGTTTGGCACCATTACAGACAGGTGTGAGGCTTTGTCTTTACTCGATATAGTTGAACTGTGTGAATGGTTCTTAAGAAAAGAAACAGTTCACAAACATCAAGAAATATTTGCTGGTGCTTATATTATGGTTTAATAAGGAAAATTTTTCATGCATGTACATATTTTTTTAAAGACACTGTAAATACACCTTGTGCATTCCTGTCATTGGGCCACAGGCGTCCTTCCTGCTTTTGCTAACTTTAGAAGCATTCTATAAACACAAGAAAGACCATTTGATACCGTGGCCACAGTGGCTCAGTTAAAATCTGCCTATGCCAAGTGTGGGTGCAATAAAGAACAAAGTGACGGGCAGTCTGCAACATTTTTCCCTTTTGTCATTATTAACACCCTGCTCCCTTTCCATGGTTTAAGCCACTTACTTACCTTAATAATTAACCACCTAAATAGGTCTAGTAGCTGTAGCAGCAGTAGATGTTAATAATAATTATTAAGTAATAGTAGTTGCTGAGATAATAGCAGCAGCAGCAGCAGCAGAAGTTCAAGCACGAGCTGAGGCAGCAAAAAATAAGCCAAGCCCTTGTTTCATGTTTAATTAACCCACTCTTTTTTTTTATTTTTTTTATTAACCCACTCTTTCCTGTTCTGATCCAAACTTTAGGTTAGCTGCGCTTTCCATTTCCTTTCATTGTCCACATCATCATCATTATTTTTGTTATCTATAATTAGACACATCCATTTTTTATTCAAATCTCACGCGTATCCCAGTGGTGTTCCTTCACCTTGGCCTACATACATAGGTATAGTATAGTAGTGCTCAACGTGTGTGGGTGTGCAAGTCAACAGTCAGTCTCCTCTTCCTCCTCCTCCTATATCCTCCACGTGTGTGGCTGACTCCTCACAGCTGCGCACGTGACGTCGGGGGTCGTGGCAGGACCTGACCCCTGACCTCCGACACCTTCACGTGCGCAGTGTCACATGACAGTTTACATTGGCGCTGCTAATGGTTATCGCCCATCGGCAGGCAGGGCGAGAGAGGGCGCTGGCATGCAATGTGGCCGCTGGCTGTCCTATCTGCTGCTATTGCTGCTGCTGCTGCTGCCTGTAGTGGTAGTGTAGTGCTTGTCGTGTCTTTCCATTGCTGGTACTCCGCCATCGCCGCAGAATGCAGCCATTGTTTTGAGTGGTGTGGGGCAGGCAGGTCAGGGCAAAGCTTATTAAGAGGGGAGTAGAGCAGAGCAGAGCAGAGTAGAGAAGAGCGCTTGATGGTGACGTTATCTGTGCTAGCTAGGCTAGCGGCCCATAATCAGGGGAACACACACACACACGCGCGCGCACGCACGCACGCACGCACGCACGCACGCACGCACGCACACACACACACACACACACACACACACACACACAGTGTGGGGGTCTGCAGGGTTTTTTTATGAGCGAAAACAGAGAGACTGTGAGAACTTATTAGACTATAGGAGGAGGAATAGAAGTTAACAGGCAACTCCACCGCTGGCCTGTGGCTCTTTGAAACAGGTGGGGGCAGCCAGCCTCCTAACCAGCCTTTGCCTATCAAGAATTTTAGAATCAGTTACTGTGCCCCTCCAACCCCCCCCCCCCCCCCTCTCTCTCTCTCTCTCCTCTCTCTCTCTCTCTCTCTCTCTCTCTCTCTCTCTCTCTCTCCGAGAAACATTCTTTTAAACACCCTTTCCTTCTTTCTTTTAGCTTCTTGCCATTAAGGTAGATGACATGTACCCCCTCAATTATTACAGTCACTGGGTTTTTCCCCTTTTCATGTCTTGCATCATTATACTTGCATGCCTTGCAAGGTTTATCCTTGAGAGATGTGACTACAAATGTTTGTGCTAAGGATTCGTGAACCAGTTATCGGTTTTGATGCTGCTTGTTTGTCTGAAACATCTGAACATGGTGTGCAGGGCCCTACTCTGTGTTGAACACAGACACCGGAAGCGGAAGCCATACCAAGCGGAAGCGATCGTGGTCACGTGCCGTTTTCTCCAATCTGCAACGCAAGGGATTGGAGCGGCGTTTTGCCGTGCAGAAATACGTCACCAAACCCGACAGACGTCAGCTGGCAGCCATGCTTGGACTGACTGATGCACAGGTATGTGTGACGTCATTTCTGTTGAACCGGGTCCATCCCAACCTGCTTTTAGGTTTGAGGCTCCATCTGTCAAATAGAGAGATGACTTGTCTCAACTTGCGAACCATTAATTTTACCATGGTCTTCTTGCAAGCTTACTACTCAGACTTTAAAACCACAAGACTGTATCATAATTTCATTCACTCATTCCATGCAATGGAGAACACACACACACACACACACACACACACACACACACACACACACACACACACACACACACACACACACACATACACACGCACACTCACACACTCTCTCTCTCTCTCTCTCTCTCTCTCTCTCTCTCTCTCTCTCTCTCTCTCTCTCTCTCACACACACACACACACACACACACACACACACACACACACACACACACACACACACACCACACACACACACTGTTTTATTGCTGGTTTTGGTTTTGGCTCCAATTTTGTTTGTTTCAAGACTGCTGATGATGTTTGGGCAGTTGCCCAGTGTGCCATTAGTCCACTATGTCTGTTGGTTCGTTTCTTCCAGTATATTCTGAAATTGTATGTGTAATTTACAAACAAGCAAGCAAATGAGTCAGACTCCATGTGCGTCGATAGTTTTTGCTTCTCAATGCAGTTCACAAAAAATAATTATGTTCTAAAACAACATGAATTGTTGATAGCTTTTATAACCTACACTTCTGCTCACAGTGTGTTCAGAATGTATCAACTCCTGTATGTTCGTTAGTCTTAACCCCACACCGACCTCAGAGACCAAACTCAGAGCTGCCACCAGGGTGGTTTAAAACCCTCCCTAACGATCCATCAAAGACCTTTTGGCATTGGGGCAAAACAGCAGGTGCGGTGACCGTTAGCAACAAGTGTGTGGTGGCTAGGAAGGTTTTCCCAGGCCTGTACTAGGCTACTGCCTTCTCCCTGATCCGGCTGACCAATCTGTCTCCTCACTGACAGGCTACCCACCCCTGCCTGCTGCTGCTGCTGCTGCTACATTCCCATCTCCTCCTTCCAGATCCTGCATTCTAGGCTATACCCTGTACTGCAGCTTGTGTGCGGACACCTCTGCTCGTTTTATGGCGCACTCTGACACTGCAGACAGCGTGGAAACTTGCCCTAGTAGTCTGCAATCTATCCCCTTATAAGTTGGTAGTAAGTAGGGTGGAGAAGGGATGTGGGGGTGGAGAGGGAGGGAGGGACGAAGAGAGAGAGAGAGAGAGAGAGAGAGAGAGAGAGAGAGAGAGAGAGAGAGAGATTATCTGGCTGTTTTGTTTAGGAACTAGCGTATCACTGAGATAGAAGGAGACAGACAGACAGAGAGAATGCTTATTCATGGCTATTTTCTTTATGAATCAGCGAATCGTTTTGTTGAGAGAAGGGGGTTTCTGTTTTAAGAACTATGCTGTTGGTTATTTAATTACTTTGTTAAGCTGTCAATGTTCAAGTGGAATCCAAAGAGGACCCACAGCATACTGCTGCCTTCACTGCAGAGACCAGCAAGCTCGTGAAGGCGAAAAAGAAGTGTGGATCTTCTGGGGATCCCAAAAAGTTATTGGTCGCTGGACTATTGAATAAGATGTTTGCTATTTGAAATACCTCTCACTTCAGCGTACTACAAGATCGGTGCTATTTACCAGCGATTATCAATGCATCGTTTTACCACAGTTTGAAGGGAACACAGTCTAGAAGACTGTTTCACAAACTGTTTATTATCCATGGCCATGAAAAAAAATGTAACATTTGAAACGAACTGGACTAATACGAAATTCGTTTGATTGGTTTTGCCCCAACTTCATTTACTTATCTATGTGCCTGTCTGTCAGAGAGACAGAGACAGACAGACAGACAGTCAGAGATGGGCTGGTGGCGAATGCAGGTGAAATTTTGGATATCCTGAAAATCTTTGGGGTGAAAATTATATTCCATCTTGCCTAAAGTCTTTCCTTTTTTTTCTTTTCCTCGCCCCTTTTTCCTTCATCATTTTCTCTTCTTTTTTTTCTCTCTCTCTTCTTTCTTGGTTCCTTTTTCTTGCTCTCTGTTTGTTTTCATCTTCCTCTGCTTCTTCTTGTTCTTTCTTCTCTGCTTCCTACTTTCTTATTTTACACCCCCCCCCCCCCCCCTTTCCCCTTTTTTTTCTTAATAACCCTTTTCTCTGAAAGGCAGGAGGATGTCAGACCAAAAGCCCAAAGTGACAGTATCATTCTGGAGCCTGACAGACAGTGTCCAGAGCTCACTCACTGCCCAGTCCATGATGAAGTAGGGGCATAAGTCAGTGGGCAGGTAGGTAAGCAGCTCTTTCAGAAATGGGAACACAAGTGCCCAGATACTACAGCCTGAATTTGTTTTTTCCTCTGCCAAGTCCCCCCCGAGCGCTGCTCTGCTGCCTGAGGAGGCTGCAAACAGAACGGAACACTTATCGCCAACGTTTATAACGCCGGCTATCATGAATCACAGCCCCCCCGACTCTACACACTCCCCAATTAAAGCGAATATTCATCACCAAAGATTAGCAGCTGCGGAAATGGCATCGTTTTCAAGCAGGCGGTGTGTTTAGAGAGCAGTACGTGCGCCTTGCTTTTAAAGAGCGATTATCAGGGGGGTCTGCTGTCTCCTCCCGGGCTCATTCATTTATCTGCAGCCTCCCATCGGACAGTCCCCCCTTGGCATCAAAAGCCAGGCCCGTAAATCACTCGCCACTTCTAACAAAACGCCTGCGCGTTTTCAAAAGACTGCGGAGGTCCACTGCTTTTTCCGCTGTTTACCTCGCCTGTCAGGGGGTAAACAGGGGCGGGTGATTCACGACCGTCATGTTCCTGCTTGATACACTGTTTGTTATTGCCTGTTCTGCCACAGCCGGGCTTGGGAACAAGGTGGCGGTGATGACGATCGCCTTCTGATGGCCCAGCTAGATAGAGTCTGGCATGGCACCGTTTTTTTGGGGGGACGTGTAGTAATGTCATGACGACGACTGTTGGTCCATTTTATGGCGCAGACAGAATGTGTGGGTGTGGGGGTTTGGGTGGGGATGGAATTGCTGCATGCCTCTTGTAGTATTAGAGGCAGTTTGGGGTTTTATTATTAAACTTGTCTTCATTTGGTGTATGCTGAACTTTAAATGTCTCCCGTGAAAGTCGACACTGGAGATATGTTTTGGAAACAGGTTTGCGCTAATCAGTTTTACTGACTGGGTTGCATAATCGTTTGGTTGGTTTATGCATCTATCCGGTTTATTTATTCATTTATTTTAACTGCCTGTTTGGGATTACCAGAAACACGTGGGAAGCTCAAGCGCCTCTGGAACAAAGATCTGAAGGGGTGTATGTGAAGAGCCAAAAGCTATCTGAACTTCCATGGTGGTAGCTTTTTCCTTATCTGGTCTGAAAATAAACCCTGTGAACATCCTGTGATTTTCTCTACGTCTTTTGCTTTTGATTCCACTTCCACAAACATTCCTAAAGACCAACTTGATTCAGGTCGTTCAAAGAACCCCCTGACTGGAAAATGTTTTTTTTTAATAAAAACGATTGCATAGCAAATAAGAAAACGCATTTCTAAAAGCTTCAATTATCCCAGATTTTACCGTAGGTTGATTTTTCCCGGGAAAATGTCCCTAATATAATTGCATTTTTGAAAACTTAGTCTGACGACAAAACTTGGGTTTAAGGAGAAATTCCCGAGACCTACAATAAACAATTAAGTACCCCTATTAGTAAAGAGGCAGACCAAGAGATTGGAAGGGCGTAGGAGGAGGAGGAGGGGAGGGGAGAGGAAGGGTATCATAAACAACGTTTATACAAATATGTGACGTTTTAATGCGCTTAGTGTGTGGAGTTTTAAAGCCTAAACGGTGCATAGAAATCAGTGGAGAACTGGCTGAGGGAGGAAATAAACTGTCCCCTGGCTCAGGCTGACTGACAAGGCCTCCCCTCCCGGCTGCCTGACTTTCCTGAGCCTCAGATCTGGGAATCATTTTCCTGCCCGTGCGTAAATGCCAGACCAAAATAATTCCCTCTGCTGTGTAACCACTAGACGTCCAAATAATTCTTTTCTTCTCCTGCAGGCTACTAATCAGTGCGTTCCTTGTCGGCTTGCCTTGCCTGCTGAAAACACTCAGATAACTCGCTCCCTCGCTCACACACACACGTAGGCTACGCACGTAAGCGTACTGGTGGCGTATATCCTAAACGTACATGTCTATAGATAGGTGTGTGTGTATAAAGACAATTGCATGAGTGTTCAGATAGAGATTCAGAAAGCCTCTACTTTTTTTTGCGTGTAGGCACACACACACACGTGCACACACACACACACACACACACACACACACACACACACACACACACACACACACACACACACACACACACAGAGTCGCCCATCCCGCTTTGGATCATATCAGCAAGTTTCTCCATTCAATAAAATAAAAGTAGGACGCTTCCACCAGCACGTGCACAATTGTTCTAATGACGTTGGCCATAACGTCTACACGTTTCATCACGTCAAAGGGGGCAGGTACAGACTCCACGCGGAACTGCCGTGCTAAATTAGATCTGGAACCAAAAACAAAACAAAACAAAACAAAAAAAAGCGAGGGAGCTGGTAAAGTAGACAGCGAGCTAGCGAGAGAGAAAGAGAGGAGAGAGGCGGAGGAGGGGTGGGAGAGGGGAGTGGGAGATGGCAGCAGGAGGGATGAGAGGGGAGTTCGACCCATAAGTGGCCGGTGAGGGAATCCAGACGTGGAGCTTGCAATGACGTTCAGACTCTTCGCGGCTGACGAGTAGCAGATCAGAGAGAAAGAGGGTGGCGCGTGAGAGAAATGAGGATTGGAGGAGATGGAGAGGGGGTGGAGGGAGAAAGAGGTAGGAGGGAGAGGCGGTATAGGAAGGCCAGAGGGAGATAATAGGGGAAGGGGAGAAGGGGGAGGAGGTGCAGCACAAACAAAATGAGAAAAAGAAAAAGTAAGGGTTGAGCCAATTTCTTTCATTACGTTACATTGTCAGCCCTAAATAAAACAAGAACAACAAAGATTCAGAAGAAAACAGATTGAAATGAGTTTTCCGTCCTTATTTTCAAAAGAATCACTATCAAAGCGTTGAAACAACAGCAGCAGCAGCAACACTTGAATATCACCATCATTATCATTACCATCATCATCATTATCCTCCTCCTCCTCCTCCTCATCATCATCATCATCATCATCATCATCATCATCATCATCATCACACAAAGTGAGGAAACACTGGGTTTGGAAAACAATGGTTTCTCATCGAAAAATGTAAATCCATCATCTTCAAGATCAGACAAGTATTCTGATGTTTTTGAGAAATCTGAATGTAATGTCCCCATGCTTAAGACTTGAAAATCATCATGGCAAGTTGGAACACAATGACAGTAGGAGCATCAAGGAAAAGTTTTTTTGTTTTTTTCAAATCCAAATTATTTGGAAAACGCCTAGAATCAACCAGACGAAGAGGATACATCGTTTCTCACAAGATGTGATGAGAAGCTGTAACTGTCCAACTTGTTTGCCTATTTCTTGTGCAGCTTCCTCGATTGTCCTGATATCTCAGTGCTCTTAAGTGCTGTCATTTCTGGATTCATTGCTTGTAGTTTTATTGTCTGTTGTGGTTTTGCATTGTTCTTCTTCCATCACGTCTTCACAAGAAGATTTTGTTGGATTTTTTGCCTTAAATCTAATAATTATGATAAATGAGAAAATCATGCTCTAGCAAAACTTAATTGCGGCTGGCCGTCTCTCCAAACTTGTCTAAATGTTTTTGTACAGACAGTTCCCTGCTTCAAATGACGTGTAGATTTTCGCTAGGATAAAGAAATGATTGATGTAAATTTTCTTATGGTTTTTCCAGTCTCGCTTCTTTGATAAACTAAATGATTGATGTAAACTTTCTCATAGTTTATCCAGTCTTCCTTTTTAATAACTGAATGATTGATTAAACTTTCTCATGGTTTATCGGATCATGCTTTTTTTTTTTTTTTTAGAACTAATTGATTAATGTTAAATTTCTCCTACTTTTTTCCAACTGTGCTTCTTTCATAACTAAAAAAAACATGTTTGATGTAAGTTTTCTCCTAGTTTATCCAATCTTTTTTATAAATAGATGAAAGATTGTAATTTTTTCCGGGTAAATTCAAACTCCTTTGGTAACTGAATGATTGATTTTTTTTCAAATGTGATTGCACACACAACTCTCTCTCTCTCTCTCTCTCTCCTCTCTCCTCTCTCTCTCTCTCTCTCTCTCTCTCTCTCTCTCTCTCTCTCTCTCTCTTGTGTGTCTCGCTCTGTCTCTTGAGTGTATACATAGCTTTGTACTCACGCCAAGTACATTCTTGCCTGCGTGCTAAAAAAGAAGAGAGAGAAAGAGAGAGATAGAAGAAACATTTATTAAGCCACACATTCTGGGGAAACCGCCATGAGAGGGAAAGAAACTCGCTTATCACCCGAGATGTCTTATCTTCTCTCTCTCTCTCTCTCTCTCTCTCTCTCTCTCTCTCTCTCTCTCTCTCTCCTCTCCTCTCTCTCTCTCTCTCTCTCTCTCCCCCACACCTCTCTCCTCTCTCTCTCTCTCTCTCTCTCTCTCTCCTCTCTCTCTCTTCTCTCTCTCTCTCTCTCTCTCACTCTCTCTCCTCTCTCTCTCTCTCTCTCTCTCTCTCTCTCCTCCTCCTCCCTCTCTCTCTCTCTCTCTCTCCTCTCCTCCCTCCTCCTCCCCTCCTCTCTCCCCTCCTCTTCTCTCTCTCTCTCCCCTCCCTCCCCCCTCCTCTCTCCCTCTCTCTCTCTCTCTCCTCTCTCTCTCTCTCTCCTCTCTCTCTCTGGCCATTGCTATCTGGTTTGTTTCCAGCATCAGCTAGTTTTTGCCCTCTAAATGAGTCCCACTCATTGTCAGCCGCTACCCACCTGCACAGTATTACAGAGGCAGCGAGGTTAGGTACGTACAGAGAAGAGAGTCTTAGCCAAGCACCCACAGTACAGTAACACAGCCACTGCCTGCCTTCAGACACCTTTACTGTGAAGTGTAGGGTGAAGATAGGTGAAGTCGTGCGCTCCACACCTCACAATTAGCTTTTCCTCCCACTTGCCTAGGCGTCTAGTCTGGATACAGGTGAAATGAATAATGTTTTGCCCCACGTAAGCCATGAAGATTGAACCTTTCCCCGTTATAGATACAGACAGGCCAACAGATAGATAGGCCAACAGACAGATAGACGGACAGGCCAACAGACAGATAGACCAACAGACAGATAGGCCAACAGATAGACAGACAGACCAACAGACAGGTCAACAGACAGATAGGCCAACAGACAGATAGACAGACAGGCCAACAGACAGATAGACCAACAGACAGATAGACTAACAGATAGACAGACAGACCAACAGACAGACAGATGGACAGACAGACAGACAGACAGACCAACAGACAGACAGACAGATAGACAGACCAACAGACAGACAGACAGATAGACCAACAGATAGACAGACCAACAGACAGCAAAATGCACATGGGCTAATTAGTGATCGTGGTGCGACCGCGTAGGAAGAAAATAGTGACAGAGAATGGCTCAATAAAGCTGCAATAGGAATGCACTTGGTTTTGTTTGTTTTTAAAGAAAACTCTTTTTTTGGTTTTAAGTTAGAAAGCAAAATGGCTTAAGACATGAATGTAACTAGTTTATAAACAATAGAAAGGGTTGCTTTTTGTTGGGGGATTTTCTTGGGTTTTTGTTGTTGTTGTTGTTTTGCCCAGCAAACGAACAAAGGGGAAATAAAGTCCCCTTTTCCCCCGTTCCTCAGCTGGAACTCCAAGGTTCACCAATGGTGAGATTTTGCCTATGCGACTGTTTCTACCCACCATTAAGGTAGCCGCATTCCGACTTCGGAGATGGTGTCTAAACACATATCTGTGTGCACCTTTTTTTTTTTTTTTTTTTTTTTTACAATTGTCATCGGTTCCTACCGGCACGAAATGGTCTACTCTTGCGAAACGCGGAACCGGTTTTTAACCTGTGCACATGAGTGAGATTCACACACGGGGCCTCGGTTTATAGTCTCATCCGACGGACTTTGAGGGGAATCTTAGACTGGAGGGGAGTCAGTACTGATGTTAACTCCAGGGTAAAATCCCTTAAAAGGAGCGCCTTCATGGGGGTTCGATCCCGGGCTGTCAGATCACGAGCGTACCGCTCTAACCACCAGGCTATCCCGCACCAAAAATCCTTTAATTTTTTTTTGTAATCAGTCGTCTTGATATACTTATTTTGACAAACATCTGTACTTGGTGCTATGCATGTTGTTGTTTTTTGTGAGTTTTGTTTTTGTTTTTAAAAAGCCCGATGACAAACAAATCAAAACCTGCCACGCCCTTTCCTTTCATCTTCTTCAGCACACGTAAGAGTAGGCCATAGTGTGTTGGTGGGAACATATGACAAGATTTACAAAACTGCATACACACGGGGACTGGATGTAAAAAGGACATGAGTGATTATTCCACTATCCTCCATATAAAAGAATAAATAAATAGATTTAAAAAATCAATAATCTATGATTTGTATTTTATATAATTTTTGGGTGTTTTTTTTTGTTTTTTTTTTACATCAGCTTCATAGAGAATAAAGACAGGTCAACGTTTTTATAAGCCGCCGCTGTAGTCTAGTGGTTAGGGCGTTGGACTCGTAATCTAAAGTTTGCAGGATCGATCCCAGCTATCAGCTATGGCGTTGTGCCCTTGGAAAAGGCACTTTACGGCTATTTTCTCACCCCACCCAGGTGTAAAAGGGGTACCAACCTTGTGTTGGGGGTTAACCCTGCGATAGACTGGCGTCCTATCCAGGGGAGAGTCTATGACTCTCAGTCGCTTAACGCCACAGAAACGGGGATAAGCACCGGCCTGATGAGCCTTAGGCTCGGGACAGACTTTTAACGTTTTTATATTCTATGAAAGAAACCTTGAATAGTATTGGCTTTAGAGGCTTTGGGATCAATCAACCGCGATATAATATTTCACAGACATGCTTCAAAAATAAGGTAGTCAGTCAGTCCACAGTGCAGCCCGATACTTACTGAGAACACCGCGTGTTTGTGTGTGTGTATGTGCAGGTGAAGGTGTGGTTCCAGAACAGACGGATGAAGTGGAGGCACGCTCAGCAGCGAGCCAAGGCCCAGGGCCAGACCCCAGAGCTGGGTCAGGACGTCCCGACAGACCCCCAAGGCGCCCCCCAGGACAAGAAAGAGGACCCCCCCAGACACACGCACGTCAGCGGCGACCAGTCCCCAGCAGATGCCGCGCACCCCCTCACCCGCAAAGAGGAAGTCCAGTCCCTCGTCACTTCCCGTGACGTCACCCAAACATGTGACGTCACGATGGAGGAGGAGGATTCAGTGACGTCACCGCAGTACGAGCTGGAGGGTTCTGGGGACTGTGGCTTGAGTGCCGTGGATCTCAGCATGACGCAAAGTGACGGGGCAGGGGCTGGCGGCTATGGCCAGCAGCAGCAGCAGCAGCAGGAGTTCGTTTCAGAGCCTGGCAGCAGCGATAGTGACAGTGAGTCTCTGGATGTGTAGAAGCTTGCCTGTGTCCCTTGGTGCCTCCCGTTTGTGTTGCCTTACTGACATCACTGCTGCACCTCTCGTGCTTTTTTTTTCCTTTATGAAGATGAAGAAAAAACAGTGTAGAATTATGGATGTGTATACGGGACTTTGATGATGAATGTTGTGACAATGTGGTCAAAAACAAAACAAAACATGATTGCCCACTTTTTTTTTTCCGAAGGAGGCAGAGGGGTGGGGGGGTGGGGGGTAAATGGGGAGAAGGAGGAAGGACTTTCTGTTGTTTATGCTCCGGAACATTGTCCTTTAAATACAAATGAGGTATAACAACAGTGGAAGAAAATATCGTTTATGATAAAGTGGGAAATGTGTGTAGGAAATGGTATCACAAGCATCAAACGGTACGATATGTTTTGTATTCTTTCGGAACAACCGGCAATACAACTGTATATTAATTCTGACAGAGTGCTCCGTCTGGGTGTAAGATACATTTTGATGCTTGATTTTGCTGGCCAGTGTGTGAGTGTGTGTGTGTGTGTGTGTGTGTGTGTGTGTGTGTGTGTGTGTGTGTACAGTGTGTGTGTGTGTGTGGTGACACACAGAGAGACAGAGAGCATAAGTACGCTTATGCATGTGCTCCAAAGCGCAGAATGTAGTATATGTTGTGGTGTGTATTATTGTTGGTATTGCAGCTGTAGTTGGATTTGTTGCTTTGATGAAAAGCACTTTGCCTCACGCCCACACACACGCGTGCATGCACGCGCACACACACACATACACACCACGCGCACACACACACACACATACACACGCACGCGCCCACGCACGCAAGCACGCCTCCACACACGCCCCCCCCCCCCCCCCCCCCCCACCACACACCACCACCACACACACATGTACTGAAGAACATAATCGATATCTTGTAATGCATATTCCTGTTTTTCTGTTTTCTGTTTTGTGCCTCGGCTAGACTCATTGGTTCACGAATTGTGGGGCTCTAGGCTACCTGTGTGACTTTTTCTACCATTAAGGTAGCTGCCTTCCGACTTCGGGCATATTCTCCTTTTAAAACATGACATCTTTAACATGTATTCTGCTCTTTTATAGGTTCACTTACCTTTTTTTTTTTTTTTTTTTTTTGGGGGGGGGGGGGGAGGGGCAGTTGTTTTTAAGTTGTTGCATCTGCTGCTTTTGTTGTTTGATTATTTTACCAGACTGTTCATTATATATATATATATATATATATATATATATATATATATATATTATAAATATCTGTGTGTGTGAAACACTCTGTGTATGGTGTGTGTGTGTGTGTGTGTGTGTGTGTGTGTGTGAAACACTCTGTGTATGTGTGTGTGTGTTGTGTTGTATTGCCTTTTTGCCTGCCCCTATTACTACAAATTTGTAACGAAGGGGTTAAGAGAACACTACTGAATGGAAAGTCTTTTTTTTTTTAATTATTATTTATCGTTATCATCATCATCTTCATCATATACATTATCATGATTATGATTATTATTGTTCATTATTGTTCGTGTTTGTGCTGTATTGTTCTTGTTAGAAATTTCCGTCCCAGTTAAAATGTTTCAATTTATGGGCTCTCAGCCATTTTATCAATGCAGGGTGGGTCATTTTTGTTCTCTGAATGCACCATCTGGTCAGTTGATGAAATGACTCGACTTTCCCACCTCTTGATTGTTAATGTACCATCTCTATTTTATTTTATTTTATTTATTCATTTAATTCTTTTATTTCGAGGATAATGGAATAAGCATTCTTTTATTTCGAGGATAATGGAATAAGCATTCGTAATAAGCATTAGTAATGCTGTTAGCCCATAAATATATAATATATATATGTGTATATATATGATATTAGCAAAATTGAGTATGTGTGTGTGTGTGTGTGTGTGTGTGTGTGTGTGTGTGTGTGTAGTTGTGTGTGTGTGTGTTATATACACTCAATTCTGCAATACGTTCTTTAAAAGTACCATGTTCCTTATAACATCATTTATAAAAGACAGTACTAATAATCACTTGAAGTCATCAAGGCTTTATCTCTCCTTCTGTCACTTGATTTGGTTACTTGTAATAAAAGGTACAAAATCATCATTTGTGTTCCAACAGTCTGCAAGTCTACGGAATAGGTGAAAGTGGATGTAAATGAAAGCCGAGTATTTCTGCATGTTGTGAAATGAATACCTGTACTTCTGATCAGTTTCTGCATCGTTTTACTTGGACTGTCATTTTACGATTCGGCTTCTCTGAACAACTGAGTATAATATACATGAGATGAAAACTATCAACATTGTTTCTGAAAAAGTTTTGTTCGTGATTTCTCCCTGTTGCTTGGTTGGTCATGGACTGTCACACGTTTAGGCACTCAGATTCATTTTAATGGAGTTTTGTGTTCATTAAAAGAGCCGTTTCAGTGTATTGTATTGTGTTGTTATTTGTGTATTTCCTTGACGTCTCAGTTATTATGAACTGTTGCCTTCTTGTGCAATAAATTGCAATGATTTCACTCAGCGTTTGAATACATGTAGTTCTTTCTTTGAATACTCTCTCTCTCTCTCTCTCTCTCTCTCTCTCTCTTCTCTCTCTCTCTCTCCTTTCTCTCTCTCTCTTCTCTCTCTCTCTCTCTCTGAGTGTATGGATGAGAGCATAAGTTTTTGTCGTTTTTTTTGTTTTTTTTAAATCTGTTTGTTGTTTTGTTTGGGCTTGTTTTTTGAAAACGGGGAATACGGATAGGTCTAGATCTATGTCTAGTTATTCTATATTTGGCTTAAATATGCGTTTCTTCTCAAATGACTACACTGCATACAATTTGATGTTAACAGCAACAACACGCAAATAACTTATAACTTAACACATACAAAATAGATGAAAACCAGTACTTTGGCAGCCTGTTGGCATTTAGTTTGGTTGTTTGGGGAGGGTTTTTTGTTGTTGTTTTTTTTTTAATCTTTGTTTTTATTTTGATTTCGCTCATCCCTGGAGCTCCAAGGTTCCCAATAGTGAGATTTTGCGTGCGACAATTTACCCACCATTAAGGCAGCCGCATCCGACTTCGGGGGTGATGTCTAAACACGACACCACTGTGCATGCATTTTAAGATGGTAGCATCCATTCCTTCCGACACGCAACAGGCTAGGCCCACTTTTCTGAGATGTAAAACAGGCTTTAACGTGTGCGTAAGATATTCTGTGTGCGTTCACACACGGAACCTCGGTTTACAGTCTCATCTCATTCAAAATAGTCTAGGGATAATGGAGTCGGTATCTGTGTTCACTCCAGCGGAGAAATGCCCTCGAAAGGGGGTCTGGACGGTGGCTCAAACCCAGGCCATCAAGTCACGAGCTCACAGCTCAAACCACTACACTATCGTGCCCCCTTTGTGTTCATATCAAACACATTATTTCTTTTCAATGTAAGTCAAACTATAACAAATTAATTTATCACCTTTCACGACTTTTTCTGCAACCACATTTCAGAAAAAAATATAAACAAAACTTAGCCAAAAAAATAAACAAGCAAAACCATAAGCGAACGAAACAATGGTGCAATTGCAATAAAACTAGACCCCCCAAGAAAAACCCGAATAGTTTAACATCAATGATAAATAGGTAAAAAGGTAAAGTAAAGGTGTCCCATAACCTAATGATAAATAACGAGTTTTAAAAAAATATCAGTGCAAGAGAACTAACCCCCCCCCCCCCCCCCCCAAAAAAAAAAAAAAAAAAAAAAAAAGTCTAACATCAATGATAAATGACAAGTTAAAAAAAAATTAGAGAAAGACACCAGTGAAGATTCCTTTTCCCGAAACTGTAGGCTAACTGTCCCTCTGCTGGAATATATTATCCCAGTTAACGTTAGCAAAATCAAAGTGAGGTCACTTAAAAGACTTCTACATCGTTCAAGGATTTTCCTGTTGATCTTATCATTTCTAAGCAAACCAGTAAAATAGTCACTGTGTTAGTTATTATTAAATTTTCACATATATTATACGCCATCCCATTTACAATTGCTTGGTCGTATAAAACCCAAGTGTTTGTGTTTATCAATACTTTGTAAATGAGTATTACTGAATGTGTAAGAGTTAAAACAAGGTGATTATGTCTTTTGATTTTTAATAGTGGGGATATTCAACTTTCCAACACAAAGCCCAAGAACTTTTTACCAGACTAATGTATTTTGTGCCCATACTGACGAAAACTAAATGATCAAATGAAATATTCAATGTATTTTTAATGTGGTTAAAAAGCTATACACTCAGGGCATGTAAACCCAAAAAAAGATAAATAACAATACAAGAGCAAAAAGAATAAGAAAATGACAGCCAGGTACGCTGACATTGTACAGCATAATTCTAATTATAATATCCAGTGAGCTGGCACTGCCTTAAAGAAAACCTGGGCTAACAACACTCTTCATTTTCATCACACTAAATTTGAACAACATAATATATCAGGCTTAGAAATACACATGGAAAAAAAAGCGCACACAGAGAAAAAGCCAACAGTTACGTCATACACCCATGGCGCAACAAACCTGTAAGCCTTCGGGTGAAAGTGTTGAATCTTGTTTATTTTATTCTATTTATTCTCTACGACTTTAGGTCACAGCAGATTTCTTCTGCGTGAAATTCGGGCTGCTCTCCGTAGGGAGAGCGTGTCGCCACAATAGCAGTGCCACCCTTTTTTTTTTTTTTTTTCCTTTTTCCTGTCTGCAACTGTATTTGTTTCCCTATCAGAGTGGCTTTTACTTTGTTGCCGTGTGTGGGTTTTTTTTACGTGCGCTAAATAATGATGTGTAACACACGGGGCCTCGGTTTATCGTCTCATCCGAAAGACTGGCACCCAGACCACCATACCGCTCATGGTCTAGTGGATGGGGAAAAAGTTTTTCGGATTCAAACCACCGCACACCCGGACTTCTTGCCTCCTAGGCAGGCGCGTTACATAGATCTAGACCGCGATCCACGTTATCATCACCAGTGTCACGAAGGTGGAATGTTCAGACAACAGTGACGAGGAAGGAATCTTCAAGACTGACCATAGTTATGCTAGAAATTGATGATACCAGCATTAAGAAATGAGCAGACAATAACAAAAATACAGTGACAAATAAAAAGAGAAGCCAAAATAGTCTGGAACTTGTTTGTAGAAAGTGGATTTTAAAAAAAACAACAAAAAACTGAACCCAAAAAAAGTGAACTGAGAGAGCCTAGGCACCCGGACGGAAGAAAAGGAGAGTTCATGATTTCATTCAATTAAAACACTTTAATTTGCTTTCCCTCAGAAGTGAAAAAACCTAAACAAGAAACACCAACAAACAAAGCTTCAAACTATGATAATTATTATGTGGAGCCTCTCAGGAGATCTAGACTCTATACATGTTGTATCAGACTGGCTCCTACCTGTTCTATGGCACCATTTCCCTTTGGACAATCTTCATACAAGTACACAGTTTCTTCCATCTATTTTTTTGTCTGTTTATTTGTTTGTTAAGGATATTTTTTTTGTTGGTTGTTTGCTTGTTTACTGTTTGCTTTGGTTCATGCTTTTTTGTTCGTTTATTTTTTGTGTGAGGGGGTGTTGTTTTGTTGTTGTTTGGTTTGTTATTCGGTTTTTTGTATGGTTTTGTTTTGGTGTTGTTGTTTTGGGGGGGATCTTTTTCGATGGGGGGGGGGGGGGGGGGGGGGGCGGAGGGGGTGCTTTTGGTATTTTAAAAAAAAAAATGTAATGTTCAGTATAAACAGTATTCCTATTCATGAACCCATGTTTATTTCTTAAGATAATTCAGTACCAAACGACTGAGCTGTGTTATCTCGTCTGTTATAGAAACAAACGTGTTTTTTTTCTCTTTAATTTCCGTGAATTATCCTTGTCAGAAAATAGCTTTTAAAATCAACTCTAGATCTATATTTTACTCCAAAGATTTAACATTCGCTAACAAAAACAACTTTTTAAATTATGTTGTCTTTTGCGGGGAAAAACAATAAGCCAGTTTGGAAAGACAGAACTTTTATTAGCTTTGATTTTCTATTTATTCATTCTTTTTTTTTCTGTTGTTTCGAGGATAACGGAATTAGCACTTGTGGGCTTTCTCACGTCTAGTCCCTGTGTGAATGTTTTAACATCCCCCGAGAATACGTATTTTTCTATATGGCTGCTTTCTATCCAGAATAGCTTTCGTACAATGATAAATAATAAATAAAATAACAATAACACTAAGAAGGGAAAATAAGAAGAGAGGAAAAAAATTACAAGAACGATGTTTTTTTCTGAACAAAAAAAAGGAGAACATTTCACCACACCCAGCTGAGTTTCTAGACAATCGATTAAGCATCTAGATCTAGACGTATTACACATGCGATGTGCTTCCTAACATACAATCAAATAAAAACTAAAATCAGATCAAAATTTTTTTAACAATATAATAGTAATAAAGAAAAATATGATTACCATGCTTCCTATGATAATTTTATTTTTAGAGGTAAACCACAAAAAATGCGTTTAAAAAATGCGTTAAACATTGGGGTTCTTCTTCTACTTCTTCTTCTCATTGGTTTAATGTCCGTTCACTACAAGGTGATTTAGACAATGGCACATTCACGTTAGCCTAAAGATGCACTGAAAAGGGGATGTGGGGAAAAGGTGAAAGGATAAAGAATGTAATGAAAGATGATAAGTTTATACAATTTCATTTATAGTAACTGACCTACTGGTGACTGGCAAATACTTTCTGCAACTGATACTAGGACATGCGACTCGGAATCGTACAGGACACTTTGGATATTTCCATATTTTTTTCTTAAATCTATCCCTTTGCTTTTATACGAGGCATTAAGCACAGGGCAATCAAACAATATATGATGGACTGATATAATAGCAGAACAAGTGCAGAAAACATTTTTTAAATATTTAGTTTTCCAAGCATTTAGACGTAATTTATGAATTATAATTTCTATATTTCGTGGGCAACATAAACGATTTAAGTGAAATCTAAAAAACTTTGAATAAATAGAGTTTGCAAGAATTGAAATAATCTCAAATGAAGATAAACGTAGACCTATACTATTAATTAAACATTGGGGTATTTGTGTGTGTGTGTGTGTGTGTGTGTGTGTGTGTGTGTGTGTGGTGGTGTGTGTGTGTGTGTGTGTGTGTGTGTGTGCCAATGTTTCAGGCGCTTTTAAAAGCATTTTTTGTTTACCTTATATATATATATATATATATATATATATATATATATATATATATATATATATATATATATATATATATATATATATATATATTAATTTAAATATTAGCGACTCGTTATTCAAAACAAACAGTGACCACACTGACTGATTCTCATTGACTTTTTACAGTTATATGACAGATCTATAAATCTATAAACTTAAAAGCTGATTTAATTATGAACTATTTGATTTCAAGGATTCCCCGAAATAGGAATGCGACTATCTTCATATTGAGCAAAAACGGTCGCATACGCAAAACCAAATCTCACCATCGGTAATTCTGGGAGGCCAAGCCGAAGAACAGGAGGGGGAAAAAATCGAGGATAATAGAATAAGCAATCGTGTGTGTGTGTGTGTGTGGGGGGGGGGGGGGGTGGTCGTCCATCCTGTCCCCGTGTGCATGCAGTTTTGTTAAATTGTCATCAGCTCACAGGCACAAAGATTCTACTCTTCTCAATGGCGGAAGAGGTTTTAACGTGTGCGCAAGATGTTCTGTTCACGAGTGTTTTTTTTCCGGGTGAGCTTTAGGCTACTTTTTCCACAATGGGAAAAATTCTTTTTTCCCTGCTCGGCCTCTTTTTGATTTCATTTGTTGGGTTTTTTTTCGGGTTTTAATCTTTTTCTTATCACACACACACACACACACACACACACACACACACACACACAGACAGGGATTGGAACAGACAAATGAACAAGCCCGTGCCCACGAACATGTGTGTGTGTGTGTGTGTGTGTGTGTGTGTTTGAAAAGGACAGACAAGACAGATGGACGGAGACCCCCCTCCGAAAAAAAAATAAATAAATAAAAGACAGGGGAAAAATGAGGGGGAGAGTGTGCAGGAGGGAAAGACAATCACACAATGTTTCTTATTTGTTTGCATGGGTTGGTTTTTGGGCTTGAGTTTGGGGTTGTTGTTTTTGTTTTTTGTTGGGTTTTTGGAGGGGGTCTTTTTTTTTGGGGGGGAGGGGGGTCTTTTTAATGTTTAAGTTTGTAGTTCTGACTGTTGTAAAGCTGGAATAAAGCAACGTCTGATGATATCGTGGGATGTGATCAGTGAGGAGTTTGTATAATTAGATCTACCCCGATAAGAAAAGGGTGGATCTGTATGTACACCAGTGTTTAGCAAGGTTTTCCAGCGTAACAAACCCACGGGATGGGGCGTCAGGATGCAACATTGTACATTATGTAGTCTTCTTTTCTGTTCTGTTTCTTTTTCTTATCATATGACATGAGGCAATGTAATGTAATGCTGTTTTGTTATGTTATGTTACGTTATGTTATGTTATGTTATGTTACGCTATGATATATGTAATGCGTTCTAATGTAACATGATGTAATGTTATGCACCATACAGTTGTAGGGCTGAAACCCGAAATACACCGATCTTTCTTTTATCTCAACAGCAGATCTTTCCAGCTGTTGTTCTGATGATGATGATGATGATGATGATGATGGCATCATCATCATCATCATCATCATCATCATCATCATCATCATCATCATCATCATCATATAATAATGATAATAAAAAAGATTGTTATTATTATTAAGTAGTAGTAGTAGATCTAGTGCTACTACTACTACTACTAGTAGTAGTAGTAGTAGTAGTAGTAGTAGTAGTAGTAGTAGTAGTAGTAGTAGTAGTAGTAGTAGCACTACTACTACTATGTGATGATGATGATGATGATGATGGATGACGATGACGATGGCGATGATGATGAATAATGGCGGTGTTGATGACTGATCAACACAAGTCTTTCCAGTAATGGTATGGGGGAAGGGAGGAATCAAAGGGGAGGGAACTTTTTTTTATTTAACCAGACGTTGCACAAAGACTTTACACCATTCCAAATGACCATTCGCTCATAGTATCGACCCTGAACACGATAAAAATAAAAAGCTGCTGCTGCTGATGATGATGACAATGAGGGGTGAAGGTGCATGCAAAGAACCGGCAGAGGGTAGGCTGCGCAGATGACCAAGGAACAACGGATAGTCCAAGAACAACCAACTGGACTACCCGCCCACACTACTTAAAACTGCCCTCTCCAGCAGAATTAAGCCCTCCACCAGGTGACATCTGACAGTTATTAAGCACAGGTCATTTTCCCCAGTGACCTCAGCGCTCCAAGAAAGGTTGAAAACCAAAACACCACCCGCTTCCAATTTCCCAACAAGGCGCCCATCCAGCCATCAACAACTCCTCACGATAACTGCTTGCCGTTGCTAAAACCGCCCTTAACGAGCCAATCACACGGCACGACAGTAAACTGAGAACCAATCGGCTGTCACGGTGCATTTGCCAACGGTCCGGCCTCGTTTTCATTCGGGGGGGGGGGGGGGGGGGGGGGGGGGGGGGGATTGGGGGAGGAGAGTGGCATTAATTGTTTCCAAGGTGTGCGATCCCCAGGGACGGGGTAACGGTTGCACACTGCATTAGCGTCGATCCCGATCCCAGGGTTTGCTGGACTTGGACACTAAATGAACACAGATCTTGTGGTGGTGGTGGTGGTGGTGGAGGGTCTGAATGTCAGGGTCTTATTAGCAACGGGGTAAAACTGACATCTCTTGTCAGAGGGTAGGACTATAGGGATAAGGAGGGGCAGAGAGAGAGAGAGAGAGAGAGAGAGAGAGAGAGAGGAGAGAGAGAGAGAGAGAGGAAAGTTGGGGGTAGAAGTGACAGGATTCAATCTAGAAAAAGAAGGTGGATGGGGGTGAAGGTTGTTTGGGAGGAGGACCAAGGATCCATTTTTTTTTCAAAATGTACTGATATTATAAATTTGAATTTTTATTAGTTGTTTCAGACAATGGTAAACAAAATAGATCTAGTAAAAGATGGAGTGGGGTAAAAATCTGTCTGTCTGTCTATTTGTCTGTCTGTCTGTCTGTCTGTCTGTCTGCCTGCCTGCCTGTCTGTCTGTCTGTCTGTCTGTCTGTCTGTCTCTCTCTCTCTCTCTCTCTCTCTCTCTCTCTCTCTCTCTCTCTCTCTCTCTCTCTCTCTCTCTCTCTCTCTCTGTGGCTGATCAGTTGTATTTACCAGTTAATTAATCTTGGAAAAAAAACAAAATTAATGTGATGGTTTTCAGAACGGGAGGGCACTTAACTTCAAGGGAACGTTGGTATTATGGGACTGAGCAAATAAAAGTATGTTTTTTCACAACAAAATTAAGCCTAAGTACTGTCTTTGTCTGAGGTTTGCAGAAAGGGAAGAAAAGGGGTCATGGAAACATTATAATCATTGATAAGGTTAAGCCAACAAATCTTAAGTTATTTTGAAAATAATTTTTACACACAAATTGAAATTATCCTGACTTACGCACCTGAAGTTTGGGGATTAGATAAAGATTGCAAAGGAGTAAAATCGTACATACATTTGCTATAAAAACGATTCCTGAATGTTCCCATACGTGCCCCAAACAAACAGGTCTATGGGAAAACAGGAAGATCTCCACTTCATATCAAAACATCAGTCAAGTGTGTTCTGACCGTTGGAGGGCTGTTGCTTCCCAGTTGTCCTGGTCGATGTTCGTCATCATTAGCATCATGACATTCTTATCTCTTTGTCATCATGACTGTCATTCGTCATATTCTTATAGGTTTTGTTGTTTTTCTCATCATCATCGTCGTCGTTGTTATTGTGTCATAATTATCATCATCATTATTTTCATTTTCGTTTTTATACATGGCACAAGCATCTCAGACCTGCTCAAAGCCCAGAGACAGAAAACTCAGAGATGCGGTCCATAGTGTCACCAAACTAAGACAACGACCTCTGCCTCCCTAGACTCTATACCTTTTAACTTAACACAGGAACAAATGTAGCTAGCTTAGTGGATCCCAACACACCGATCTTACAACAACAGAGCTGTCCCTGCAAAAATTCTGTAGAAAACTGTAGTAGGGAAAGAGAACTACACGTACAAACGGGAAAAGATATTATATATATATATATATATATATATATATATATATATATATATATATATATATATATATATATATATATATATATATATATATATGTATGTGTGTGTGTGTGTGTGTGTGTGTGTGTGTGTGTGTGTGTGTGTGTGTGTGTGTGTGGTGTGTGTGTGTGTGTGTGTAAGGGTGGCGCTGCTCTTGTGGGTGTTTTTTTAAGTACCTCACCATACAGGTAGCCATCTTTTCAGTTGTTGTTTGTTTTTTTGGGGGAGGTATTTTTGTTTATTTATTTTTTTTTGTTTGTTTTTGTTTTTGTTTGTCTCCTTTCATTTATTAATGGAAAACAGAGGTTGTTCTGATAAGAGCTTGGCATGGCTGAAGATAACACTTTTTTTTTTATACCACCTTATGTCACAGCAGATTTCTCTGCGTGAAATTCTTCGGGCTGCTCTGCCTTTTTTCTACAGAATTTTGCCAGGGACAACCGTCTTGTTGGCGTGGGTCCTTTTACTTACGCTAAATAATGATGTGTAACACACGGGTCCTCGGTTCATCCTCTCATCCGAAAGACTAGCAACTAGATCTAGACCACCACTCATGGTCTAATGGATGGGGGAAAGTTTTGGGCCCAAACGGGATTCGAACCACCGTACACTCTGACCCGGACTTTTCATTTTCTAGGCAGGCGTCTTACCTCTAGATCACTGATCCAAGCATATAAAAGAATAAATAAAATAAATAAATAACAGTTCTGATAATCATAGGTCTTGGCACTTTGCTTTCATCAAGAACATAGCTTTTGGCCAGAACCCTTGAAACAACTCTGCTCATTTGCCACCCTCCAAGTTAACGGGACAGAACTCAAAACTTCCCTTCGGGGAATTGCAAACAATGCCAGAAGGCTGGCAGAACTAAACAGACTGCACACTGATCACCAACCTAAAGATGTTAGTACAGCCATTCTCCGCATAGGCGCCATCATGGGACCTTTCAAACTTGCGCGCCCCCTGTCGCTATCTGGCTGAACGAGGCTTTAATTAGGGGCGGTGATTGGGCCGGCGATTATCGGCCCTGACACGGGAATTGGAGGCCGGTGATTTGTGGAGCGGTTGCAAGGTGGCGGCGCCAGGATCAACAAATAGCGCCTGACCCAAACGGCTGCCATCCTCAGATGGATTTCGCTTGTCTGGGAGCAGGGTGCTGGGTGGGACAATTTAATTGGCTGTAGCCTCCCTGCTTGCGGTAAGGGCGATGGGAGAGATGAGGGTAGCTATTTATGGAGGATCAAGTGGTGGTGGTGGTCAGAAGATCCGTATCACGGGTCTGCCCACCACCACCACCACCACCACCACCACGGCTGTTTTCGTGTTTATGGGTCTACTCCGAAATGAGAATCAGAGTAGATGTTTTGAACACTGTTACTTGGCTGTACAGAGCCTGGACAATTTGATACAAGCACTGGGGAGGGCTTCTACCAGACATCGGATGGTTATGGTATTCTCAGAAACGTCTGTCTTCCTCCGCCCCCCCCCCCCCTCCCCCACGCCCCCCTTCCACTCCCTCCAGGCTGGAGGTATTCCGAAGACCACCTCTGTTAATACAGTGGATAATTACCAGTTACAGTGGATAGAAGTGGACATGTAAGTTTAATAGAAAAAAATCCTGATCGAGTTATTACAATGTCCATTGTAACATTTGGAAAGGCAAAATAAGGTACTTGTTATCTATATGATCTAATTATCTATAAATGCATTTGAAACCTCTATCTCCAGATCTTTAAAGAAAGAAGTGCTTTTGACATCAGCAATTCACGCACCAACTCTGCATATCTCTCTCTCTCTCTCTCTCTCTCTCTCTCTCTTCTCTCTCTCTCTCTCTCTCTCTCTCTCTCTCTCTCTCCTCTTCTCTCTCTCTCTCTCTTCTCTCTCTTTCCCTCTCTCTATCGGATGAAAAAAAGCACATGATTGCTTATTCTGTTATCCTCGATATAAAAAGAATAAATAAATCTCTACATTGTTGTTGCTGTTGTTGCTTTCTTAAAGAGTAGAATGATAGTAGCATTATGATGTTGATGATGATGATGATGATGTAGCATTATAACCTGTGCGGTGGTTGGGAGCAAGGTGTCAGAGACCTCAGCTTCTCTAGGGGCCAGCGAATTGAGGGCGGCGCCCATCTCCTCTCCCTTGATGTTTCACCTTCCCTGTCCCTTAAAGAGGGCAGGTACCCATTTACAGCTGGGTGAACTGGGGAACTGTACTGAAGCCAAGGCACATGAACAGCCACCCACCCAAGAGGTAACTACGCGCAACGCTGCTTATTCTTAGTTTTGGGAGAGCTAGTGCTCTGACCACTGAGCTATCTATCCCCCCCCCCCCAGTGTACTAGATCTACATAGTTTAGATTTCAATCTAATTTTTCTTATTTATTATTACGTGTGGAGGGGGGAGGGGGGGCATCATCTTCCTGATGTTTTATTGATTTCGACATTTTATTGACTGTTTTCCTCTTCTCTTTTTCTGCATTCGCTTACCAGGTGGACTGCCTATAAGGTGCAGTATTTAAAAGAGTCAATCACGTAAACTTCTTATTCAGTGACTACTTGGGGTCTCACAGTGATTTCCAGGTGAGATGAGTGAGAGCGCATATTCTGGGTGCCCCCCCCCCCCCCCCTGTTTAAAGCAGGGAACACCCAACAACAACAACAATAACAACACAAAACAACAACAACAAATCTTAAGCTTGTGATGTTTACCCCATTATTTCATTACACCTGACCTAAGCTGGGAGACGGTGCAAGCGCCAACGATATATAATAGTCTCTGGCCGGCAGATAGAAGTCAGACACAGACACAGATGCATGACTGCGGCCACTCATAAACCAGGAATCGCAGACATGTTTGTCTTGTCTGTGTCCGGCACCGGGAGGAGACAGGGTGAGTGAGGGCGATAGCGCTGCTGAGGAAGGAAGGATGGAAGTCATTTCTTCTGCGAGCATTCTTCTGCTATCGACTTGGGCTGCTGCTGCCTTCCTACTTTGTTGACGCTAGATTGGAATTCGGCTCGTAA
>CM060324.1:41471040-41531040 GCA_030674155.1 Stramonita haemastoma
TGCAACACTTTTTTCTTTTTCCTGATCGTTCACTTATTCAGATAGGTGCCTCGTAAATCAAGGATCATTTCAAAGAGATCGCCATCTTGGTTTCCTAGTGATCTTGACAGGTACAGCTAATTGGTACGTTTCCTGGGCTGAATGGCTGGGATGAGAATGAAGCAGAGAGCTGTCTGAAGGTTGATTCAGCCATGGCTAGGCTGTGCAGGCTGCTTTATCAATTTATGTCGATATAAAAGAATAAAATAAATAAATGAATAATTTGTCACCAAGAGACCGAGTGTGCTGAACAGTAAAGACAGGATTTTGAGGAAGTATACGCAGTGCACATTATTACTCATCAATTCTCAGTCAATTATGTATTCTTCATGATTTATTTTCAACATTAATCATTTTAAAGAAGGCTATCAAAATTTGATGCATGTGCCACTGTACACTTTAATCTTTGAACTTCACACCTCACTGGAATAAATCTGCAATTATGAAAACTAATGTGTATGGTTGTAACATATTTCCTGTAAGTTCAAAATTTTGAACTCCAGTTGTTGGGCTTTGAAATAAAGTGTGCGCTACACTTGCTGAGACCCGTGGGGAAAAGTGTCAGAAAGCAAGTGAGAGAACGTCTTTCTAGCAGATGATCGAACATTCCAGCATCCCAAAGTAAGCCTGTTGATGCGTTCCTGGCTGAACGACAACCCATAGTCACAGGTGGCATCTCTTGCTTAAAGCTTGACGTATTATAGTACTGCTGTGGATAAAAATGGCCTTCGCGATACGCGCACGACAGTTATACGACAGTGATACTGTGGTGAGAAGGGTTGGACAAAAAGTACTCCTGACTCCGGCCCCCTCTGTTCCTGCAGGGTCAGGACCAGGTCAGGAAAGAAGGCCCATCAGAACAGTTCTGCTACAAGATCTGCCTGCATCTCTTCGTTATCCCTGTCAGTTGTCATTTTTTTGGGGTAAATTTTTAGTTGCTGTCTGTTTGTGATGTTTTCAATTGGCATGCATCATTTTTATTTAGGTCTCTGTACTACCAGTTTAATTCTCTTTTGACCATGAGGGTGTATATAAACATGGGGCTCTGAAATACGTAAAGAAACACTTGGATACCTAGGACTTATTCATCGTATCGTACCAAGGACTACATGAACCCGGGGCTTATCGGAAGAACCCCCACCGATGTAAAGCGTGGTTATGTGAATATGACTGAACGTCTATCTCAACAACTGTCAGAGAAAACCAATAAGGACAAAAAAGCGAAAGGTGAGTGTGACAGGCAGAATGGCGTGTTTATGGCGGAGAACTCATTAACAGTGTCTGAAAGAATATTCTGTACTGGGGTTTCCCGTCATCAACCTGTGGAGGAGGGCTGTGGGAGTGCATTCCCCTTCATCAGTCTGGGGAATCTCCATAAACCTGCCGCATTATCGCTCCCTGACATGGCACCACTGCCTCCCCTCACTCCCCTCCCTCCCTCCCTCCTTCCCTGCCTGTACTGGCCCCTCCCTCAGTCCTCTCCTGCCGCTCCACTGGCGATGATATCACCAGGAACTGTAAACAGTGGAAGCAAGACGAAGTGTCCTGTCTTCTGTGAGTACATAGAGCAATAGAGATGCTCTGCTCTTTTGCGACGTGGATGGGAAGGGGAAGAGGAGGAGCTACATAATTACAGGCCTGATTGATGAGTTGAATTCATTAAGAAGTAAAGATGTGCGTGGGAGATCTTAGGTGTCATCCGCTTTCATGTGTCAATCATGTGGACTATGCCATGTGCAAGCTCAGATCTTGTGCATGTGCCAGTGTGTGTGTGTGTGTGTGTGTGTGTTGTGTGTGTGAGAGGTGTGTAGGTGTGGTGTGGTGTGTGTGAGAGAGAGAGAGAGAGAGAGAGAGAGATTCAGAAAGGAGAGGTAGAGTAAGAGAGCTGGATGCATATGCATGAATGAAACTGGATGAGATAAGAGAGTGTGGAACGCAGAGAAATCTGGCAACTTAATCGTTCCTTCGTAAGGTACAGGTCTGACATTCAGATTTGAAACTGATCCACGGTACCATGCCATATTGCCTTGTCCTTAATAATATATAGTATTCTATCAGACCTATCTATAGTCTATGTCTATGTCTCTACCTTTTAGATCTATATGTAGAAACTGTTTTCTTTCTATGGGTTCCATGTTGGCCGTATGGAAGGGTGAGATCTGGAGGGGGGTCACACCAGTGAAAGACCGTACAAACAATATTTGAAAAGGGGGGGGGGGGGGGGGGGGGGGGGGGGGGGTTCCAATAACTAAGACTTAAAAATCCACAAGGTGTCTAAAAAAAAAGTAAAGCATAAACAGAGAAAAAACTGCAGAGGCCTCTATTGACCGCTCAGTATGAAAAGTTTAAATGTCCAACAACAAGTTCAATTTAAAACAGTAAACAACAGGAGAAAAAACTGAATAAGGCTTAGGATTGTTGGTGTGAAGCGCAGACATGTCGTTCTCAACTTTGGGCAAGCAATCTGACTGAGCACAGTGATGATCATTATCGATGACTGACCAATCCCACCGTCGAACATTGCAGTTTGAACCAGTAAAATTAAACAGATGCAAGTCAAATTATCAGGTAAAACAGAAACGAAGGAATAATAATGATAAAGGACAATACAAACAAAATTAACCCCCAAAAAAGAAAAGCAAAAAGCTAATGCCCACCCCCCACCCACCCCAAAAAAGAAAGAAAAAAAAAAACACTTTTTTTTTTTTAAAACCCTGATAATTTTACCCCCTTACCTCACCTTCCACACTACCCCCCAACTCCTAACCCCCACCCTTAAAAGAGAAAGACCACAACAAACTAAACTTAGAGGATGTAAAACAAGTTAGTTTCGTACTAGTCGACCAAAACGTTGAAGGGAGTGAAGCCAGCCCAGTGGCTGTGTTTGCAGTGATATCATCTATTACCGCCAGCGTTTTCCTTTGCGGGTGGCATGGCTTCATTAGCCACAGCTTTGCCACGGCTTTTATCCTGTGTTTATTTTGTACCGACACAAAACGGCTCCAAAGATGTTTATTTTCTTGGGGGGGGGGGGGGGGGGGGGGGGGGAGGGAGGGTCCTCGGTCTTCCCTCCTAGTTTCAAGGGCATTTTTAGCGCAGAAAACGTTATGGGTAAATTGTAAGTGAGCAGTTCAGCTATGTGACTGGACCTCATGGTGCTGTTGAATGGGATCAGACAGATCGATGACACAACTTTTGCTTCTTTTCTTTTTTATTCGCTTTTACAATCCATTCAAACGCATAGTGCCACTGCAGGTAATATTTGCGAAATGGTTAAAGACCGGGTTCCTGTTTGGAAGGTCGTGGGTTTGAATCCCAAAGGAGGCATAAGGTTGTTTCAGACTCCTGCTCCTACTCAAAGCAAATTAATTTATGGGCTCAGTAGGAAGACTGATATTAGAGAGTGGAGTGTTACCCACTTTACAGATTCGATTTTCTGATGTGATTCAAACTATTTGACCAACGGTGCATGCAGGTGTCTGTATCTCTCTATCTCTCGGGCCTGGTTGACGTGAGGAATAAAAGATGATAGGAAGCGTGGATAGAGTACATCCCTGTCGAGCAGTCTCAGAGCCGGTGCACTTCCACAACATTATCGTTACAACATCCTAATCACCATCCATTATCCTGCAATGAAAAGAAGGCAACAATGCCTGATTTGGCGGTCCATGTTGCACTGGACTCAGGGTGACCTCAGTGTCGGATGTTCCATACACTTCTTTTTCCGCTGCTGTGGTCAGTACCTGTCAAAGCTGCTGGGTCTGGGGATGCATGGGAAACCCTCGTTCCAGGGTCGCTGGGATGGGTGCCCTCTTTGTGGCCGTCTCACTCAGTCTGGCTCCACGACAAAGTGAATTTTGACGTCTGCTGGATCAGATCAGGCGCCACAGAATACCACCAACATGACCCAAGGGTAGTGCAGGGCTCCTCTGGTCAGTGGTCAAACAGCTTCCAACAATGATACACTCCCCTTTGAAATTTAGTCCTTGCGGATATAATTATGATGATCCTGGGCATAGTTTGAATGGTGATAGTTGAAGGAGTGGCGTGGGAACAGCCTGCAGGTCATAGAGAGGATGAAACAGCACGAAAGATAAAGGAGAAAATCAAAGAAAGAATAGAATACCAATCCATCCAACACTCTTAGACTCTCTCTCTCTCTCTCTCTCTCTCTCTCTCTCTCTCTCTCTCTCTCTCTCTCTCTCTCTCTCTCTCTCTCTCTCTCTCTCTCTCTCTCTCTCTCTCTCTCTCTCTCTCTCAACAGAGAGCTATTTCTCGGAAGTGACTATAAAAGTCTTTAGAGACTCTCTGGTTCGGTTCAGACTGGGTGTTAGTGACATCAACACTCACAGAAACCGTTTTAATCGCGATGTTAACCCAGGCATGAATGACTGTCCCTTCTGCCGGAAATCACAGAAGATGAAAAACACCTTTTGTTTCACTGCCGTAAATACAACAATATTCGTCCAGATGTTTTTAAGACGGTACCCCCACATTTTGAAGACCAGAGCTTGCTGGATGTATTGTCGTGCAGAAAGGCCCAGACCACACGACAGTTGGCTTGGTTCTTGCACAAATGTTTTGAGATTAGAAAAAATGGATAAGATGCCCATAATGCTTGCAGACGGATGCTAAAGAAAATGTTCGTAACCAAACTAACAATGCTTTATCTATTATGCTATTAACCGATAACATGAATCTCTTGAAAAAACAAAACTCTGTGCTTCTATACATTGTTTTCAACGGAATATTTTTGTTTCTTATGTTTGCAATGTTGCTCACCTTGTGATGGAGGCCATCGTGCCAAAAGTCAATTAAAAGTTCGAGTTCGAGTTCGAGTTCTCTCTCTCTCTCTCTCTCTCTCTCTCTCTCTCTCTCTCTCTCTCTCTCTCTCTCTCTCTCTCTCTCTCTCTCTCTCTCTCTCTCTCTCTCTCTCTCTCTCTCTCTTCTCTCTGTCTCAACACCACTGAGGGGGACTCATTAAATGAAAGGCAAATAATTGTTGTCAGCGTCAAACTTCTTGTCAAAGAACACAGTGGGAATGGCAGAAATATTTTGGAGAAGCAGACTGCAAGTCGCACACAGACTGTTGATAAATATTGTGTTGATGTTCCGTTAGCAGTAAAGTGCCTGCCTGCCTGCCTGCCTGCCTGCCTGCAGTGGGCTAATCATGTTCGCATCTCAAGTCACTGCTGGCCTACCTCCATGATTACAATCAAAATGCTGCGATCCTTTTTTTGTTTTGGTGTCTGTGTTTGCCTGTATGTGTGCGTACGTGCATGCATGCATGCGTGCGTGCGTGAGTGTGTGTGTATGTGTGTGTACGTGCGTGTGTATGTATGTGTGTGTGTGTGTGCGTGTGTGTGTGTGTTGACCTTGACAAGGCTCTGAGACTGGTATTTGGTCCTTTTGATTTTTGGGATTGTGCAAAGCACATTTTTAAGTGGATGACAGAAACGCAAATAATTGTTGTCAGCGTCAAACTTCTTGCCACAGAACACAGTGGGAATGGCAGAAATATTTTGGAGAAGCAGACTGCAAGTCGCACACAGACTGTTTTGAACATGCTGTAACTGTTGATTAGAGAAGCTATGGAGGGAATGGGTTGTCAGGAGGGAAAGGAATGGAGGGAACTGGTTGTCAAGTCTTCAGGGGTGCCCCACGGTCGCCAGACTAAGGGATGGATGGATACAGATGGATAGATAGATAGATAGATAGATAGATAGATAATAGATAGATAGATAGATAGATAGATAGATAGATAGATAGATAGATAGATCAAAGCTATGAAACAATCTGTTCAGTAAATACCTACCTATCAGACATCGACATCTTTTGTGTCTTTTTTTCTCGGATTGTGCACAGGGCAAAAGTGTTCTGTTTTGAGGATACTTCACTCTTGTCAAATGACTGTTTCAGTCTGAGCTATGCTGAAGAAAACATGGCAGTTGAAGATTCTGGAGTCCTGAGCAAAGTATGTTTGTTCCCTGTCAAACCCAAGGTATTACAAGCAGTCTCTTCAAATCTGCATGTAGAAAGAAAATCAGTGATTTATGTGCGTGTCACATTTTTCCTTATAAGTTTCTCTTATACAAGCTTTTTGCGACCAAGAAAGTGTGTGTATGTTGTCTGTTGTCTGTTGTCTGTGTGTGATTTAATTGAAGTACTATTATTTATTATTATTATTATTTCTTTTATCGAGGATACAGATAGCAATCATGTGCTTTTTACGGTCCCGTGTGTATGCAGTTTTGTAATTGTCTCTGTTCCCACCGCACACGATGGCTACTCTACGAAAAGCGAACAGATTTAACGTGGCGCAAGATGTTCTGCGTGCGTTCGCAACGGCCGTTTAAAGTTCATCGAAGGACTTTGGGAGAGTGAGTCAGACTGTGTACGTATGAGTGCGTAAGCAAGATCACACGTGCCTGCCTAAGAGAGTGCGTTGATGAAGCAAGGAATTCAGTGCGTACTTTCTACACAGGCTGAACATTGTCCTTTCTGCAGTGGAGACTGTTCTTTATTACATAGGCCTACTTTCAAGTGCACATATAATTTATTCCAGAGCATTGTGCAGGTGTCTGTGTTTGCGCAGAGAGGAGATCTGTGTCCCGCAGATCAGTTGTCTATTTACCCACATCGGTGCAAAGCCATTTCCTAGTTTACAAAGCGGAATGGGAACTCCCTGTGGCATCACCCTTGTGTTTGAACAATACAGACTGTTTTGCTTTGTTTGTTTTGTTTCGTGGTGTTTACATTTTATGCTTCTCACATTTATAACTCATGCCGATAACCTTCAAGTTCCCACCCTCTACAAACCCTGTCTCTTTTTTCCTGCTGTTGTGAAATGTTTTGGAGATGGGATGACATGCACTGCCAAAACCAGCGTGGAACAGTCATGTTCATAAACAGAGTATTAGCCAATGCCTCCCCCCCCCCCCCCCACCCCCACCCCCCACCACCACCACCACCACCCCACCACCCTCCTCTCACCACCTATATTCACAAAGAGACAAGCTGATTACTGGTTCCCCCTTTCTTCCACCCATAACCTGACCCCAGTAAGCTACAAGCACTGTGGTCTGTGTTTGTAAGCCCCCCCCCCCCCCCTACCTTCCCCTTTTAGTCCCCACCACTACCCCCTCTCCCTGCAGAAGTGGCACTTTCATGCAAAATGCTTGTCCTTGGTCTCCTTACCTCCCTGCCCTGCCTCCCACCATGCTCATCACCCTCCACCACTTCCACACACAGCCTCTCTCTCTCTCTCCCTCTCTCTACCTTCCCTCTCTCATCCTCTCTCTCTCTCTCCTCTCTCTCTCTCTCTAATCTCTCTCTCTGCTGCTTGTCCTTGTCTGCCTTCCTCTGCCCTGCCTCTCTCCTCTCATCCTCCTCTCCCTCTCTCTCTCATCATCACTCTCTCTCTCTCTCTCTCTCTCTCTCTCTCTCTCTCTCTCTCTCTCTCTCTCTCTCTCTCTTTATTCCACAGCTTTTTTTCGGCCCAGAGTGCTTAAAGGGAAAACGGGGAGTTCATCCTATCAATCAGACATATCGTAATCACACTCCCTTCATCCCCCACCCCTGCCACCTCCATCTGCAGATGGGGGTGGGGTGTCTGGAACACCCCTTCTCCTCTTCCACCTGTACTGCCTGCCTTAGCCTGCATGTAGGCAAGAAAACTCCTAGAAGTGTGTAAGTAAGTAAGTAAGTAAGTAAGTAAGTAAGTAAGTAAGTATATGCATGCATGCATGCATGCATGTATGTATGTATGTATGTATGTATGTTGTTGTGTGTGTGTGTGTGTGTGTGTGTGTGTGGTGTGTGTGTGTGTGTGTGTGATGGATGGATGGATGCTGTGTGTGCATGTGTGTGTTGGAGGGGGGGGGGGGGGAGGGGGAGCAAAGTAAAGAAGGGAGAGGGAAGAAACAGAAGACAAGAAGAAAGACAAAGCAACTGATGTCACGTGAAGTGACAGGAGAGTGGGGGAAAGGAGGAGGGTATCAGTCACCCCAAACACATACAGTCAAGGTCATGAGCATCATGGATGGTCAGAGCATAATTATGTATGCATTTGTCTTTCGACACACACACACACACACACACACACACACACACGCACGGACGCGCGCGCACACACCACGCACGCACGCATACGCGCGCGCGCGCGTACACACACAAACTACACAACACACAATACACATCACACAGAGTTATCCTATATGGTTAGGGAGGGAGTCGTAGCCTCTCCATCCTTTTTTTTGTTTTGGACAGCACAAATATTTCCAATTGGTGCTTAAAGTTAAATAGCAGAAAGAAAAAAAAGCTTGCAATTCAAGCCTGTGATCTTTAAATAGTCCTGAACATTCTTTTGTTTAGCTTGTTCTAGACAACTAAAAGCCAGTGGTGGACTTTGAAGATGGAAAGAATATCCCCAAATCACTTCTGAAGAGTATTTTCTGTTATCAAGGTGATATTTTGAACCCATTGTCACGAAAGCAGTCTCACCATGTACATTCTATCATATTCTCTGCTTTTCTATTGCGTTCCAGAGTTCCAAGAGCTTTGCCTATCATCTGATAAACACCCACCAATATAGTCCCCCCCCTCCTTTTCTTCCTCAAAATTATTATCATGGTCTTTTTAAGGATAGGGATATATTAGGAGTCTTGTTCATACTACTCAGTCACTCAGGGATAACATCATACGTGAGGGTTCCAAACACCTCACATAGTTGCAGATGAGAGGCATTACGAAATGATTACGACTACATCTATTATAAACACTCAGCACAAACGTGTGATTACCATATGTCTTTGATAGGCTGAACTCCCAGTTTTTACTTAAAACACTTAGGGCAGAATAAAACTGGTGGTAGTCTTAGGATGGTAGACAGAGTCTGTGAACTTAATTGCAGGAAGTGGAGGGAAAGCCAAGCAGTAAAGTAGAGAGACTTTGACAAAAAACAGTTCGCCTTCACCTGTCATTGTTGCAGAGGGTGCAGGAGGATTAACCAAAAATTAGGGTGGCAGAAGACTATAACAAATTCAGACACAAATAAAAGACCTCCATGCTTGTACTGAGGTCAGACCAGAAAGAAAGAGGACAAAATAATCCACTGACAGCGATCCCCTTTGTATGGACTAGAGCAGTTGATACACCATTGGTTTATAAGATGCTCACAGACTCACCTTCTCTCCTTTTGAAGCCATTCATGCCATCAGCCCTCCCCCCAAAAAAAACAAACACAAAAAAAAACCCTTTCACAAGAGAGTGGGAGACAAATGCTGTCAAGACAGGATAGATAGAGATGCCAGAGCTGGCAACTGTGCTGTTTTGTAAACCAGGAAATTGGTTTGCACCCTTTTGATAACTGCAGCACACATCTGCAGAATCCGATCTAATCTGCAGCACTAACACAGACACCTGCACCAGCACAAAGACTTGGAATGAGTGTGTGTATGCTGGAAATGGCGTAATGTACACCCCTTGGTGCAGAAATTCAGTTGTTGTTTTTTCTTTTAATTTAATTTTTTTAAGTGTGTGTAGAATGCTTCCACAACATTCTTTGAATTGTAAGGCACACTGGGGTGGCTTACAGGGCAGGGGGAGTTCCACAGAATTTTGTGATGAGTTCACTGACTTCTGTTCAAAACATTTAGTGTAAGTTTCTCCTCGTTCTAGACAATTTAAAAGCCTGTGGTGGAGTTTGAGAGGTGGAAAGAATAATTTCTGTAGAATATTTTCTGCTACCAAGAGGGGTAGCTTTCAACTCATTGTTGACCCAGGCCAAAAGCTGTGTCAGTTGTTGATGTCAGCTAATTGCTAAGGCCTAAACTAAAATATTGTTATGTTGTAAACTGTTGTGTTGAGATTACATTCAGCCATGACAAGCACTTAACATAAGAACCTGCACTCTCCTTTAAAGGAGAAAAAATCCTCTGAAGTCGGAGTGTGGCTGCCTATATGGCGAGGTAATTGAAAACAGTAATACAGGCAAACATCTCATTGAGTGTGCAATTTCAATCTCACCATGATTCCCAGGTGGGATGAGTGAGTCAGAGTGCACATTCTGGGTGACCCCCAGAGTGTTAAGCTGGGGAGCACATTACAACAACCCATTGTTACGAAACAGATCTCACCAGAGAATTTTTTCCCTGTATTCCTCCTGCTTTTCTGTTGCATTCCAGAGTTCCAGAGTGCTTATGCCTATCAATCTGATAAACACCAAACATATATAGTCTCCTCCCCCCCCCCTTCCTTCCTTTTAGCTCCCTCACCACTTACATTCTAAGAGGTTTTCTTGCCTACTGCAGGCTAAAGGCAGGCAGTACAGGTGGAAGTGGAGAAGGGGTGTTCCAGACACCCCACAATCTGCAGATGGAGGTGGCAGGGGTGGGGGATGAAGGGAGTGTGATTACGATATGTCTGATTGATAAGCTCAACTCCAGTTTTTGCTTACATTTCGCTGAGATTATTTTTAGAGGATGTGTTTGATGGTTTGGCTTCAATACCTTAAAGAGAGTGAGCTCCTACTTTATTCTTGACAAGTAGAAGCTAAATCAGTTTGGTTTTGCCACCCTCTTATCTAATGCTACATCCAAGTAAATAAATGACACTCAAATGCAGTTCAGAGGGGAATTTCACCTAAAAAATAGTCACTGGATTTGTACAGAAAACTTCAAGAATTTTCTATTGATTACCTTCTGCTTCCTATCCAATGGCATGCCAGCTGAATGGACCACAACACAAGAAATACTGGCGAGAAAGTGTGTATCAGTGTTGGGAATCAAAACTTCTTGTCCTTATCTGTTATTTGATGCTGATATTCATGGACTTGGCTTCCTCTCTTGCTCATTATAGAGCTGTATAGACAAACACTGGTCAGAAGCTAAAGAGAAAACTTGGAATGGTAGATGAACTCTGTGAATGCTGCAGGAAGAAGAAATTGAAAAGGGGATAAGTATAATGAAAGTGAGGAAAGTGAGGAAACATGTTTTAACAACCTGCAATTACTGCAAGAGATGGGTGAGGTGGGAATGGGGGGGGGGGGGGTATTGACACAGAAAGTGAAATAGTGAAGACCTTATTATAGACTACAGATCTCTGTTATCTGAGTGAAAACAAGCAAAAAGGAAAATACCAGAGTTATCAGCTTGCAAGAAGAGAGGAACAGTGAAAGTGTTTGGTTTATGACGTGTGTACATACATTGTTGTCTCTTGACATTATAATCCATAGCTTCAGGTGTTACACATACACACACACACCCACGAACGCACACACACACACCACACATACGCACGCACGCGCACACACACACACACACACACACACACACACACACACACACAACTCCCCAGGTCATCGAGTAAAGGGCATAAAATGATGATGTCAAGATAGGATAGGGGTGTCACCACTGGTTCATCTGGCATGTTGTGAGCCAATGAATAGCTGTGCACCAGTTTGTCAAGGAGGCAGATAGTTGGGGGAAATCAGGATATGTGTTCTGCTGCACAAACACGGACACCTGTACCTGAGCTTGCTTACAGACGGAGTGAAAAGTGTGCTACCACAACATGTTGAACATGGGTTGGGCATGGTTAGTTGTATGCTGAGTCATCCATAAACTTGCAGACACAAATGCTTGTGCATGCATTTCCACACACACGCATGCACCCCCCCCCCCCCCCCCCCCCCACACACACACACACACTCAGAGGCTGTCATCAATTCCTCATTTCAAAAATACTTTCTTGTTTTTTGTTGTTTGTTGTTGTTTTTTTTTAGCTAAGTGACCAATGTCTGCAGCATTAGTTAATTTTGGTTCTCAGTGTTTGAACTTAGTCTTTATGTCGTTGCTATATTTGAAGTATTTTTTTGTCATTCATAGGCACCCTGATTGGGAAAAAAACAGAAAAAAAGAAGAAAGAAGGAAAGAAAGAAAGAGAGAAAAAAAAGCTCTTACTTCAAGGTGCCCCCCCCCCCCCCCTTACTTCTTTCAACTGCTCACCACATACATTCTAAGAGGTTTGGGAGGTTTTTGTTTTGCTTTTTTACATTCTAGTTTTTCTTGCCTACGTGCAGGCTAGAGGCAGGCAGTACAGGTGGAAGAGGAGAAGGGGTGTTCCAGACACCCCACAATCTGCAGATGGAGGTGGCAGGTAGGGGTGGGGGATGAAGGGAGTGTGATTACCATATGTCTGATTAATAGGATGAACTCCCCATTCTTTCGCTTTAACAAACTTTAAAACACTCGAGAAAAGTAAAGTGGTGGATGGCTTTGGGTGGTACATATGGCAAGTGTAAAGGCCACCAGGATATATATTATATATATATATATATAGAGAGAGAGAGAGAGAGAGAGAGAGAGAGAGAGAGAGATACATACATACATACATACATACATACATACATACATACATACATACATACATACATACATAGAGATAGATAGATAGATAGATAGATAGATAGATAGATAGATAGATAGATAGATAGATAGATAGATAGATAGACACACAGGGAATGGGTGACCACATTAACAGGGAATGGGTGTCCACATAAACACTCAGGCAAATCAATGTTGTGACAGGACTAACTTACCGGGATACATATTATCATATAGCTCTGGAGGAGGGAATAGTCTCATCCGAAACACTTTGACATTCCCTTCCATCTTCTCGTCAAACATGGAAGACAGGATAAGGCCGGGAATCGAACCTAGAAACCTCACGATTTACTTGTTAGGCAGGTGAACCTTTCAACCGTCCTGCCACCTCCCTTTTAGTAAGGTAGATCTGATTTGGGTGTAGACAGTGCAGAAACTGGAGCTTTATGGAAACAGAGAGGAGACAAAGAACCCTGACATGACAACATTGCTTGCCAACAATACCTCTTGTTATTTATATTACCATGTAGTGGAGACAGGAGAGGGAGAAGAAAGAGAGAGATGGGGAGAGGGGCGTAAGCGTACACCATCGTCAGTGTCTGAATCGAGACCCAAGCATTTCAGGCAGGCCAGCCTACACTTGTCTGGGAGCCGGCCTTCTCTTTGTGATGAGAAGATGGCTCGCTTGGTTTATGAGGTGTTTACGGCGTAGAGCTCAGGGGTTTACAAGACGTTACTGTCCCTGTTGTTTTTGAGAGTGCATGCCATTAGACCCCCTTCACGTTTTCGGTGGGAAGAGAGGTGGAGAGCACGCTGTCAAAACATGATAGTGGTGTCAGAATTTCTTTGTCCTTGGCTTGAGACCATCTACAGGCAAACTAGAATCGATTTTACCCCCAGACTACAGCGCTTGCACACAGAAGATGGTGTGAAATGTCGGCTGTAAACTATGTGGTATGCACATTCGCACCAGCTTAAGAATGTGTTTTGACAATCAACACCCCAGTTGCACAATGGTTTGGACAGTGGGTTCCCTGTTGTGGATGTTGTTGTAGTTCGTGCCCCTTTACAATTAGTGGTGTGTATTTGCAGATCGTTCATGCTTCCGATGACGTCTACACGAGAGGATTTGTCAGTCTTGGTTAGGCAGGCTTGAGTTCTGCCCAGAGCGGGTGTGTGTTCTTCAGATTTCAAGAGCATGTGGCAAGAATAGAGTGCTTTGTGATAAATGGTAAGGCAAGCTGTTTATTTAAAGATATACATCTGGTCGTGAGAGACAAACATTAGGGAGATCAAGTCTATGAACGGGGAGTGGGATGGCCTAGTGGTCAGAGCGTTGCGCTCGTGATCTGATGACCTGGGATTGAGCCACCACAGGTGCTCGTTATTGAGGATTTTGCCCTGCAGTTAACATCAGTACTGACTACACTTTCCTGAGAGTCCTTTGGATGAGACTGTAAACTAAGGCCCCATGTGCGAACGTATGAAGAACATCCTGTGCATACTTTTAAAACCCGTTCAGCCTTTCAGAAGAGTAGGTCATTTCATGCAAGTAGGAACAGATGACCAAATAAAAACAAAGCAAAACAAAAAACGACTACAAACCCCCCCAAAAAAAAACCCCTGTATGCACACATGCGTGGTATTCAGACATCATCCCCGAAGTCAGAATGTGGTACCTTAATGGTGGGTTAAAAACGGTCGCGTACGCAAATTCTCAGTATTGGTGAACCTCGGAGCTCTTGTTGAGGAACAAAAAAGAAAAGGGTGTATGAATGCAGAGTGGAGAAGTAATGAGGGATGACAAAGAAATAGGAGAAGTAAAGTCAGCCATCAAACAACTCCCGCATTGTTGATACAACCAGAAGTGATGCACCTCTCTTGAAAGCCAGATGTCATGGGTTCCAACCCACCTATAGCCAGACTTTTCCTCCTTTCTTTTCCCACCAGTGAAAGTATGGATGCTAAATCTTTCTGATGAGATGATAGTAAAATGGGATCCAATATGCACATGCATTTTTTGGTTTCCTGAGGATTCCAGGGCCTTTTTCTAATAGTTTCCAAACTTTCTGGAAATCCTACATCGAACATTTATCCTTTTCAATTACTGTCTACAATTGTCTTTTTAGTTTTCTATCTCTGTTTTGTTTCTGTTTCTCTCTCTCTCTCTTCTCTCTCTCTCTCTCTCTTCTCTCTCTCTCTCTCTCTCTCCACACACACACACACACACACACACACACACACACACCCCACACACACACACGAAATGACACAACATGATCCATAGCCACCTCACAATCAAATATTTTATTGTAAGACTCACAGAGTAAGTACACATGAAAAACTCATAAATAACACTCCAAATTTACAACTGTGCCATTATTTTATTAACAATGTAACTGTAACCTAAGGTACAAGGGAACAATCTTGTTTACATCAGACATTACTCTAGCAGGACAAAATACATCTGTCTTTCCGTTACAATTTTTCACAATGATAAAATATTGTTTTCATTGTCGTCTGGAATATGTCCATCTTAGAGGACGGGTCTTTTTGTGTTAGTGAGTGTGTGTGTAAGTTAAGGGAAAGCTACACACATGGCTGTCCTGCTTCAGCCAAAGCCTTCACCCTTACACCTCACGCCCTTGAGGGGGAAAAAAAGGGGGTCCTTGCCCATCACTGTCAAATTCTTCTGCTCCTCCTCAGTCTCTATGAAACTTTTGTTTGCAAAAGAATATGAATAATAAAAATAAAATAAAATAAACACTTTTGCTTGCAGCAAACTAATTTTCAGATGAACTTACACACTGGGTAATTGTTTCTTTGCCATTATGCTCTGTTTTAACTGTGCTAAATGTGTAATAGATTTCGAGCCTTGGCTTATTCCAGACTATCACAAAGAACACTGTTGAACACATTATGCAAAGGCAAAAGGATATGAGTCGTCTTCCTTTGAAGACTCCACTCTAGGACTTCTTTCAAATGAGCAAGGGATATGTGCTTTTATGCTATAATGCAACTACAGAAAAACACCAAGCCAAAGTACACTGACCACTGCAGTATTTCACTCCATTACAGACAACACACCACCTCAAATCATACAGCAACCATGGCTAACAAGATTAGCAACAGAAGACAAAATGTGACAACAAGGGAGTTTTTCATATTGCCAGGAATGTAGACTTGTCAATGTCTTTGCAACGTGAAAGTGGGCAAAGGGTAAAAAGAATGAAACAACAGACATAACCAACAGTAAGGAGAGAGGATAACAGATTCAGATACCTAGAAATGGAGGAGGGCACAGAAGAAAACAGGCAGGAGTGAGGGAGACATGGCAAAGATTTCTAAATGCAAGCACACATCATCAGAGTAAGATGTCATAAATGTCAAGATTCGAATCGATTTGGAAAAAACATGAAACTCAAAACTGACTATTCTCCCACATTAAATTAACAGAAATAATAAAATCAAGCAAGAATACACGCAGACTTTGGCTCATTGCTACGTTGGCCCCATTAAATAGAAAAATGCTGCCAGCTCTAAATCATTCCACAATCAATCTCGACTCACAATCATTCTACATTCACACCCAGCTTGTGATCGATCAGTCTACAGTCAAAGTTAGCTAAGGAGGAAGACAGCCTGCAGCAAACAATACACAAACAAAACCACACAGACAAACATCGCTGATGACTATTGCACCATGTTCATAACTACAGAGTTGACCCCGGAACACCTGCAGTTTGGATTTTGCACAAGCTGATTTTCGTGTTGCACTTGTAACAATATCACAGATAAGAAATAAGAAAAGATGATTGAATGAGAATGAATTATCCAATTGATAATCTGAATGATGAGATTCACAGCACACAAACATATACACACACACAAATATATTTAGCAATTATAGATAATGCATATTCCTATTCAAATCCATACTTCATTGACAAAAGGCTTTCCATGGTAGACATATACACATACACACATTTTGAATACTTTAACTTAACTAAATAAAACTTAAAGGTTACTTTGGTTCTACCCATTTCAAAACAACAATTAAAAGGGTCACACTTGCTTCAGTTGGTTCAAACTACAACTGACTTCTTTAAAACAAGCAGCAACATAAATCCAGATATCCAATAGGACGTAAACAAGTCTAACAAAAATGCGTGTAATACAGTCAATGACATAACCCAATGACCTGCATCAAAATCATTGTTTTTCTCTTTAGCTGTTTCTTTTTGATTTTAACAAAAATAAAGCATCCATTTTGTGAAGTCAAAAACTAATACTTCTTCCATTCAAATCATCAAAATAAAGGCCCATTCTTAGTGACTGACCCCACAATTCACACTGGTCGCGGTAAAGGTCTGTATAATTAGAAAACAAAATGCAGACAGACAGACAGTGAAGAGTGTTGATTTTACTTGTCAAAACTTATTCCCATTTCCTACATATTCATTCATCTCCATGACTGTGAATGCTGAAGATTCACAACAAGTGAAATACAAGAACTCCCTCAAAAGATGCTCTATGCAGTAACAGCAAAATTCTAAGCTTTGATATGACACTTTGTGAATAATGAGCAGGACTATGCAACTTAGAGATATCTTTTAAAAACTAAGAGTTCATGATGTCTAAGCAAAGTAGCTTCCAAGCTTGTCACACACTCCTCATATTTCTATCTATTTCAGTCATACATTTACAAAACTGCATACACATAGGGACTGGATGTAAAAACGCACATGAGTGCTTATTCCATTAACCTTGATATAAAATAAATAAATAAATACACTTCAAATTTAAAACATGCTGTCAAACTATTTCAGACTGACAAAGAACCCCTTGCTTCTTTTCAAGTCTTCTTCAAAATTCTGACTAATTATAAACTGAGTCTCCAGCAACAACGGAACCCCACTGTTTACTGCACTGTGGTTTCTTTTCTATCCCCTCCCCTTCCTTTTCTCTCTCATCACTAAAATCCTCTAAAATGGGCGTTTCCATGGTGGCTGGACAGCAGGCTGTCAGACCACAAGCACAAGGCTCTAACCACTGGGCTATCCAGCCCCTAGCCTATACTGATGGCTAATTCTACATGGAAACTACCATTTTCTTCATGAACTGTCACAGAGAAAAGAAATTACTACCATTCCTCATGATTACACAACTTGTCCTCTTGCCATATATAAAACACATATAGTGCACAAACATGAACATAGGATGGGTCCTTCCTGACATAAACTCAAGGATACCAGCACTCTGAAAAATGTACCCAGTGAATGGACAAGGCCGTTCTGGGTGGAATGCATAGCGCCTCAGCCAACACCTACCCACTTCAGGGCAGCTCATCAGAAAGTTCATAAGAAATAAAACTTTTAGGTCTGAATGTAAAAGGGGCTGGAGAATGGGCACGGTAGACAGAAAATGAGCATGAGAGGGAGAGACCATATCATACCATACCATACCAGACCAGACCATACCATACCATACCATACATTACTATGCTATACCATACTGTTTATAGTCCTACAGACCAGGAACGCCATAGGGGATAAAGAATAAAGAGGTAAGGATAAAGACAGAAATAAAGGAAGTGGTAAAAAGGGGAAATTTCTAGCACAGAATTTCCAGAAGGTGGGGATGCTATTTATACCAAAGGGGCCCAGGCATTCCCACACGTGAAGTACCCAGTGAATAAAAGCAACCATATCAAACATAACATTTGCACAGACAAGGCAAAACCACTCATCAAGGAATACAAGCAACCATATCAAACATAACATTTGCACAGACAAGGCAAAACCACTCATCAAGGAATACAAACAACCTTATCAAACATAACAGTTGCACAGACAAGGCAAAACCACTCATCAAGGAATACAAACAACCTTATCAAACATAACAGTTGCACAGACAAGGCAAAACCACTCATCAAGGAATACAAACAACCTTATCAAACATAACAGTTGCACAGACAAGGCAAAACCACTCATCAAGGAATACAAACAACCTTATCAAACATAACAGTTGCACAGACAAGGCAAAACCACTCATCAAGGAATACAAACAACCTTATCAAACATAACAGTTGCACAGACAAGGCAAAACCACTCATCAAGGAATACAAACAACCTTATCAAACATAACAGTTGCACAGACAAGGCAAAACCACTCATCAAGGAATACAAACAACCTTATCAAACATAACAGTTGCACAGACAAGGCAAAACCACTCATCAAGGAATACAAACAACCTTATCAAACATAACAGTTGCACAGACAAGGCAAAACCACTCATCAAGGAATACAAACAACCTTATCAAACACAACAGTTGCACAGACAAGGCAAAACCACTCATCAAGGAATACAAACAACCTTATCAAACACAACAGTTGCACAGACAAGGCAAAACCACTCATCAAGGAATACAAACAACCTTATCAAACATAACAGTTGCACAGACAAGGCAAAACCACTCATCAAGGAATACAAACAACCTTATCAAACATAACAGTTGCACAGACAAGGCAAAACCACTCATCAAGGAATACAAACAACCTTATCAAACATAACAGTTGCACAGACAAGGCAAAACCACTCATCAAGGAATACAAACAACCTTATCAAACATAACAGTTGCACAGACAAGGCAAAACCACTCATCAAGGAATACAACCAACCTTATCAGACATGACATTTGCACAGATAAGGCAAAACACTCATATCAAGGAATACAACCAACTTCATCAGACATGACATTCCTACACATAACGCAAAACACTCATATACAAGAAATCTCCCAAACACTTACTAAACGTAAGTGAAACATCCTCAAAAACAGTAACTACAAACAATTTTAAAGAAATGCCGATTACAAGAAAGTTAATGTCAGAGATGCAAACAAAATGATTAGAAACCAAACCATGAATGTTGTGTCACGTGTGTTTGTGCACACAGATGTGCATGCCGTGTGTGTGCATGTGTCTGTATGTGAGAGAGAGAGAGAGAGAGAGAGAGAGAGAGAGAGAGAGAGAGAGAGAGAGAGAGAGAGAGAGAGCAAAACAAGAAAAGTATTCTATATTCATGTGAATATGTTGCAATGGTTTGCCCAGAGAAATCAACTAAATGGGATTTTTTCCCCTGAGCATGCAGTGATGGAAATGCCAAGTGCAGAACTTTACTCTCTCTCATGCAATATCAAACTAAGACTTCAAAAAAAAAAATCATAATTCAGATATCATTTTTTACTCTAAGAATATCGTCTATGTTATAAACTACACTTTCAATCTATAGCAGTAGCAAAAATGCTAGCAAAAGAAAGTGACGAAAAAGAAAAAAAAAAAGCTAGTGATAAAAAAAAGCATAGGCATCCCATTGTAAAATAAGGCCAGGACTAATATAGGTGTTGGGTTCTTGTTTTGGCCACTGGGATAAGACTGGAAAAATCAGTAACTGAAGCACCACCCAGCTGTCTCTTGTGATTGACATGGAAGTTGATTTATCAGGCACTGGAATATAATGAGACAGTGTCTGACCTTTCAGAACAGCTTTCTCTGTGTTTTCTACGCTACTCTACTGGAGACCAGTACACTGCTTGCTACTCTTTTTTTTTTCTCTTTTCCTTGTCAGTATGTACATTTCTTTGCATATTAAAATTGATGTTCGTTATTTAAATCCTTTTGCCAAGGACAAGTGTCTTGTTCACAGCTACAATTTTTGTTTACATGATGTTACATACACATAGAATATCACTTTATTGTCTCATCCAACAGACAAGCATCCCACCACCACTCCAGACCAAGTGGAACAGGGGAAGAAATTCTGCTTTGAATCAGCTTTCAGAGTTCTAGCTTTATTTATATATGTTTAACACTGTAAGCCACAACATGACAGTCTTGCATACAGTATGTATTAATATGCAGGGAAACAAAGAAACAGCCAGGAACCTTTGGTACAAGGGTGATCACTGACAAACCATTCTTCAGTTCACAACCTCTCTTTTCATAACATCCACACTGTACAGACAGGTGACCAAGTACACATACATGAAAAGAGGTAGTACAAAAGGAAAAGAGCATAAAAAGCCTTGCAGCAGTGGAGCGGAGTGACCAGGTGGTCACTGCATAAGCCTGGGGATGACGGTGAAGGGCACGATGGGACTGCTGCTTTCCAAACTGGCCGCTGTCAGATGGCAGTCACTGGATGCAGCAGCTTGCCCCAAGGCTTGCAGCACTGTCCCCAGAGTGAACCTGGAATGCACGTGAAATTCACACTGTTTAGTCACCTAGTTCTGAGCTCCTTGTGCTTCATTTCTTTATGGCTAGCTCATGCTTGTGAGAGTGCACCCACCACACTAACAAGACACCTATCTCCATACTTGCTTCTTTTGAAAATCTGGTACTGTTATATCAACATCTGATTGGATGCTAACCGTTTCTGTAGAAATTTCAATAATACTCTCAGATTTAAAATCTAAAACAATCTCCCATGCAGGGATAGGATAGCTTAGTGATTTCAACACTGAGCTCGCGATCTGACAGTATGGGTCCGAGCCATCACTGGAATGCACGTTCAAGTGAATTTTCCCTCTGGAGTTAACACCAGTACCAACTCCACTTCCCCAAAGTCCTCTGGATGAGACTGATTTTGTTGTAGTTGTTATTTCTCGGCTAGAGCCCTGAGGTTCACCAATGGTGAGATTTGGTGTATGTGACCGTTTTTGCCCACCATTAAGGTGGCCATAGTCTGACATCAGGGATGATGTCTAAACGAAGAACCAGTGCGCAAGCTCTTTTTGTTTTTTCTAATTAAATACTGTCATCCTTTCCTACCAGCATGCCATGGCCTAATCATCCTAAAAACAGACACAATGCATTTGGTCAAGTGAACAAAACTGAACAAGTGAAAGCTGCACCTGTGTCTCTGAAGTTTCTGCATCCTACAGAAACTCTACGTTCTGCAAAGTTACAGTTTCTATGCAACATTTCAACAAGCAGCATGTCAGGTTTGAACATGCACACAGTCTTGACACAAGCTGATCTCAGGAGAAACGAAAACCAACATGAGAAAAAAATTAAAGAGTGACTTACCATGATGCATGTGATGTGGGATCGGCGTTAATGGCGTCACGGAGGATTTTCTCTGCCAGCTTGTCATCCCCAAGCTGGTGTAATACAACCCCCTGAAAAAAAAAGTCCAGACCTTGTTACTCCTGTGATTAGTTTCAGTTCCTGTTGTTTACATACCAGATGTTATTACATATCAAAGCTGCTGTCTTGCAAGCCTGATAAAAAAAAAAAGTTGCTCCCCAAAGTAGGCTAGATAATACTTAAAAAAAAATTTTTACTATTTAAAATCTTTGGAAAGAAAAAAATCATAAATAAAAATTGCATAGACCACTGAAAATCTTGTCTTGGATACCCAATCATGTACATCTTTCGGACCAGACACTCAATCATGTATGTCTTCCATACTACATACCCAATCATGCCTGGAGTTAACATCAGTGCTGACTCCACTCTCCCCAAAAGTCTTTCGGATGAGACTGTAAACCGAGGCCCCGTGTGCAACAGCACGCAGAACATCTTGCATACATGTTAAATCCTGTTCCGCTTTTTGTAAGAGTAGGCCATTGTGTGCCGGTGAGAACAGATGACAAGATTTACAAAACTGCATACACACAGGGACTCTATGAAAAAAAGCACATGAATGCTTATTCCATTATCCTCGATATAAATTTTTTTTTTTTTAATGTTTGTCTTTAATACTAAATACCCAATCATGTATGCCTTGCAAGGCATCTCCACTGTAATCAAATTTCTACCCAGTTTCCGAAACAGCAGCTGCCTCCTCTGCTGTTATGGAGGTCATGGCTAAATACAACAGACAAACACAAACATATGATTGGTGACAGGGCATGATCTTTTCAGCAAGAAGATGAGGCAACTGACCAGATGGTGCAGACTCTTGGTGTGGCCTGGGTTGATGGCAATGGCATTTTCGTAGCAAACCCTGGCCTCCTGGAACTGCTGCTTGTGTTCCAGCACTCTGCCCCGCTGCACACCACCACAATGTCTGACCTCAACATTCAGTCTGGCTTGTACACCTTAGCCCAGAAAATGTCTAGCAAAAATTGAAACTCAAATTGTTTTAGACATGGCTAAAAAGTAATATGCAACAGCTGAGGTATTGTTCTGACAATATCCAATAAAAATGCTGAAAGAGGGATATTGTGATGTATATCGAAATAAAAAATGTACATTTAAAAAAACTACACACACACACACAATCTCTCTCTCTCTCTCTCTCTCTCTCTCTCTCTCTCTCTCTCTCTCTCTCTCTTCCCCTGTCCCCTCTCTCTTGCTAACACACACACACACACTCTCTCCCCCCCCCCCCTCCCCAAGGACTGAACTGACCATGAAGTAGACAGGGGCTGAACTAAGTCATACATGACAAGGTCACTCACACTCACTCACTGACTCACACACTCGCAATCTCACACTCTCACTCACTCCCTCACACTCACACACACACACACACACCCATCCCCCCCCCCAAACACACACACACACAGACACAGGGCTGAACTGACCATGAAGTAGACTTGATGAGACAGAGGGAACATGGCGCTGGTTTCCACAACACAGGCCTCTGCTTCAGACACCTTGTCCAACACCAGGTATAGCTCCGCTGTTCACACACACACACATGCATCGTAATTATAATACACTGTTTGTAGTGTTTTAGACAGGATAGCCTAGTAGTCAGAACATTGCGCTCGCAATTTGATGACCCAAGTTCGATTCCCATTCAAGGGGATTTTTCCCCTGGAGTTAACATCAGTGCTGACTCCACTCTCCCCAAAAGTCTTTCGGATGAGACTATAAACTGAGGCCCTGTGTGCGAACGCACACAGAACATCTTGTGCACACGTTAAATCCTGTTCTGCTTTTCGTAGGAGTAGGCCATTGTGTGCTGGTGGGAACAGATAATAGTTACAAAACTGCATAAACATGGGGACTGGATGAAAAAAAGCACATGAGTGCTTATTCCTTTATCGTCAATATAAAAGAATAAAATAAAAATTTTTAAAAAAATAAATAAATATATAATACACTGTCGTGGAGCCGACAGGGTGTGAAGTCAGCAATGAAGTCAGTCAACTCACCATGACATCACCTCCTTCATTACTCAACCTGATATGTCTGCATGCATGTATGAGAGAGAGAGAGAGAGAGAGAGAGAGGGGGGTGGGGGGGGTGGGGAGAGAGGATTTTTATTCTCTATTCCTATAGGGGGGGGGCAGGAACCCACTTACAGCTAAAGGGAAAGCACTCAAAGAGAGAGAGAGAGAGAGAGTGAGATTTGATTTGATTTGATTGATTTGATTTATTCTGAGAGAGAGAGAGAGAGAGAGAGAGAGAGAGAGAGAGAGAGAGAGAGAGAGAGAGAGTCTTTGAACATACAAGAGACAGACTCAACAGCCATACCATTTTAACTCTGATTATGCTGAAAATGAAACGTACTTCCATCACTTACCCACTTACAGCTAAAGGGAAAGCACTCATTCTAAGGCAAAATACTGAAGAAAACTATGAAAATTTATTCCCGATTTTTTAAAACAAATATCCACTTACAGCTTGGGAGATGGTATTTGTGTGAGAAAAGCAATAGATTCCCTGTTGCAAGGGGGAGCTGGTACCATTTAAAAAAAAAAAAAAGGGTGCTCGTATGAAAGCAACAGAGCTTTTAAACAATCAAGAAAAAAACTTGCATTCCCTGACCCTAAAAAAGGCTGATTCACATTTACAGCTTGAAGAACAGACCCTGCGCAAAACGCAAATACACGTTATAAAATCGTAATTACCACAACCTCCCCTACTCCCCCCCCCCCCCCCCCCCCCCACTCCCCCAAATTTTACATTTCCTGTCCAAAATGTAAGCAGATTTTCATTTACAGCCTAAAAGACGGAACTCAAGACAAAACCAAAACCAAACAAATACGAACAAGAACAAAACAGCCAACAACAAACGAGCAACAAGATGACCACAGACTTCAACAAAACTGAAAAATAAGCAGGAGATAAAATCTGACTGTGCTCAATAGTACTCCATCAGAGGACAGAAGAAAGATAAAAGATATAAAAGAAGAAAACTTTTTTTTTTTTTTTTTAAAAAGGACAGAGGTGGATGCCCACTCACCCAGCTGCAGCCAGATCTGGGCCTGTAGCAGCCAGGACTGCTGTGACCCGTGGCGGGGCATGTATGAGCTGTTCAGGGAGGAGGCCACTTCTGACAACGCACGCTCCATCCGAGAGGCCGCAATGGACTCCGCCCGCACTGATCCTGCACAGCCAAACCACATTGTTTATGTTCCAAACCTTTAGTCAGTTTGCATGACTGATGTGTACCTTGAATAAAGCAATTATCATTCTTGAAAACAAAAGAGCTACTGACTGTCTTATGATCATTCAATTCAATTCAATTAAAAATACTTTATTATCTCATAGAGAAATTCACGCGGGTTAAATGCCACACATAAAAAAGCAAACATGTAAAAAGTAACATAATCATGACCAGCTCATTAACATAAATGAAGTTATTTGGGTTTTAACAAATCAGGAACAAATCAGGAAATGCATATAAATATTTTCTCACACCAGTACGCACGTACACACACACACACGCACGCACGCACACACGCATGCACACACACACACACACGCATATAAATATTTCCTCACACCAGTACGCATATACACACACACACGCACGCACGCACACACACACACACACTTCTAGTTTTACTTTGCGTGGAAAGATATCAAGTCGAAGACTATACACACGCTACCAAACCCAATGGATGGAGGTGTGAAGACTGAAGTATCTCACCTGATCCTCTGTCACTGAACTCATTCATGGTCAGCTGAGCAAGGCTGCGTTTGTCAAAGGTGTTTCTGTCCATCACCCTCGATATCCCATCTGACTCACTGTCAACACACACACAGAGCCATACTTACTGCTTCAAAGAATTATTTTAGTTTTTTCCCCCCTTCCTTGGCTAGAGCTCCAAGGTTCACCAATGGTGAGATTTTTTTTTTTTTTTTTTGCTGCGTCTTCTGTGACGTCCCTGTCCTGTTGTTCCCATGCTGCTCATTTCAATCTCCCTGCCACAGCCATACCCAGATTCGTTGATGGTGAGATTTTTGTGTATGCGACTGTTTTCTCCCACCATTATGGTTGCCACATTCGGACTTTGGGGGCAAATGATTCAAAATATAACTAAAATTTTAAAAGTCTAATGTTCACTTTTTTTCTTGGAATGTCCAAAAGATTACTTCAATCTCAAACTCATTCCCTTACTAAAATTTATTGATCATGAATTATTGCTTTTTCGTTTTTGAAATGTCAAAAGAATGGTTTGATCTCTTACAGAATATTCTTTAACTACAAAAGAGCTCATGCTTTCACATTCCAAAACCAGAACTCCCAACAAATTTAGAAAAAAAAACGCTCCAACATGATAAAGACTCCTTCATCCCAGTAACTTTCCTGAGTTTGAAAGTTTGAGAGAGAATGTGTTATTCTCAAACTTCATTTTTAAGTTTGAAAAAATCTTGTAAGAAACCAAAATAACATAAAGCACTGAATCACACACATTTGCATGTTTATGACATTGAGACCTTTTTCTTCTGTACAACTTTAATACTTGAATTTCATTGCATGTGAATGGCTTATCCCAGAACTGCAGCCTTCAAATGAAAATGCCACAAATACTGGAGAGGAGGGGGGTGGCACTGGCAAAAGAACAGGATCAACAATTCTTTCATGTTCTTGTATTTACTCTTCTTCTGTTACAAACAAGCATTCAGTCAATGAATACACTCTTCTTTCTTTCATGACACAGGCATTCTAACAACAACAAAAAACCACACTTTTTCCTCTATCTACAAGCATTCCTCCAGTGAGCAAGCAGCCTGACTCTTTGTCCTCAATCTTGTGAATGTTCTTCCACAACTCTTTCCACTTTCTACAAGCATTCCTGCAGTGAGAAAGCAGCCTGACTCTTTGTCCTCAATCTTGTGAATGTTCTTCCACAGCTTTTTCAGCCTTACTCTTTGTCCTCTATCTCGTGAATGCTCTTCCATAACTCTTTCCGCTTTCTACAAGCATTCCTGCAGTGAACAAGCAAGCAGTCTTACTCTTTGTCCTCAATCTCGTGAATGTTCTTCCACAACTCTTTCCGCTTTCTACAAGCATTCCTGCAGTGAACAAGCAAGCAGTCTTACTCTTTGTCCTCTATCTCGTGAATGCTCTTCCACAACTCTTTCCGCTTTCTACAAGCATTCCTGCAGTGAACAAGCAAGCAGCCTTACTCTTTGTCCTCTATCTCAAAAATGTTCTTTCACAACTCTTTCCGCTTTCTACAAGCATTCCTGCAGTGAACAAGCAAGCAGCCTTACTCTTTGTCCTCAATCTCGTGAATGTTCTTCCACAGCTTCATCATCTGCCGACAGCTGGTCAGCGCCTCCTCTGGTCCCAGCAACACCTCCTCCAGCTTGGATTTGGTCAGCAACAGGCTGCAACATTCAGTCCCAGATTTGTCAACAACAGGCTGCAACATTCAGTCCCAGATTTGTCAACAACACACTGCAACATTCAGTCCAGGCTTTGTCAACAACAGGCTGCACTATTCAGTCCAGGCTTTGTCAACAACAGGCTGCACCATTCAGTCCAGGCTTTGTCAACAACAGGCTGCAACATTCAGTCCAGGCTTTGTCAACAACATGCTGCAACATTCAGTCCATTCACAGGGCTTTGTCAACAACACACTGCAACATTCAGTCCATTCACAGGGCTTTGTCAACAACAGGTTGCAACATTCAGTCCATTCACAGGGCTTTGGAAACAACAGAAGCAACATTCAGTCCATTCACTGGGCTTTGGAAACAACAGAAGCAACATTCAGTCCATTCACAGGGCTTTGTCACACTTTGTGAACAACAGGCTGCAACATTCAGTCCATTTACAGGGTCAACAGACTCAATAACAAATTAAAAAACTGTTGAGTCGAAAAAGATTTTTTTCTTAGCCAGGTAATATATTTCATCATTAACTGACACTGAACATCACCTCCAAAGAAGACACTATTTATTTTATTTTATTTTATACCACTTCATGTCACAGCATATTTCTCTGCGTAAAATTTGGGCTGCTCTCCCTGGGGAGAGCACGTCGCCACAAGTGCAGCGCCTACCCATTATTTTTTTTCCTTTTTCCTGTCTGCAACTGTATTTGTTTCCCTACCAGAGTGGCTTTTTTCTACAGAATTTTGCCATGGACAACCCTCCTGTTGCCGTGGGTTCTTTTACGTGTGTTAAATAATGATGTGTAACACACTGGACCTCGGTTTATCGTCTTATCCGAAAGACTACCACCCAGACCACCACTCATGGTCTAATGAATGGGGGGAAAGTTTTGGGCCCAAACGGGATCTGAACCACCGCACACTCTGACCCGGACTTTTCACTTTCTAGTCAGGCGCGTTACCTCTAGACCACCAATCCACGCTGTTTACCTCAGGTTCTCTGGGTACTCCTCCAGTGCAGCATGGATCAGCATGAGGGCCTCCTCATTCTGCTTCTGGGCTGTCAGCAGGAGAACCAGCAGGTGCAGCGAGTGGATGTGGTCGCTGCGGTACAGCAAGGCCGCTTGCACACAGTGCATCGCCTCCGGGATCTGTTGTTCACCATACAGACATGATGCTTACAGCAAACCTGTTATTACCTTTCTGTGAACTGTAGGCAAATCTGTTATTGCCTTTCTGTTCTTTAGGCAAATCTGTTATTGCCTTTTTGTGAACTGTAGGCAAATCTGTCACTGCCTTTCTGAACACTATAGGCAAATCTGTTATTGCCTTTCTGAACACTATAGGCAAATCTGTCACTGCCTTTCTGAACACTATAGGCAAATCTGTTATTGCCTTTCTGAACACTATAGGCAAATCTGTTATTGCCTTTCTGAACACTATAGGCAAATCTGTTATTACCTTTCTGTAAACTGTAGGCAAATCTGTTATTGCCTTTCTGAACACTATAGGCAAATCTGTTATTACCTTTCTGTAAACTGTAGGCAAATCTGTTATTACCTTTCTGTAAACTGTAGGCAAATCTGTTATTACCTTTCTGTAAACTGTAGGCAAATCTGTTATTACCTTTCTGTAAACTGTAGGCAAATCTGTTATTGCCTATGAACTGTACACAAAATCTGTGCTAATGTCTTTCTGTGAACTATAGGTAAACATGCTACTGTCTTTCTATGAACTAAAGGCAAACATGCTACTGTCTTTCTATGAACTAAAGGCAAACATGCTACTGTCTTTCTGTGAACCATAGGCAAACATGCTACTGTCTTTCTGTGAACTATAGGCAAACATGCTACTGTCTTTCTGTGAACTATAGGCAAACATGCTAATGTCTTTCTATGAACAACAGGCAAACATGCTACAGTCTTTTCTGGACAGACCCATGGGAGTAGAGTCACACAGTCTTAACCTCTAGGCAGCTATACCGTCCATCAGAGCAGGTGGGTGACTATGAAAGCACAAAACAGCACAGTGAACAGTGCACTGAACAGAAGGCACACCTGACCTACCTGTCTGAGAATGGCCAGCTGCAGAGCCACGTGGAAGGCAGCCAGGTAATCCTGGGGATCCAGTTCATGGGCTCTGTCAAGTCAAGTCAAGTCAAGTCAAACTTTAGTGTCTCTACTATTGAAAAAGCCAACATTCTCAAAAAGAGCATACTGAAAATACATACATCAGACATACAAAACTACGTTCACACCATTTAAAAATATTAACCAGTTGGAAGTAATCAGTAATAGAGCAATTAGTGCTATCTATCTATTCTATCTATCCCTTAGTCTGGTGATCGTGGGGGCACCTCTGAAGACTTGACAACCAGTTCCCTCCATTCCTCTCTCTGTTCTGCCTTTATCAAAATTTGGTTGAGTTCTAGGCCTGTTCATTTGCTGATGTTATTCGCTGATTAGTGCTATATGATACACAAAAGCAAGCAAGCAAGAGGAGAGCTGAAGATTGACAATTCTGGTTTCTCTGCGCATGGAGTATTACATAATATATAATTATGTTACACCACATTCACCGAGTCATAAAAGTGTGGAAGGGGATACACAAGTAGAAAAAGACAGCTGAAAACCCTGTTTTTGATTATGGTCGAAAAGATGCAAAACACAAACATATTATCTGAACATCCAAAATTGTTTAATCAAACAGCAGCAAGCCATAAAAAGTTTGGAAGAGGGGGGGGGGGGGTCATTCCTCGGCTAAAGCTCCAAGGTTCATCAAGAGCAAGAGTTTGCAATTGTCACCATTTTTGCCTAACATGAAGGTAGCCGCTTTCAGAGTTCAGGGATATAAAAGTTCAAACCTGATATCTAGTTCCTTCAAGTATCTTAAAACAGGCAGTGTAAATAAGCGAAACCTAAATGTTATGCAGAGAAATCTGCCATGACTTAAAGGGGTATACAATACAATACCCTCAGACACACACACATATATATACATGCCTGTGCACTCACACACACACTCACACAAACGCACACACTCACACACGTGTGCATGCATACACACACACATACACAAACAATCCCACAGCAAACATGAAAAACAAAATCAACACAATAAGTAGAAGAAAAATAAACTGATGAATAAATGGTCCCCTCCCCTTTTACCCCAACTGATAACAGACCCCCCCCCCCTCCCCCCTGGTTCCCAGCTCTCCCCTCTCTCTCTCTCTCTCTCTCTCTCTCTCTCTCTCTCTCTCCCTCCCTCCTTCCCTCCCCTCTCTCTCTCTCTCTCTCTCTCTCTCTCTCTCTCTCTGTCTCTCTGTGTCTCTCTGTCTCTCTCTCTCCAGTACACAGACAGGTACGGACTTACTGCTTGAAGGCTGCCAAAGCCTCCTTGTACAGCGCTTTCCTCTCTCTCTCTCTCTCTCTCTCTCTCTCTCTCTCTCTCTCTCTCTCTCTCTCTCTTCTCTCTCTCTCTCTCTGTGTCTCTGTCTCTCTCTCTCCAGTACACAGACAGGTACGGACTTACTGCTTGAAGGCTGCCAAAGCCTCCTTGTACAGCGCTTTCCTCTCTCCTCTCTCTCTCTCTCCTCCCCCCCCCCCCTCTCTCTCTCTCTCTGTCTCTCTCTCTCCAGTACACAGACAGGTACAGACTTACTGCTTGAAGGCTGCCAAAGCCTCCTTGTACAGCGCTTTCCTCTCTCCTTGCAGCTTCACCTCTGAGGCTCGCATGCTCAGCCCCATGCCCAGGGCCAGGTAAGCACGGGGCATTAGTGGGTGACTGTTGCCGATGGCTATGGCCTTCTTCGACCACTGAATGCCTTGCTCGTTCTGACACACACACACACACACACACACACACACACACACACACACACACACGCAACAGCAATTCAAGTTTTTTAATAAATATTGTACAAAAGAAATGAACAAATTGTCACCCTGCATCACAAGAGGAGGACTTTGCTTTTTAAATAATATTTCACAAAGGAGATGAGCAAACTGACACACTAATTGCAAAGAAGAGGACTTTGATTTCAAAGAATACTTCACTAAGAATAAAAGCAAATTTACGACCCTTATACACTGAGTAATGCAGTCAACAATAATGTTCTTATCAAATTTTTTTAAAAAACTGAATGAATATCTAATACAAAAAATAAACTCCAGGAAAAAATGGATATACAATAAATATGAAAGAAAACAAATTACAAACTGCATGATCTGATTGCAACTATATACTATTAACGAGGTAACGGTACACAACCAGGACTTACTGCATGGAGAAATTCAAAGCACAGTTTGGCAGCCTGCAGTGGAACAACAGGATTTCTGGGTTTGAGTCGGTGACACTCTGCCAGTACAAGTAGTGCTCGTGTGTACTGCAAACATGTCAAATCAACAAAATAAACATATCATCATTCCATCAATTAGAATCAAAATTTTTTAACTTATTTCAAAAACTGGCTACTGACTTACTCTCTCTTCCCCTTCCATACTCTTCTTTTTCTTCTCTCCTGCTTTTCTATATGTTCCCTGTGGAGTGTGATATAAACCTTACCAAAGCATAACTATGCACATCTGTATCTGTTTAGACAATCTTCAAACATTACTTTCTGTTTCCTTACAATACGTACGTAAGGTTAGACAAAATAAATAGAGTGTATATGAAACTACTGAAATACACCAGTCCCAATTCTTCTAGCAGTACGGAAAAAACTTGGACATAAGAAAAAAAAAAAACGGGTCCAAGTAAAGCCAGGCTGTCCTCTGCTAAGACAGCAGAAGACAGAATCTACAAAGAGACAAATGACTAATGTATGGACAGCAGAAATATCAGGAAAAACAGGCTTGGGTTTTGGTGGGGTTTTTTTAACATTTAACATCTGAATTCCTTCTTACTGTGTGGGATGCATAGTGCCTGGTTTTCTCCTGTGCTTGTAACTCTGCATGGGATCTGCCTGCTGGCCTCAGCTGACACATTCTGACTTCAGAGCAGCTCATGACCAGACTCACACACACATGCATGCATGCATGCATGCACGCACTCTCTCTCTCTCTCTGTCTCTCTCTTTCTCTGTGTGTGTGTGTGTGTGTGTGTGTGTGTGTGTGTGTGTGTGTGTGTGTGTGTGTGTGTGTGTGTGTGTGTGTGTTTTATTTTATATCGAGGATAATGGGATAAGCACTCATGTGCTTTTTTACATCCAGTTCCCGTGTGTATGCAGTTTTGTATATGTCATCTCTGTGTGTGTGTGTGTGTGTGTGTGTGTGTGTGTGTGTGTGTGTGTGTGTGTGTGTGTGTGTGTCTGTGTGTGTCTGTGTGTGTCTGTGTGTGTCTATGTCTGTGTGTGCATGCGTGCGTGCGTGTATTTGTGTTTGTGTCTGTATGTGTGTAAAAACAGTAATGAATATACAACATCAATGAAAATGTTTTACCTTGCCTGCACAGATCAGTGAATTAGCAAACTGGTGCCAAATGTGGAACTCTTCATACGAAAATCTCAGAGCTCTTTCAAAAGTCTGCAACATACATGGTACAATCATTAAAATCCTTGTGTGTGTGTGTGTGTGTGTGTGTGTGTGTGTGTGTGTGTGTGTGTGTGTGTGTGTGTGTGTGTGTGTGTGTGTGTGTGTGTGTGTGTGTGGTCTCTGTATGCGTCTGTGTGAGCATGCATGCGTGCGTGCGTGCATGCATGAGTTTGTGTATGTGTGTGCTCATACGCATATACACAAGCACATGGACATGTATGTGTGTGAGTGTGTGTGTTGTTATGCGCATGCACAATCATGAGTGTGTATGTTTAGAAATCTGGCTGTGTTTGAATCCCCACATGCATGCATGTGTATCATCTGAGCAATTACGATTATGTAGATGTTTCGCATCAAAACAACTATCAGCATAATCTCAGCAATACTTTAACGCTGTTCAGAGAATGAAGTTTCTTAAGAAAAACATTAGATTAAAAAAAATAGACAGCTTTTTTAGAGGGTGGGTGGGAAAGGAGGGGTGGAGTGGGGGTACACATTATATAGAAACAGTCTTAAAATCATGAGGGGAAAATAAAAAAAGCAAGCACACAACTCAGTACATCAGAAGCAGAATACTTATTTGTCCAACTATGCTACTGAGGGCATGTTTATCCTTCCTATCTGTAGCCGTGATAAAAAGAAAACAAACCGATTGACTGGCTGATTTTGTGATACGATTACAAACAGGTACAAGAAAACTACTACTTCTCAGCAAATATCACATCAGCTTATGTATTGCATTCACTAAGTTTCAGCATAAACGTTACTGGGCAGCATTTTTCATAATACACGAGATTTTTTTTAACACAGCTCAAAATTAATCAAAACTTGCTGTCACAATCATTCCTCCAACTACCATCCCCTGAAAAAAAACCCAACCCAGACAAACATAGATAATCACAACCAGTATCACTCCAAAGCCATTTCTCAATATTTTCAGAAAGAAAGGCGTCTCACTTCACAGAGCAGGGTGAACTGTGCGCGGCGCACCAGCATGATGGTCAGCAGGTCGTAGATGGAGGAGGTGTTGGCAAAAGCCATGTGGCGGGTCTCCTGCACCTCCTCTGACCTGTCCAGCACAGCTTCCCGCGTGGCCTAGCACATTCACACACCACACAAACTTTGTTCTACTACCTCCTACATTCTCTTGTGGCCTAGCACATTCACACACCACACAAACTTTGTTCTACTACCTCCTACATTCTCTTGTGGCCTAGCACATTCACACACCACACAAACTTTGCTCTACAACCTCCTACATTCTCTTGTGGCCTGGGACATTCACACACCACACAAACTTTGTTCTACTACCTCCTACATTCTCTTGTGGCCTGGGACATTCACACACAACACAAACTCTGCTCTACAACAACCTATATTTTTTCATGTGTGTCACGCTTGTATGAACTGGTCAAGGCATGTACACAGACAGACAAAAAAGTGGAAGAGCCTGCACATACCCATATGCACTCACAAATACGCCCACACACACACGCATGTATACACACGCGCTCACACACCTAGTGCAAAACACACACACACAGTGACACACACACACACACACACACACACACACACACACACACACACACACACACACACACACAGTGACACACACACACACACACACACACAGTGACACACACACACACACACACAGGGGAATGGAATAGCCCTGTGGTTAGAGCGTTGCGCTCACAATCCAAAGACCTGGGTTTGAGCCCAGGTTTACACCACCACTGAGACTCCCCTTCAAGAGGATTTTTCCGCTGAAGATAACATCAGTGCCAAGTCCTTTGCATAAGACTATAAGCCAAGGTCCAAATACGAAAGCATGCAGAACATCTTACACACACATTAAAACCTGCTCCGGCTTTTGGGGAAGTAAGCCATTTGTGCCAGTGGGAACAGAATTGAAACCAACATTTGCAAAACCACATGCACATGGGGAATGGATGTCAAAAAACAACCCACAGGAGTGCTTATTCCATTATCTTTGAAATAAAAGAATAGATAAATGTATAAAAGCACACATATGGGGGGACAGCAGGATAACCTAAAGGTTAGAACACTGAGCCCGTGATCTGGCAGCGTGGGTTCGAGCCGCCATCAAGAATTCTCCTTGAGTTTATTTTTCCCATGGAGTTAACAAGTAGTGCCTATTGGACGTCCTTGTTTTTTTCCCATTTTTCACAAGTTCATGTCTGGTGCAAAAGTGAAAATATCTTCTCACATGGTTAGAAGAACATCTTAGCTATTCTAAGTTAGGAATGGAATCTCTCTATGTCACAGTGAAAGTGAGCCTTCAAATACAACCACCTGCGTCATCCCGGAATATTCCAAGATCCCCAGTGTGGCTGTGAAAGGTCACCCTGGCTATTCCCTATGTTATATGAAATATTCATACCCATAGAAAAAAACAACAACTCCAAAGCAAGACAAACAAAAACAACCACCAACAAATTAATAGCAAACATTCTTTGACACCCCCCTTCAGGAAAAGACCAAGACACTCACAACAGCTTCAGCAATAAGGAGCAGCAGTAAAATCTCTTCGTTGATGTCTTCTGGTATAAACCTGCACACAAACACAGTGTAAACTGTAGTTTCACTTGTGTGAAAAATCCTTACATACAAAACTCTGAATGAGTTGTGTGTGTGTGTGTGTGTGTGTGTGTGTGTGTGTGTGTGTGTGTGTGTGTGTGTGTGTGAGTGTGTGTGTGTGTGTGTGTGTTTCTTTCTTTAAAAAAAAAAAAATCTTTTATATCAAGGATAATGTGATAATGTGTGTGTGTGTGTGTGTGTGTGTGTGTGTGTGTGTGTGTGTGTGTGTGTGTGTGTGTGTGTGTGTGTGTGAGAAAATGTGTATGTGTGCATGTGCACATGTGTATCTGAGTAAATACTGACACAGAACCAGAAAATCAAACTAAGCTGTTAATGCAAACAATAGCATGATATGCTACCTTAAGTAAACAATACATACTTTTCAAATCCTGTACCTGGGACTTTAAAAATTTACAGAAATATTTTCTTCAGCGGCAGCAGCATAAACAGCAGCAGAAGCAGTTAAATCACAATCATTATTTTTAAAATACCAATAAGGCACTGTAAGTATTATACGCGATGTTTGTGATATTTCTATGCAAATCAAACATTCTTGCAATGCATGGTTCCCAAAGATTTTGTAACAAATGCAATGCAGTCACACTACCTGTCCCCTGAGTAAACATGAGGTTTGTGTCCTTTAGCCTGTGAACTTCGCGCCATCAAATCAATGGGTTTGTAGGTTGTTTCACTCATCCCTCGTACAAGTACCTCTGCTAAGTGGTGAGCTAGAGTCTGAAACATACACACACACATGCACGCACGCACGTGCGCACGCATGCACACCACACGCACACGCACACACACACACATAAACACATGAGCATGCACACACACATACATACACACACGTACACACACACACACACACACGCACACACACACGCACACACACACACACGCACATACACACACATACACATGCACACTCATTTCGGTTATACTATCAATGACAAAAATAGTCTTGATAATCATATTGATACTATTAACAACAAGGACAACAGTAACAGCTCTCATAAAGTACTCAAAACAACAAAATCAATATCAAAATGATGTTAACAAGGATCAATGCACCTGTTCAAGTTCACCGCCAAAATCATTCCAGCAACTTGGTCTAGGCTACCCTGAGCTGGAATTTATCACAAGTGTTTTCTTTTATAAGTCTTCTTATGTTTCCATGCCTTATCTGTGAAGCATTATTAAAGCTTAGAGAGACATATTACCCAACCATTACAACACAGAGTAATCCTATGTCAGCATGCATCATTAACACAAAGCCAGCATTCTGCATGATTAGTTCACTGACACAATGATATTTATTCCAAACAGAGGGAAATCAAATAGAAGCTGTGAAAATTTATGGAGTCATATCAAAACTACAGAAAAGTACAGGCCAAGCTCTTCTTTTGAGCTAGACTAAGCCTATCAGTCATGATTACGAGAAAAGTGTAATAATAATATAAAAAAAAAACGTTTGATTAAACTCATCAGTTCTTTCCCTTGAATCTTTATCACTGTAACTGATGGCTTTTTTTCAGAAAGTGCAAGACAATTAGGTCAAAAAGAAAAAAAAATTTTTTTTAACTCAACACACTTACATAATGACTGGAATTTGGTTCCATGACTGAACGGGGGTTTTTACGTTTTTTTAAAAGATTTTATTATTACTGTATGGTTATTATGAAGAAAAAATTCAAAACTTAAAAACTACTGAGAGTTAAAAGAAGCCCACAAAGGCAACTCAGTCCGCTGCTGTAGTCTAGTGGTTAGGGCGTTGGACTCATAATCTAAAGGTTGCGGGTTCGATCCCAGCTTTCGGCTATGGCGTTGTGCCCTTGGAAAAGGCACTTTACGGCTATTTTCTCACCCCACTCAGGTGTAAAAGGGGTACCAACCTTGTGTTGGGGGTTAACCCTTCGATAGACTGGCATCATGTCCAGGGGGGAGTCTATGACTCTCAGTCGATGAAGGCCACAGAAACCAGGATAAGCACCGGCCTGATGAGCCTTAGGCTCGGGACAGACTTTAACTAACTTTAACTTTAACAAAGGCAACTCACAAATAATGTAAAGCAAATGTAAAAGATGATTTTTACATAATGTTCATTAAAGAGGATGGGATAGCTCAGTGGTCAGAGCGCTCGTTTTCTCCAGCCAATGTTAAGCAGCATGGTTACCAATGGGATGGGTGACTGTTTGCGTGCCTTGGCTTCAGTACAGTTCCCCCCAGTTCACCCAGCTGTAAATGGGTACCTGCCCGCTTTACAGTCAGGGAAGGTAAAACAGTGAGGGAGAGGAGATGGGCACTGCCCTCAACATGCTGGCCCCTAGAGAAGCTGAGGTCTCTGACGCCTCACTCCTCTATGACCACAAAGGTCATTGGACACCTTTACCTTTTTACCTTTTTCATAAAGTTCTATGAATTCAGAAAATTCACATACCAGTCTGATGTGTTGCGTTGCTCGACATTCAACGGCTCTAAGTAATTCTCTGAACCTGTTTACGCCTCTTGTTAAATCCCTGAAACACAAACAGTGCTTGTTTCTCATTTAAGTGTAACCAAACTGTCTGTCTGTCTGTCTGTCTGTCTGTCTGTCTGTCTGTCTCTCAGTCAGTCAGTCAGTCAGTCAGTCAGTCAGTCAGTCAGTCGGTCAGTCTGTCCATCTGTCTGTCCATCTGTCTGTCCATCCGTCTGTCTGTCTGTCTGTCTGACTGTCTCTCTGTCTCTCTGCCCGCCCGCCCGCCCGTCCATCCGCCTGCCCGCCCGCCCGCCCGCCCGCCCACCCACCTGCCTGCCTGCCTGCCTGCCTGTCTATCTGTCTCTCTCTTGTGTATATCAAGTTAAGTCTGATACAACATACTCTTTAGGTAATGAAGCAACAGAAGATGAAGTACATTGTGTCTTAAGTTGTGCCACCTTTAATGACACTAGCCAAAAATATATCCAAGCAAAATATACCAACCAGCCTAATGTATTTAGTCTGCTCCTAGGTTAAGTAATCCTAATGTTAGAAGTTTAGCTTCAAATTTGTATAAAGCCTTTAAAATAAGAGATATTATGTCACCATAATCTGTTTACATTCTGGTCACCGCTGTGCTTCACTGTGTATTCCTATCATTATTCAGTTTTTTGATCAGCAACCCCCCGTCATGTATGGGCCAATGGCCTTATATGAACAAATTCTTTCAGTGTTCAGAGTTCTCTTGTGTGTGTGTTTGAGTGTGAGTGTGAGTGAGTGTATGTGAGTGTGCATGCATCTGAGCATGCATGTGTACATGTATGCACATGTGTGTGTGTGAGTGTGCAACTAAGCCCACATGTATTGAACTGAACATCAGCAAGTAAGGGACAGGCTAGGCAAGAGTGCTGGTTACATCACTGGTGTAATCTTTGTGTTGTAGAGTACTGAATACTTTGGGGGATTGGTGTTTGTATGTCTGTCTGTCTGCTTATGATTTCATTGCATACACTGTAACGCACATCATGTGGACGTTGTTTTCAACACAATCAAATGAAAAAAGAATCCACTGAAAATATGTGTCTAGGTATACACTTAATTTCTTTCTTTTTTTAAAAAATTCTTATTCTTTTATATCGAGGATAATGGAATAAGCACTCATGTGCTTTTTTTCACCCAGTCCCCGTGTGTATGCAGTTTTGTTAATCTTGTCATCTGTTCTCACCGGCACACAATGGCCTACTCTTACGAACAGCGGAACAGGATTTAACGTGTGTGCAAGATGTTCTGCGATAACTAATCATGCTGTTAATACCATTAGTTCACACACAATTACTTGAATATCAAATTTTTACTCATGAAAGTTTATAATATATATAGATATAGATATAGATATAGATATAGATATAGATATATATATATATATACACACACATACATACATAGTGTGCAATATAATACTCAATCACAAGTGAAAAAAGCAAAAGTGCACACATCCTTCTACACAGTTCATTCAAAGCGCACACACACACACACACACACACACACACACACACACACACACACACACACACACACACACACACATGGTCACATGCATGCATCCGCACAAGAATCCTGCATAATATATTGAAGTACACACCCATCCATCATTAAACATGCGCACAGAAACAGCAACAATAACTTTATCGCAGGTATTCATCATGTCCATCCATATGCGTCATATTCATAATATGTCAAAATCTATTTTTTAAACCCTGAAAATAATCTTTGCAGTCAAAATTATTATCAAAGCATATTCACTCACCTCATGCCCTGCAAAGAATGGTGATGTTCATACTCCTAATCTATACACAATGCTAGGACACTCAAGTCTCTATTGTATTGTATTGTATTGTATTGTATTGTATTGTATTGTATTGTATTGTATTGTATTGTATGCCACTTGCAATCATGGCATATTCTCTCTCATGTAAAATTCGGACTTCTCTCACAGTGGAGAGTGTGTTACCACAAAAGCAGCACCACCCTTTTTCTTTTCTTTTCTTTTCTTTTCCAGTCTGCGTGTGTATTTGTTTCCCTATTAGAGAGGCTTTTTTTTTTCCTACACAAGTTTGGAAAGGACAACTTTTTATACCATTGTTTATGTGCATTAAATGCAATTACACAGGGGATCTTGGTTTATCGTCTCATCCAAAAGACTAGTACCAATACCTATACAACCTACACACTGTTCCAAATACAGAAACACATCCCCTTTCCAATCCTTCCCAATGCTGTAAAAATCGGCGTAGCTGTTACATCAGGACCTACCCGCATTTGACGTGTGTGAGAGGTGACTGCTGTATGGCCTGATCGACCAGTGGCCCCATTCCAACCTCCACCACAGAGAGATTGGACCCCATGGAGGAAGACAGCGGTTGTGCGCAATATTTTTCGTGATCCTGGAAAAACAAGATGGCCAGGTCCCCGCCCCTCTCAAAGCAGCTGACAATCTTCTCTTCATGCTCTGCCGTCTTGAACTTGCTGGTGCTTGGAGCCTCCGTTTTCTCCAAACAAAATCCTGAGAAAGATGGGAGTACAAAACTCTCATTACTTGTATGAGTTTACACACAGATAAAGTAAATGAATAAGTGAAATGATTATATATATATATATATATATATATATATATATATATATATATATATATATATATATATATGAGTCATTCTTTGCTCTTGGTCACTATTTGGGGTGATCTACAATAGATAGATTTTATTTTCATAAGAGTTGTTTCTTTTCAATGCAATATGAATAAAAACATCCTAATATGGTTAAAGAAATTACAGTATCAAGGGATATTTGTTTGTTTGGCCTGTTTTTGAGAAATTGCAATCGAATGGGAAAAAACAGTCCAAAAATAGCCCTGAAAAGGGTACAGGCATATGCAGTGTTCAACATAAGCAGTTTACAAGTCTTCAGTGCAAATAAACCTTATATTTTCTTTTTTACTAACAAAAGAATACATTGTTCAACATTATCCTGTACAAAAATATTGCACTTAACTTTTCAACTTTTATATTTTGACGTCCAAACTAAGCCGTTACTGCGTTACGAGTCGCGTAACAGAGTCTGACGAAAACTTTGGATCGTCTGCTTTGCCGTAGTGATCACTTGGCTAAAGATGGTCATGCAAATGCTTAAAGTTCATCATAATGAGATGATTAAAGGCATTTATTATCATAAGAATGTTTAAACACACCCTCGATACAATTTTGAAGTTTTCGTGTCGAAATGTAACACAGTTATGCCTGAATTTTCAAAATCCCGTACTTGGCAAATGACACCAGCAACAATCGCCAGTGAATGTCTGCTAAATTCATCCACCAGACAGCATGGACTCATGACATTTCAAGCAGAAATTCCCAGAAGGAGGCGAGAATGACTTAATAGTTTGTATCGTGTCACACTCATTTTCATAGCGTAACGCAGTTATGGGTCAGAGGTCAATTGTCAACTTTCTAGTAAAATCAGCATGTAATCCAACTTAATAGCAATTACCAGCATGAATAATGTTTCTTAGTAACTTATATTCACTTTATGATGTGAAGTGAAGGAAGATTTGTCCACATGTTTGAAAAAACTTTGATTCCGTGCAGTGTCACGTGTAACGCAGGTTCAGTTTGTTGAATATCATACTTTTTTTCCATGATGCAATGCATTTTTTTGTTTTGTTCTTTGTTATTTGAGAGTAACACCTGTTTTATGAATATGAAACATGAAATGAGGAAGAAAAATGATATCAGCTGTGCTGAGCAACTGACACAAATTCCTGGTGCTTCGTTGTGTAGCGTGAAACGCAGTGCATCAGATCATTTATTTTAGAATAAAAACAAAAACAACAACCTTCTAACAGTTGAATTAAACATTGAAACTTTGACTTGAGGTGCCTGAATGAGTTAAAAGCCTTTGTGAGCAAAAGAATGAGACAAGTTAACTGTTTCAATAAAATTATCAAGGTTTCCTTGATGTTGTGCTCTTTGTTTCTGTGTTCGTGTCTTGTGTAACACAGTTATGTTTTAAGTTTATTTTGATTTATTTACTGCAAAATTGTTCTCAGTACTTTTAGCTCTGTGCATTTTACTTAAAAAGCAAGTAAACAACTATATAACATGGTAATAGTAAATATTCTATTTTACAACTCTTTTTAAAAAACTGTTTTGGTTAAGGTGTAACTGTGTTACGGTGTCGCAAAAATCTTCATTAGCTGAAAATGCACATAAACCTCCAATATCGTAAATCTTTCTTGTCAGTACTACTAACATGTATTACTAACAGGTAAGCCCATGTATATTGTCATTTCATTAAAATCAGAGACATTATGGATAAATTGGTGTAGCAGTGTAACACGGTTACATTTTGACACCCATCACCTTCCATGAGAAATAACAGAAAAGCGGGTTATGCCATCAATTTTATTTCTTCTGCAGCTAATTCTCCTTTCCTTGATGTACTTAAACTGCCCACTTTAAAATCCATCCAATGATTTTTAAATTTGAGGTCCTAGGACCTCTTTTAGTGACCAAAAGCAAAGAATGACTCATATATATATTTATTTATGATTATTATTATACACACACATATATAATGTAACTTACGATAATTCAGAGACAATCATCGTAAGTTCCAAGTTTGTTGCTCTGTGTATCATTATGACTAATGGTATAGCTCAGAGAGAGAGAGAGAGAGAGAGAGAGAGAGAGAGAGAGAGAGAGAGAGAGAGAGAGAGAGAAGAGAGAGAGAGAGAGAGAGAGAGAGAGAGAGAGAGAGAGAGAGAGAGAGAGAGAGAGAGAGAGAGAGAGAGAGGGGGGGGGGGGATTAAGGCACTGGCAGGTCTGCATTTGAAGCCGATTTGGGAGATCATAAAAATCCCCACCCTTAATTTACCAGACGCCACCAAGATTCAAATCCACGTCTTCATGTACCCACCGGATTGGAGTCAAACAGTCTGAAGTACTCAGCTATGAAACTGGTTGATTTGGATGTAATTTTTGCATACCAAATCAAATACTCTACTATCCAGAAAATAATTATCACTGTTTATACTAATTAAAAAAGTTAAAAGTTAAAGTCTGTCCCGAGCCTAAGGCTCATCAGGCCGGTGCTTATCCCGGTTTCTGTGGCGCTAAGCGACTGAGAGTCATAGACTCCCCCCTGGATAGGACGCCAGTCTATCGCAGGGTTAACCCCCAACACAAGGTTGGTACCCCTTTTACACCTGGGTGGGGTGAGAAAATAGCCGTAAAGTGCCTTTTCCAAGGGCACAACGCCATAGCCGACAGCTGGGATCGAACCCGCAACCTTTAGATTACGAGTCCAACGCCCTAACCACTCGACTACCGCGGCGGCGTTTATACTAATAGTTTAATAAATTTCACACTTAAACACCAACACTCAGTAACTCTCTCTCTCTCTCTCTCTCTCTCTCTCTGATGAGACTTTAAACCAAGGCCCCGTGTGCGAACGCACGCAGAACACCTTGCACACATGTTAAATCCTGTTCCGCTTTTTGTAAGAGTAGGCCATCGTGTGCCAGTGGGAACAGATGACATTTACAAAACTGCATACACACAGGGACTGGATGAAAAAAAACCCACAAGAGTGCTTATCCCATTATCCTCGATATAAAGCAATAAATCAAATCAAATCAAATCAAATCAAATCAAATCTCTCTGTCTCTCTCTGTCTCTCTTCACACACACACACACACACCACACACACACACACACACACACACACACACACACACACACACACACACCACACACACACACACACACACACACACACACACACACACACACACACACACACAAACACCACAGAGGGACACACAACTAACCTTTCACAGCATAAGCTTCAGCCACAATATGAAACATGCGAGTGTGAGTGGAGCCCAGGGCGATGTTGTGCAGGTCAATTTGATTCAGCAAGCCCATGGCTTCTTGGTAAGATCCATAGCAGTAGAGCAGCTTACTCAGCAAGAGCTGGGCCTGGGTTCCTATCTGTCAAAGGCACCAACTTGAAAATCATCACTCTCCACAGGACACACACAACCCTCGCTTTTACTCATGCTCTACGAGTACAATATCTCATCTACCAGAAAAACAACAACACACTTCTCAAATTACATATATTCATTTAATATTATGATCCACAATGCTTCCTTCCTTTTATGATTGTGAGTGGTTAAGCTCAACTTATCAGTTTTATGCCTCAACGGTTTACAATGTTTTACCAAAATCACAAAGCCAAAACAATTTTTTTAATATATATGTGCACTTCCCTTGCTACTTCTTTTAGAGTTGTTCTGAACACCTAGATGGGGTTAAAATTAAATCACTGATAAGTAAACATTGAACAGCTCTGCTGTTACATAGGAAACAACTTCAGACTTTGCTCACAAAAACTCACTGAGGTAAACTAACCTGCTAACTCACCCATGGCTTTCTCATTACTTCATTTCTTTTTCTGTCAAGAGACAACAGGGGGAGGAGGGGGGGTGGGGGGGGGGCGTTTGTTTGTTGTTTGGGGATTTTTTTGGGTGGGGGCATGGGTTGCTGCTTCATCTTCTGTACCATCCCCATCCTGCTGTTCCCACACCACTCATCTCAATCTCTCCCCCACAGCCATACCCAGATTCATTATGTCTCATCCCTAGGGTCAGAAGTCTACAGGAAATCCACCAATATCAGGCCACCTTGCAGCCACCAGCCAGAGGGGCCCAACGCTTTTGCTTGGTCACTTTGGTGGCATTCAGTGGTGCCTGTTCTGAGCTAACATACACAGGACAACACCTACTAAGCCCCCTACTAACGACACATCAACTCCCTCACAGAGCCAGACAAAGAGAGTTGCTCACCTGAGGTGGCAACTACCACAATGTCCCTCCAACGACCATCTCCCCTGAACTTCAACCCCAAAGGCTTTGACACAAACTCGCCACAGTCACAGAAGTGGATAGAAAAACAGAATCTTAGATCACTTTGAGAAAAAAAAAAGAAAAAAAAAGATCACTATGAGACCAGAGCAATCCAAACCACCGAATCAGAGGCAATCTTTTTTTTTTTTCGCATGATGATCACTGATGATGAGGATGATGTAAAGATGCTGATGTAGAAGTGCATATATGCTTTGAGACTTCTTGACAGGGCAGCACTCTATGCTTGCTATCATAATATATCCCGGCGTCAACTGGGCCTGAGAGATACAGACACTTGCGGTGTTGGTCAGGTAATTTGAGCAACACTCTCAAACTTGCATCCGTAAAGTGGATGAAGCTTGACTGTGTGGTCCAAGCCTTTCCACTGAGCCCATTCACTCTGGGTACGAGCTGGCCAAAGTCAGAAAAATCCCTATGACTCTCATGGAATTTGAACCCATGATCTTGACTTACAGTCCAAAATCCAAGGCGCTTATCACTGCACCATGGCGACTAGTAAGAGGACAACAGTTAATTTACAAGTGATACTTCAGTTTTAATTGGTCAACTACCTCTGAGAGAGAGAAACAGAGACAGAGAGACAGAAAGGCAGAGACAGAGAGACGGAATTGTGTGTGTGTGTGTGTGTGTGTGTGTGTGTGTGTGGTGTGTGTGTGTGTGTGTGTGTGTGTGTGTGTGTGTGTGTGTAGACGGTGTGAGTGTATGTCTTAGTCATGTTGCTCCCATTCACAATAAATTATGAAGAAAAAAAAATTTGCTTGAAAAAAAAAAACCATACTTAACCAGGAACTTTTCAAATCCCCCCTCCCACGCATTCAAACTTTAGGGACAAGGTCAAATCACAACATCAGTGAGCATGTGGGTTTTTTTAAAATTATGTTATTAATTCCTACCACCAAACAATGGCCGACTCTTCTGAAAGGCAGAACGGGTCTTGATGTGGGCTCAAAATGTTCTGCATGCATTTGCACATAGGATCTAGCTTAACAGTCTCATCTGAAGGACTTCCTGACCGGGGGTGTGGAGTCAGTACTGATGTCAACTCCAGGAGAAAAATCCCAATGAACTGGCATCTCAGTGATGGCTTGAGCCTGTGTTGTAAGATCATGAGCTGAACACTCTAACCACAAGCAAGGCTATGCCCCCCCCCCCTCCCCCCAATGAAACACTTACCTTATCTTTTGCCTGACAAGCTCTGTGAAGGTGATCCTCAGCTGTCCTGAGCTGAGCTTTGGCTTTGTGGTGATTCTTTTCTTCTGGGACATGTTCCTGTAGAAACTCCTCAAGCTGGCTTTCCCCATATACCAGCAGCACCAGTGAAGCTAATCAAGGAGAAAAAAAAGTTTACCTGAATCAATTACAAAGTAGTGACAAAGTCTCCTTCTCTTTTGAGTGACTGTGTGTGTTTGGTTGTTAATGAAAGGAGAACAGCAGATGCAACTTCTTTTTATTTTTAATTTAAAGATAATTATGGCTCACAATGGCCTTCTCTTATGAAAAGCGGAACAGGATTTAACATGTGCACAAGATATTCTGCATGTGTTCACACACAGGGCCTCGGTTAATAGTCTCATCTGAAGGACTTTTGAGGAGAGTGGAGTCAGCACTGGTGTTAACTCAAGGGGAAAAATCCCCTTGAATGGGAATCAAACCGGGTCGCCAAATTGCAAGCGCAATATTCTGACCACTTGGCTATCCCGTTGAGAGAACACTGAACACTGAACATTTTAATTGTACTTCGGCCTTGGGTCACAATACAAATGAAAGGGACGAGGGGGAATAGTAAATGACCAAAAATTTCGATCAACTGTCCAGTACTGCAACACATTCAATACATTACATATGACTAAGAGCATCATCGTTAACATCCAACTCAACAGTCATTACTAATCCCGTTGCGAGAGAGAGAGAGAGAGAGAGAGGAGAGAGAGAAGAGAGAGAGAGAGAGAGAGAGAAGAGAGATATTTATTCTTTTATATCGAGGATAACAGAATAAGCAATCATGTGCTTTTTTTTCATCCGGTCCCGTGTGTACGCAGTTTTTGTAAATATTGTCATCTGTTCCCACCGGCACACGATGGCCTACTCTTACGAAAAGCAGAACAGATTTAACGTGTGCGCAAGATGTTCTGCGTGCGTTCGCACACGGGCCTCGGTTTAAAGTCTCATCCGAAGGACTTTTGGGGAGAGTGGAGTCAGCACTGATGTTAACTCCAGGAAGAAAATTTCCTCGACCGGACTCGAACCCGGGTCGTCAAATTGCAGCGCAATGTTCTGACCACTAGGCTATCCGTCCCCTGAGAGAGAGAAGAGAGAGAGAGGAGAGAGAGAGAGAGAGAGAGAGAGAAGAAGAGAGTGTGTGTGTGTGAGAGAGAGAAGAGAGAGAGAGAGGAGAGAGAGAGAGGAGAGAGAGATGAGAGAGAGAGAGAGAGAGAGAGAGAGTGAGTGTGTGTGTGTGTATGTGTGTGTGTGAGAGAGAGAGAGAGAGAGAGAGAGAGAGAGAGAGAGAGAGAGAGAGAGAGTTTATTCTTTTATACTGAGGATAATGGGTTTAGCACTCTTGTGCTTATTTACATCCAGTCCCCATGTGTATGCAGTTTTGTAAATGTCATCTGTGTGTGTTGTGTGTGTGTGTGTGTGTGTGTGTGTGTGTGTGTGTGCCTGGGACTGGAGTTCATGCTGAATGTTGTATTGGGGGGGGGGGGGGGGGGGAGATTGCTACGCATTTCTTTCCAATTTTGGTGGTGAATTTGTTCGAACTTTTATTTATCCATCTGGCTGAAATATTACACTTTTAAACCCACTGTGGGCTGTCTTTCAAGATGGGTATCTCCATTGGGCTTAACGACCGTCCTCCCGGGTCACCCCATGTGGGACAAAAATATCTCCCTAAAAAAAAAGTATTATATTCAATGAGACCGAATGTCACAGCCTATGACAGTAGTACCCGATCTTGTTGAATGTATTTTTTCCAAACTCCTCGATTCTCAATTCACAAATTTCGAACACGGGAGTTGTTTTGAGAAAGATTCAGTTGCTTTCCCCACTGTCAGCACAATTTTTCACCTTACCTAGGTCTGACGATTTGTGCTCCACTGATCTTGCTGCCTCGACTGCTTTTTTCCAGTTTGACTCGTTTCTATATTTCTCAATATCTGATTCTGTTCGTATGTATTTCGATTTAGAAGACATCTTCAGGGGTGCCCGGAAGCAGACGATTTCTTCCTGAGATATATAGCCTCTAACCAGACAATTTTGTTAAAGCTGTCTCAAACGTCTCTATACATGTTTCAAGTCTTTTAAAAAAATATTTCACAATTTTATTTATTTGTTGCATTGCTTTGTAGTTTAAAGTCTTTTTTAATCAAAAAAATTTAAGATTTTTAAGAACTAGGTTTTGTTTTCACAGAGAGTAGTTAGCCATGAAAACTGCCGTCCCCCCAAAGACCCCAAAAATAAATAATTTATCAAAATCTTTTTGGTTTTGATTTGTTCCTGTATTATAATTCATTTCAGTTTTAAAAAGAAACTTTTTTAAAGAAAAGGCAAGTATGCCCCCATAGGCCTAAGCTCACATTTCCTGTCTGCACAGAACAACCCCGTACGCATGCGTTGACACTTCCTTTGGTCCAAGCTATATTCGTTCAGATGGTGGCGTGAAAGAAAGACGGCTGAGCAGGTTAGCAATTTTAGTCGGGCAATTTCAAAATTTGTTCTCTTTTACATTATATGTCGGTTTGTAGCAATATTTTAAATAGTTTCATGACTTCTTTGTTAGTTCTTTTGCTTTACTTTTTTGAAAATAGGAGTTTCAACGAAAAGCATGTGTTCGGCCGCCATTTGTCACGTTGTTCCTGTACCACTCCGTCATTACCGATGGCTGTGGTTTATAAAAGCTGCCTTTTAACACATAAAGAACAAAACCATTATATGTTATATGATTTAAGGAGCATACGGGTAAAGACAAATAGCAGCTTTTCCCCATCTTTCGTCTGAAAAAAAGTTTACTTGAAATATTAAGGAATTCTAGAGGGCACTTCTGGAAAAGTCTAGGCCTACACGTGCACGATATTTCAAGACCCTAGCCTTTTTTGGACGAAAGAAGGGGGAGCTGCTTTTAATTTATTTATTTCTTCTTTCTATCGAGAGTATTTTTATTTTACGATGTTGCGTATTGAAATTATACATTTGTCATTTTGTGCTTTTTTCATACAGCTCAATTCTTATTTTATTTTGTTGAAGATAATGAAATAAGCACTCCTGTGGGGGTTTTTTTTTTTACACCAAGTTCATATGTGTATGCAGTTTTAAAAATCGTATGTTCCCCCCGGTACACAATTGCCTACTCTTACGAAAAGTGGAAGGGATTTAACTTTTTAGGTATCAGATGTTCCTGCATTTGCACACGTGGATATTATAGTCTTAAATCCAAAGGCCTTTTGGGGAGAGTGGAATCTGCACTGATATAAACTCCAGGGGACAAATCCCCACAAACGGGAATCATGTCAGATTGCGAGCCCAATGTTCTGACCTCAAGGCAGATCCCTCTTCCCCCCAGTAAATCATTTCAGAGTTCTCTCTCTCTCTCTCTCTCTCTCTCTCTCTCTCTCTCTCTCTCTCTCTCTCTCTCTCTCTCTCTCTCTCTTCTCCATGTGGGATAACTCTTACATTCAGTGATTCATTGCATTTTCTGTTTTCAGATTTCAGAATGCAGATATTCGTAAAGACCCTTACGGGCAAGACCATCACCCTTGAGGTTTGTAACTTTAAAACGTGATTCTTCCAAGAAATGTATCATACTACAAGTATATATGTAGTTTTCTCTTTGTATTTGCTTCCTTTCTTATTAAACAAAAACAAAAAAAAACGGGGGGCGGTGATGAGATTTGTTCTATTAACATATTGCTGGGCACAGCAAGATACGTTCTTCCTGTAGGGCATGAAAGCATTGTAGAGTTTTGCATGTTTTAGTCTCGTACAGTGAACTGACACAATGAACTTCCTGTTCATGGAAGGATTTGGGCAAAATGAGCTGAAACGGGATGACTTCGACGACAAAATCCAGGATGCTGATTGATTGTCAAATCCGACACGGCCAATGCCTATTTTGAATTCTACTCTTTGAATTAGAGAAATTATTGTGAATTTTTACCAACTTGATTCATTTTATGAATTGGTGGTTGTACATCATTCATAGTTTTTTCCTCCTTGTTTTAGCTTTTATTTAATCAAAATCCATGCGTGCATTCCAAAGTTAATGCAACACTGTGACACACAAACCCATCAACTGCAAACACACTGGGACTGGATGTAAAAAAAAAAATTAAAAAAAAGTACACAAGTGCTTGTTCCATTATCCACAATGTGAAAGAATAAAATATAAAAAATAAATGGACCTTGTGTGTCCATGCATTATGATTTTTAAAGAAAACAGAAATAGCCATTTCTTTTTTTCATTTCTGTATCATGCTGTTTTTATTTCATCAAAATCCATTACACCATTGTAGAGTTATTGCATACACACACTCACTCACAGGCCATCCACCTCCATTTTACTGGCCCAGCAAAGGTTTAAGAACCCAGAGTATTTAAAAACTGCAAGTAATCACAGAATTTTCAAAAGTTGTCCCATCTTTATCCTTGTGTTATTTCAAACTGATGTCAAAATAATTGTTTATGCAGGTCGAGCCCAGTGATACTATCGAAAATGTCAAGGCCAAGATCCAAGACAAAGAGGGTAAGTTGTGTTTTTGGTCCAAGTGGTTATGTTGAAATGGATTGCTTTTGAACTTAGCAGTTACCAACTTTACACACACTTGTAGGATAAAATCACTTCTTGTTGCTTTGTGTCTTTGGGGTTCTTTTTCTGGATGGCGGAGAATCTCTCAGGAACCACTTACATCATTTGATACTTAGATAATACAAAAAAAACAACCCAGTAAATTCAATATAGTACTCTGAAAATGGGGGGGGGGAGTGTTTTGTCAATATAAAATGATTTTGAACTGCACAAAAAGAGGATTGTTCTCATTGAATGGTTAATGATTCTGTTTCAATCTTGTGTCTTTTTCATTTTGCTAGGAATCCCTCCAGATCAGCAGCGTTTGATCTTTGCGGGCAAACAGCTGGAAGATGGCCGCACTCTGAGTGACTACAACATTCAGAAAGAATCCACTCTTCATCTGGTCCTGCGTCTGCGTGGTGGCGCAAAGAAGCGCAAGAAGAAGAACTACACCACTCCCAAGAAGTCCAAGCATAAGAAGAAGAAGGTCAAGCTCCATGTACTGAAGTACTACAAGGTAAGACGCACACACAGCACATAATGTGGCTTACTACTGTAGACAAAATATTGTATGCATTATTTGAAAGGGGGGGGGGTACTAGTTCCTTTTTTTTTCCAGTTTTGTTCCCTTACTATAGCCAGTCGCATTATGCATTCCACAAACGGCTTGATTCTCTAGTCTGCCTCAAGCACTCCCTCCGTCTTTGTTTTTAGACAGTTTACTGTGTTTCAATTGATTCAGGACATGGTTGCAATGATGACAATCTTAGGACACCTTACGATTCATTCTCGAAGATGATAAAAATGAAAGCGTTACCATTCCTGAGCAACCATGATCCTGTGATTGTTAGTGTGCAATTTGTTTCTATTGGGGGGGGGGGGGGGGGGGGGTTGCTGCCTTTTTTGGGTAGAATTTTGATTTATCCCTTTCTGTGCTTACATTAGTGTTTTGACATCACAATGTAACAGTAATGTTAATCTTGCTTGCATCTTCTTGGAGCTGCTACAGTATCACAGGCTGATTAGTAGTGGGGTTAACCATTTGGGAAAAGGAAGTGCAAAGTTAACACTAAGTTGCATTTTGATAACAGATCAGTATGCTAATTCAGGTACATTACAGAACCTGGAGGAACTTTATTTTATTGACCAGCTGCTTTGGCACAGTGGTTAGTTATTTGGGTTTCTTTAATTTTTATGCTAAATTTGATCCACCATTGGCAGCAAAAGTCAGTTTCCTTATCTCAACATGGTTGCAATGATGACAATCTTAGGACACCTTAGGATTCTTTTTGAAGATGATAAAAATCAAAGCGTTACCATTTCTGAGCAACCATACTTTGCATATGAAAGATATACCAGAGCATAATTTGTAACTCCCCAAGTATGGTTTGTGTTTGTACCTATAGCCTTATTTAGTACATGGTATGTTCTCAGTTTGTGATCAGTGATTCGGTATTGCTGCAGGTGTGTGTTTGTGCTGTCTGGGCCTTCTTTCTTTTTCAATTTATAAAAAATTATTTTTAGTATGTTTCATTCAAATATATATATAGTCAGGGTTCGCGATAACCGGTAATTGTCGGTATTTTACCGATTGTAAACAGGGAATACCGAAAATTTTCGAAGCAGCCGGTACCGCGTACCGGTTCTGTTTGCCTTGTGACCGATTAGATTTCCGTCTAAAAAAAAAAAAAGTCTGAAGTGACGTTTTCTGACAGTCTGTCATGGGCCTGTGCTGTGCTTACCGCACCTACCCCTTTCCACCCCCTTCCGACGAACATCTTTAGCGCCAGCCTCATTATTAGCCTAGCACTCAGAACAGCAAGCTTTACTGTGAAAGAATAAAGCTGCTAATCTCGGCATGACAGCGACTTCCATCACATTGAGTAAATGGGGCCTAGATTTATTTAGTCTGTATTCTTTTAATCTTTTATATCGAGGATAATGGAATAAGCACTCCTGTGCTTTTTCACATCCAGTCCCGTGTGTATGCAGTTTTGTAAATGTAATCCGTTCCCACCGGCACACGATGGCCTGCTCTTACCAAAAGCGAAAAGCGAGGGTCTATGACTATGAATTTGCGCGTTGCTTTGAGAGAGAAGAGTCGAAAACCAAATCTGAATTGAACAAAGATCTAAGTCTAGATGAGCGCCAAGCATAGAAACAAGAAAGAAGAATATAAGTCACACGAATGATGCCATGCAAAACAACAGACTAACACGGACAGTGGCACAGGCGCTAGAAAAAAAATCGTATTTCCTTCGTGGCTTCCTGCCCAAGAAGCGAGTGGCAGCAAGCAGCACGGCAGTCAAAGTCTGAGAGATTCGCGTTCAATTTAGATTTTGTTTTGCTGCCCAAAAATCCCCCCCTCCCCCACCCCCTCACTGATTTGTTCACAGTACGTACCGGATTTTATTTTCTGGGGACCGATTTTGGGGGAGTTGGTCAAGATGTCTCTGAAATGGCAACTGGCAGTACCGGTTTTAAAAAATCCTAGCGCGAACCCTGTATAGTTATGTTCTGAATCGGGGGTGGGGGGGGGGGTGAATTAAGATGAAATTTAAGTAGACTGTTAGATATGTTTCTTCACAAATACGTGGAATTTTTTTTTTCTTCATGGTTGCAATGATGACAATCTTAGGACACCTTAGGATTCAATTTTTTGAAGATGATAAAAATCAAAGCGTTACCATATCTGAGCAACCATACTTACCGCATATGGAAGCTACACCAGAGCATTGTTTGTAACTCCAAGTATGATTTCCTAAGTTAGTAGCTATAGCCTTAGTTTAGAACCTGATGTGTTCTCAGTTTGTGATGAGAAAAATCTGCATTACTGCAGGTATCGGTTTGTGCTGTCTAGGCCTTCTTTTTTTTCTTTTCTTTTTTTATATAATATTTAGTTTGTTTTATTTAAGTATGTGAGTTTTTGGTTGGTAAGGGAGTGAGGTGATGTCTCCTTAGTGTAGCTTTGTTCATGAGCCTGAGCTAGGGTTTTTGTGGAGAGGTGTAGATTTATGAAGCAGGATGAAATTCAAATACACTGTTACCTGATTTTTGCTTCACAAATACATGGCAGTCTTTTCACTTTATGGTTGCAATGAGGACAATCTTAGGACACCTTAGGATTCATTCATTGAAGATGATAAAAATTAAAGCGTTACCATATCTGAGCAACCATATTGTCTGCCAAATATCTTATGGCATAATTATAGCTGTAGGGTAGAAAAGGTTTTACTTTTGTCTAGCTCGCTGATGTGTTACAGGGTTTATGATCCTGTTCAGTTAAGTGTTTTCATTGTATGTTATTTTTTGTCAGAGAGGGGTCCTAAAAGCACAGCTAACATACTGTTATTGATAGTAAGATTTGGAATTTGATCAGTTTAAAGTGCATTCAGTACCTTTAATTTGGGGGGGGGGGGGGGGGGTCTTGTAATAAAATCATTGTATCCCCAGTCCATAAAACTAATACCGAGTCTCTTTGTGTGTGAACACATGGTTGCAATGATGACAATCTTAGGACACCTTTGGATTCGTTTTTTGAAAATGAAAAAAATCAAAGCGTTACCATACCTGAGCAGCCATGTAAAGATAGGTATGTGGTAGCGTTGTCTATGGATTGAGTACCACAAGTCTGTTTCTGGGTTAGTTTTAGAGCTTTATTGTAGAACGAGTATCACAGGTAAGTGTTGAGATCATGGTGCTTCATGTCACTTTTCTGCTGTTATTGAGAGATTGAGAACATGTTATTTGACTGGCATGTAATAACTTTCACAATAAAATAAAGTGTATGGACTGTATTGCACATGACATCACAAGAAATGAAACTGAAGATTGTCATTGCAGTACTGATTTTTTTTTTTTTCCTGTTATAAATTTATGTTGTATCTCTTTCTCTGTGTTCATTTAATTAACATGATGGACAGTATGGTTGCAATGATGACAATCTTAGGACACCTTACGATTCTGTCATTGAAGATGATAAAAATCAAAGCGTTACCATATCTGAGCAACCATAATGTGTGAAGAATGTCTTATGTTATGCATGTGAATATAAAAAAAATCTTCCCAGTAAAATATTACTTAATTTTTGTGCAGGTGGATGAGAATGGAAAGATCACACGCCTTCGTCGAGAGTGCCCTAACGAGGAGTGCGGTGCTGGTGTTTTCATGGCATCTCACTTCGACCGACACTACTGTGGCAAATGTTGCCTTACATACGTGTTCAACAAGCCTGAGGGAGAGAAAGCTTGAATGTTGTGACACTCTGGAAATTCTCATGAATTAAAGGTGGAGATGTGAAACTGCGTTTTTGTTGTGCTCAGTTTATGGTGTGTTGTGTGGCTTTTTGTCAAATACTGTTTTAAACAAAACACTTCCTTTCTCAAAAAAAACCCCACAAACAAAAAAAACTTCCTAGAGTTTTGTGATTTTTGTTTGTTGTTTGGGGTATTTTTGTTTCCTCTTAGCATTTCTATCCACAAAGACAAAACCACTTATTGAAAACCTCTGAGTAGCGACACTCTGGGGAAAAATTTGCCTCTAGGGTGGTACAGGTAAAGGTCAATAAGAAGTAAAGTGTGGTACTCATATTTTGTGGTATATAATTGAATGGGGCATATTTCCCAACCAATCACAGTAGACCAAAGGGAATAACTCCAGAACCAGAGAAAATACGCTCTAGATTTACGAATTATTTCAGATAAGAAGGAAAAATAATGGCTGCACAGGTAAAACCAAAAAAAAATTAGCATGCACTTTTTGCTTGGTATAATGTTCCATGCTTCTGCCAGTTTCCTTTTAAAAGTTAAACGTATTTAAGCAAAGAAAACCTTGCCAAAAATTCTTAGTTGATAGTGCACGGGTAGTGCTAAAAAAAATCAATGTGCCTGCTGTGACACAGAAAGTAGTCTTGTTTACATGTTTATCCATAGACCTCTCCTGTCCTAAAAGCAATAGGTTCTAGTGCTAAATCATAACCATGCCCATACAGGATAGGGGTTGGGGGGTGTTTTTTGGTTCCGCAGCGGGAGCTCTGGGGTTCACCTATGGCAGCCATTTGCCCCCTGCATTTAACAGGACCTTGATTTATAGTCTCATCCAAAGAATGTTGACATTCAGTTTGGATTTCTCATCAAACTGAGACAAAAGGGGAAGACCAACAATCAAACCAAGAACCTCGCAGTTCACTTGTTAACAGGTGAAAGTCTTAACCATCCTGCCACCTTCGTATTTACAAGATATCAGTTTTGGCAGATAAGTGTAGTTTTCAACTCCAAAACACTGCTGCACAGTCAGGATGATGATACTGCATGTACACATTCCACTGTTCCATCAGCTTTTAGCCTATCCTTGCTACAGCTGATCTGTGTTTTAACCTGTTCCAAAGGCCTACAGCTAATATTGAGTACACAAAGTCTAGGAAGTACCATACACATCGGCATAAACAGCTCATAAATGGCTATTTGACCAGATACTAAAGGAAAGGTATCCTATGATCATGTCCAAAAAGTGTGATGTCATTCGTCGTGAGGGAAAAAATAAGCCTTTTAAAACCACAAAAAACTGCCACAAGGAAATCAAAATATGCACAGGTACATGTGCTCTCCACTGACAAATGTACACATACTCAAAACAGGAATGCATGCATGCAAACGTGTATTACTATACTACAATGTACGCATCACATGTTTATTTGCTGAAAGGCGAGGGAACTCCCATGCTGTGTGACTCGAGTGCGGGTAACTACCAAGCATCTGCTTCTGGAGTGTCAAGATGTCCAGAATATTAAGCACATGCATTTTACTGCAGGCTCATTTCTAAATTCATTTGAGCTTGATGTGGCTTTTCCCACAACTTATGCCTGGACTGGGGCATTGAATTTGATATCGAGGAAATACAGGGTTTTGGTTTTATAGCCTATCTGTATATAGTTACAAAGTTATAGTAAGTTGCTAAGTTAAAATAGTTGCTATAACTTATACTGATGTATAAAATTTGACAAGGTGACAGCCCCGGTATGGCCTGTGTTGTTGTGGGGCTATAAACAACATGATTGGAATTGGATTGGAAGGTACACAGTCATCTGCCTGAGCAAACTGATGAAGAATTTGACCCTGACACATCCAGGTGTCGCCATGCGCACAATGCTGATGCTGCTGAAAATTTCTGACATAGCACTCAAATGATCATACAAATAAACCGTGAAGACTCGCATAAAACAATAGCATGTATGATAGAGAGCAGTCAGATTTTAAGATTGTCTGTTAAAGAATTTAAGCATGGAAGTTTGTCCTAAATAAAGATGCTTTGCCACTGAGAATCAGGAACAAGCCAACACTCCCTCTTTGTTCCTTGGGAGGCAGGGTGTTTGTAAAAGTATTATATAGACAGTTAACTAGATGTAACATGAGTCACCAAAAGCAGGTATTGAATGAAGTTTTGTTACTGAAAGTATAAATATTGTAAAAAGCATTGGGGATCAAACTTGGCACAGTGGCTACAGACTGGAAGGCCACAGGTTCAAATCCCATTAGTCGAGGAATTTTTCTGAATCTGACCAGCTCCTGCCCAGAGTAAGTTTGCTACAGACTCAAAGGGAAGACTCGACCACACAGTCGAGCTTCATCCATTTTATGATGCGATTTTGAGTGTTGCTCAAATTAACTTAACAAAACACTGCAGGTGTCTGTATCTCTGGTTCTAGTTGAAGCTGGGATGTATTATGGTAGAAAGTGTAGAGTATAGCCTTGTCAAGTATCTCAAAACCTATGTACTTCAATAGCATCATTACACCATCCTCATGGATCATCAAGCAATATATTTTTTTTAATGCCTGAATTCAGTGGCCCCAGTTGCTCTGGTCTCATGGTGACATGTCATGATGTTTCAGTTCCCACACACACTTAAGTGCTTGTGAATTCGTGTCAAAGCCTTTGGGGTGGGAGGTTCACGGGAGATAGACTAAGAGGGACGTTGTGATGGTTGCCCCTTTGGGCGGGTGACTCACTCTGTCTGGGTCCATGACATGAACTGTCTCTAGTTGGGGGTTCAGTGCTGGTGTCCTGTATTGTCTGAACAGGCACCACTGAACACCACCAAAGTGACCCAGCAGCAGTGCAGGGCCCTCTGGCTGATGGCGTCACGGCGACCCGACATTGGGCCCTCCATGTGGACTTCTGACGCTTAGGATGTGACATAAAAAGCTGGGTGGAGAGACTGGGATGAGTGACGTGGGAACAGTAGGACTGGAATGTCATAGAGGACGAGACAACCCCCCACCCCAAAAAAAAAAAAAAAACCAACAACAAACAAACAAAACAACCACCAAACCCCCCAAACATGGGGAATCTGAGAGAATATATTAAAAATAATAATAGTAATTAAAAAAAAAAGAGTTAATTTATAAAGCCTGATGCGTCAACTCCTACCATTGATGCTTTAGTGACTTCAAAGTAGGGGGGAGTCAAGTTCCTACAGACTGATCCTTTGTTTTGTCAGCCAGTTAGGGATGAGAGAAGACATGAACTGTACAGTCCCAAGGAACTATTGTAGTTTTGTGAGGTTTCTTGGAGCAGGCAGGACATTAAATCTGGTTCAAGGTGCACTTCTTCAGCATCGTAGAACACGCCAAAGAACTCGATCTATGACGTTTTGATAAATCACTTATCTGTATTAAATATGGGTCCACATTTCTGTGCAGTATTCATAAGATGATGGAGATCTTTGTTGTTTCACTTTTCATAAGGGTAGGCCATTGTGTGCCGGTGGGAACAGATGACAAGATTTACAAAACTGCATACACACGTGGACTGGATGAAAAAAAAAAGCACAAGAATGATTATTCCATTATCCTCGATATAAAAGAATAACACTCACACACACACACCACCACCACACACACACCACGCACCACACACACACAACACACACACACACACACACACACACACACACACACACACACACATTATGAACATAAGGAGGTTTTTTTTTCTATTCTTTCTTTTTTTTATATACAAATAAGTTCAAGTTGTGTATTGTTTTTCTCTGTGATTGGCGTTTCATTGTTTGGGCGAGCACACCTGGACCAAGTAACTAGGCTACAGATTTCTGAAGGTCTGTGGACCGGTTCAGCCCACGAGCTCACAGGCCAGGGGAATGAAGAGGATTACAACTACTGCATCAGCACGGTGTTAACTCCCTTATACTGAAAAGCACTGGCTTTTTTTTTGTTTGTTTGTTTTATTTGAGAGATGCCCTGTTTAGACATGATATTCCTTTTTGTTGGTGGGTTGGGGGAAGAGGGGATGCAAGTCTATTTGCTTCCATCCATTAAAAAAAAAAACCCCTTAAGAAATTTGGGCAATCATTAAAATCCTTCACTGAATATTTCTATTAATTTTTTGTAGTCTGCACAACCGCTGAGGGCGCCCATCTTGGTAGCCCCCTCCCCCCCCCTTCTTTTTTGTACCCCATCACTAAAGGATACCTTTTGTTTTCGGAATTTGCATCACATTACCATTTTTTTACCTTAGATTTCCAGTCCACTTGTCCAGTGTTTGCTGAAAAAGAGGATAGCAGGGGCAGAGAAAGTGAAAACTCTGGGTTCGAAGTTTGTGGTGGTTCGGTCCCCGTTTGTGCCAGAAACTTTCCCCCATCCTCTAGACCTTGAGTGGTGGTCTGAGTTCTAGTCTTTCAGATGAGACGATAAACTGAGGTCCCCCGTGCAACACCATCTAGCGCAGGTAAAAGAGGGGCGGGATAGCCCAGTGGTCAGAACATTGCGTTCGCAATTTCGACCCGGGTTCGATTCCCGGTCGAGATGATTTTTCTCCTGGAGTTAACATCAGTGCCGACTCCACTCCCCAAAAGTCCTTCGGATGAGACCATAAACCGAGGCCCCGTGTGCGAACGCACGCAGAACATCTTGCCACACGTTAAATCATGTTCCGCTATTCGGAGAGAAGGCCATTGTGTGCCGGTGGGAATGGATAACAAATTGACAAAAGCTTGACCGTAACTGATGTAAAAAAAACAACCAAAAATCCACCAAAAGTGCTTATCACTATTCGAATAAAAGAAAAGATAAAAATAAATAAACCTACCATCCCGCCGCGCGCCGCCACCACACACAAAACACAACACACACGCACAACGCAGACAGCGTGCTACACACACAATCCACACACACTACGACAAAACAACAATACACACACACACACACAAACACAAACACACACACACACACACACACACACACAGCCACCACACACACACACCACACACACACACACACACACACACACACACACACACACACACAAGTGTCTACATGTAGACATGATTTTATAAAATTGAATCTTCATGATTATTTTTCCCCGTCGAATATCACTTTGAGTGAACAGACAATAAATGAAAGAAAGAAAAGAAGAGAGAATACCGTTACCTGATGAGATATTACACATCAAGACTTAGATTTTAAAATGCACACAAAAAAAACAAATGAGCACTTTTTGGAAAAAAGAATACCAGAAAGGAGGAAAGGTAAAACAGACAGAGACAGAAGGACAGAAAAAGAAAGAAGGAAAGAAAGCAGTGCAGTAGAAGAACAAAACGGCAGAAAAGAGA
>CM060324.1:41536040-41543540 GCA_030674155.1 Stramonita haemastoma
GATTTCTCAGTGCAGCAGCCATCCAAATCCCATTACCCATTACAATATATATAATATGTCTGTCCGTCCAAATCCCATTGCCCATATCACAGTCTGTCTGTCCATCCTTGACCAAAGCTCATAAGGGAATTTAGGGGATTTCTGTGGTGTCCATTTTCCTGTTGAACTTACGTAAACCGTAGAAAAGATAATATTGTGTAAAATTGCCCACTTCTTCGTAATATAATTAGTGTGGAAAAGTCCAATACAGTGATAGAAATGTGGCTGTCGGCCTGAGAAGCAATAGGGAACAGAACTTTATTGTGATATATAGATCTATGCATCTATGCTACTTGCTAGCTGAGTGGTTAAGAACATTTCACTTACTTCAATCCTGTTGTTTCATGAAATCGAAGGTTCAAATCTTGGCAGCGGCATCTGATAAATTTAGGGTGGGGATGTTTAACATTGCAGTATGAGTCAACTTGAAATGCGGACTAACTAGTGCCTAGTTTCCCTCCATGTAAACATATATATTAATTTTATGTATGCAGAAGATCAAGTATAAAAAAAAAAGTGTAATTCATGTCGTTGTTTGATGGGTGTGGGACAACCCAGCATGCACACTGCTTTTAAAGAGGGATAGGCTCCACCAGGTTCACTGTGCCCCTAGGGATACTGCCCTAAAAAATTCTCTGGGAATGAAGTGTGAAGGGAGAAGAGAGGGAGACTGGACTGTGACCATTACAGAGAGAGATTGGGCTAAGATAGTTCACTTCTAGCCCTGAACTGATTTAAAAATGTTTCGTCAGTAAGAACTTGTATGTAGGCTGGACATTCCTTTCTTTCAGAGTCTTTAGAACTGAATCATTGTATAAATAGTTAGACTAAGTAAGTAACTTTATCATAGGGGTAAATCTATCTTTTACCCAGTTTAGGGTTTGTTATTGGGCTTTGGTTGGAAAAGTGGCCTGTCGGTCAGTTGCTGTCTTTGGAACCTTCCCAAAAGGACATTGTTCTCCTTGATGGCCCCAAGGAGCTAGTTTTATTCTGGCTTGATAAATCAGCAATTCTATTTTTAAACAGCAATAACAAAACAAGTCAAACACCCCCACCCCCAAAAAACAACAAAACAAAAAAAACAACCCTCAACTTATTGCTGTGGATTAAATTTGTTTTTTGTTCTGTTGTTTGGTTTTTGTTAGATTCATTTGTCGAACTTGTTAATTTTTTTTCAAAGATAATTTTGTTTTGCTGTGGCTAATGTTTGACTTAGGGTTGGTTGGCAGCATGTCAATTGTCAATATGTAGCAAGAGGTGGAAGCATGAAATATGCCATGTGCAAAAACCACATCTGCACGAGATGTGAGGATGACGAGACTCAAGAACTCTCAGTCACCATCGACAATTAGCTGTGGTGGCTGTCATTCATGCTATCCTTAAATGAATCATGAGGCTTTAAATACTTTAAACTTATTATAAAGATTCTCAGCTTGACTCCTTTAGGTCAGAGAAGGGAGATGGAAGATGGAAAGGGGAAAGAAACGCAGCACTTTCCTCAAAGCAAAGAACATGGGGGCCCTCCATGATCACACAATGATGCGATCTTGTTTTCTTTGGAGAATTGTACACATCGGTGTAGCCTGGATTCCTTTTTTCACTGCTGTTTCACTGTTTGCTTTGGTGATGGGGAGGGAGGGTTGTGCTGTCCCACTCTCCCACCCACAGGGAACAGGCAGCTTCATTGTTGGTGATTTGGTCTCCCTGTCTCCTTTTCTCTATTTCTGTATTGTACATGTGTGTCACTGTGTCAGTGTGTGTGTGTGTGTGTGTGTGTGTGTGTGTGTGTGTGTGTGTGTGTGTGTGTGTGTGTGTGTGTGTGTGTGTGTGTGTGACTTTGTGTGTGTGTGTCACTCTGTGTGTGTGTGTGTGTGTGTGTGTGTGTGTGTGTGTGTGTGTGTGTGTGTGTGTGTGTGCTGTAAGTGTAAACATGGAGTGTGTCCTTATCATGTTGAGATTTGTTCTCAGTGAGATGTTCCCATAGAAGTATAGCCACTTGTTGTTATCTTTGTAGTTTCTTTTCCGTCTTTCATCAAAGAATGCTGGATTAAACTAATGCATTATATTGTCACAGATTTTTTTTCTTTATGGGAAGGGCACAACAGTGTGTTCACAAATAGAAGGACTAGGAGAATAGATGTTACCAAAAACAAAAAAAAAAGAGTCTACGATGTTTACTCCCAAGGCACAACAGACTTACAGTGTACTAGGAGATTAGATGTTACCACCACCCCACCTCCCCCCCCTAAAAACGTCTATGATGTTTACTCTCTTTAATTCGAGTAGTGGCTTTTTTTCCCATCTGTGACAGAAATGTACAGATGAAACTCAATTCATGGATAACAAAATATACAGAGACTTTGTATAAATTAAGACATCTTTACTAAATAAAGAGGATATATATATATCATCTATATCTATCTATATCTATATCTATCTATCAGATCTATATCTGTCTATCTAGATCTATCTATCTATCTTCTATCTATCTACTATCTATCTATCTATATATATATATATATATATATATATATGTACCTTCACATAGATCTATACTTTGAGAATTCAGTGTCACACTCAGATTATGTGTAAATTTATGTGATCTGGTAAATCCAGGTTTTCTGTTGTAATGTAAAGCATCTAACAATGTTTCAAAACAGAACAGCCAAGGTTTTGAGAAAAAAAAAAGCTGAAGTGTTTTGGCAGGGTTGTTAACCCCCCCCCTCCCCACTCCCCCTCCAACCACCACCACCACCTAATCATATACTGATTGTGCCGACAATGTAACTTAACCTCTCTCTCTCTCTCCTCTCTCTCTCTCTCTCTCTCTCTCTCTCTCATACTCTCTCTCTCCTCTCTCTCTCTCTCTGTAGATGTATCCACGAAATTAAGAAGCAGCTACCACAATGGTGGCAAACGGTCACATTATTAATTCATTTAATGTGCACAATCTCACTGGTGATGAACCCTGGAAGCTCTAGCTTTTTGTTGTTGTGATTGTGTTTATGTCCCAGCGGAGATATCTGATTATGGGGACAGTGAGAAGGAGATTTATTGTCCATAAGGATCAGGGGGAAAGGGTTCTTAGGAGGTAGCAGTAGGGTGGTCTGTGGGATCGGAGCTCTAGCCGATGAGGACTGGGAAAATATATAGCCGGTACTTACTAACACATTCTGTTGGCGGTTGTTGAGAAGTGGGTCAGCACAGGGTCAGTGGACAAAGCAGTGGCGCTATACACAATGAGGAGCCAAATCAGAGGGGAAGAAATTAAACCCGTTTATGGGGGTGACAGAGTACACAGCACCACAGACGGGCTTCCCACAGCCCTATCCATCTAATCGTCTGTTAGTTTCCATTTCTATTCCCTGCTAGCTGTACAGCTCTTCTGAGGTTGCAAGGCAGAAAGAAGACTGACTAGCCTAGCTCTCAAGAGAGATAGCGTGGCGGGCAGGTGATAGATGACGCCGTCTTGCCTATTGTTTCCAGGGCTCTCCTATTCTATTCTATTCAGACGCCCAGTCAGATTGTGGGGGACTGGGCGAGAAATGACATATCACAGGGGCCAATGCTGACACTTGTGTGGGGGCAGAAGCTGTGAGATCACTTTACAGCTCGATTAGGACTTAGGAGACAGTGCATTAAAACTTGTATCCTCGGGTGTCGTGGTTGTTAGTAATGTTACCATACTGAAGCGGGCCACACGCATGCAGAGTGTGTGTGCGTACGTGCGCGCGCGCGCGCGCACGCACACACACACTCTCATGCACACACACACATGCATGCATGCACACACGCACACACACACACACAGATTCACACACATGCACGCATCCCCGCACACACGCGCATACACACACATACACACACGCACACACACATGCTTATACGCACGCACACACGCACGCACGCACGCATGCACGCACGTATGCACAGCACTCACACACCAGAGAGAGAGAGAGAGAGAGAGAGAGAGAGAGAGAGAGAGAGAGAGAGAGAGAGAGAGAGAGTTGAATAGTTCTGACTTGGTGATAAATGCATGGAGATATTCATGAATGCATTCCATAGCTCGTTGCTTTTTCAAGCACCTAAGGAAAAGGAGAGTAAAACTGACAAGTTGGCATTGCCTATCGTCGTATTGATGCCAGACAGAAACATCGGTTTGGATGCTCTTCAGCTGTTGGTGTCATTCAGAAGTTCTACAGCACAGGTCAGATAAAGGATAATTGGTGGTCTCTGCATCATAGCACTGCACTGGTGAAGCAACACCTATGGTCTGCTTTCTAATTTTTGGTCACAGATTTTAGATAATTAATTTTTCATCCTTGGTCGGCGGTTTGCTTGTTTCAAGTCTTGCCAGACTTCTGTAACAACATGAAACGGACGCCCCCCCCCCCCCCCCCCCCCCCCCCCTTTTACTGTTTATACGGGGCCTGGGTCATTGGATTGGTTCATCTGGAATCTATATTAAAAGTTTCCGCAATTGTTATTCTTTTTATGCTTGAGGCACCAGTTAAAAGACAAGGTGTAAAAAGTGAAAATAGAAGATAGTTGCGGCCACTGAGAAAAGAGTTTCTCGCACTGTAGACTGGTTGGAAGAATCCCAGTCGTAGACTGCCGAGGCTTGATTGCCAGAAGCAGGTGCTAGTTCACGTGGAAGTGTTACTGTTAGCCTGTGCTTGCTTCACCTACAGTGCAGTGCTATGATGCTAAGTTAGTTTTAACTTGTTTGGGTGCACCATTAACTAGCAGAGCGAGGGCATTCCTGATCTGATCTGGCACTTGGGACTTTGTGTGAGTGGTTGATTTCTCTTTACGCAGGCGGCGTGGCACAGATGTCTAGTTTTACTTACATCCCTGGGTAGTCCAGACGTCTCCGCACATTATAACGCTTCATTGTTTATGTATCAAGACTGCTGGTCGTGAACATTACCGTGACTAGAGTGTTTATCGGGGAGTCCTCAGAAACCAGTTCTTGGGGGTGAAATTCCCTACTCCGTGCCGTTGAACTAAATGACCAGTGACCGAACTTGTTTAATGTCCCAAGCGGTTGTTTGCTTCTTACCCCAATGGCGATGACGGTTACGTCTATCTCTGCCAGTTGTCCATAGACGCCATTTCAATAATATAGATTAATGATTGAAACCGGGAATTCTTCTCTGATCGCTTCTCGGCCTTTTTGTGTAAAAAATTTTTCTCTGATAGGTTCCCAACTCCCTCTGTTAACGCTGTGTTGGTCTAAGTGTGACCATTACTGCATCAGGCAAAAAGTGGACCCCCCCCCCCCCCCCCCCCACACACACACACACACTTACTTTAGATGTATTGCCTCAAAGGGAATAAGGGCGCCTTCTGATTCCATCGTACACACAGACCTATGTGAATCGAGCTGTACACTTTGACAGGCATTCCCAGTAGCTGTGATTAGTGAACGAACAATGTCACAGGCATGGCTACAGTACACCAAACAACTTGGTGGCACTGTCATGGTTTGGGAAAAGGAAACTATTCAGAAAGGTTTGACTAATTAAAAATTCACACAAATTTTGCCTGGGTAGATATTCCTTCAGAAGTCTATGCCAAAGAATTAAAATACCTGTACATGGCTCGGGCCAAAGGCTTTGTCAGTTGTTGATGGAAGTTAGTGCTGATGGCCTTCATGGATATGTCGTGTTGTAAAAATGTTACGTTATTGTTAAGTAGTCTTCAGCCATTAGTAGGCACTACATGTCTTAGCATAATTACCTGCACTCTCCTTAAAGGAGAGAGAGAAAAAAAAGATCGTCTGGAATAGGAGCATAGCTGCCAGTGTGTTGAGAAACATGAATACATGTTAAACTTCCCAGTGTGTGAGTACTTTCAGTCTCATAGAGATTTGAGATGTGATGAGAGGCAGATTGCAATATATCATCTGGGTGGCCCCAAGCTGAACAGCAATTACCTAAACGAAATAAAACTAAAATAACATGCCATTTCCACCTGCTTATACTATAGGGATAGAAAGTTTCGATACTAAATCGATAAGGCAAAGTGTTTCAGCTGTCTGACTTGGAAATATGTGAACTGCATTATTAGTGGTGTCCAAAAATCAGTGAAACGTGTCCAGAAAAAATGTTTAATTTAGCCACCCAGCATAGATTTGATTCAGCTAGCCCAACATAGATTTAATTTAAACCAGTTGGATACTGATACAGTTGAGTTCTCAAAGACGGCAAGAGTTTAGCGGTGGGTGGCCTGCCGTGTGTGACTGGGAGCCGGCCAGGTGCGTGTTTTAACACCTGTGGGTGGGCAGTGAGGGTTCCTAGTCTCTCGTCACTTCGTGTGTTGGCTAAGAAGTTAGGTCCTAACTCTCTGTGATCCCCGGACAGGCGGGATAGCTTGGAGTACGTGCCGCCCACCGCGGAGCTGTGGAATTAGTTAAAAAAAAAAAGAAGAAGAAAAAGGAGAGAAGAAGAAGAAGAAAGACAAGAAAAGAGAAGCAGCGTAGTCTCCTTGTTGGGAGGAAAGGGGATGTTGTTGAAAGAGGTTGGGCAAAAGAGGGGGGGGGGGGGGGGGGGGGAAACATTCGGAAGGTTGTTAGGGTAGGACAGGCTGACTAATGGTTCTGTGATACTGATACTGTGTGTGTGTGTGATGTGTGTGTGGTGTGTGTGTGTGTGTGTGTGTGTGTGGTGCGTGCGTGCGTGCGTGGTGCGTGCGTGCGTGTGTGTGGAGACTGGTGCTTTTTCCAGGATGATTAACGTACATACGGGAAGGACCGCGCATATGCATGCTCTAGCTCAAGCACGCATACCATGATACTAGGTACTCACAGACATGCTATTTCACAGACACAGGCACATACACATACAACATGTGCGTGTAGACAGATAGACAGATCTACACATGCATCACGCACCTTTGCACTCACACGCAAAATATGCGCCTGTGCCAGATGACGTGAATACACACGCATGGTTAGCTCTGGTACTAATGACCACCAAGATGAGTCATTATTATTATCACAGACACCGGTTACTTCAAAATAAAAAAAATCCCTGGCTCAGTGACTGGAACCACATGGTTAGCTCTGGTACTAATAACCGCCAAGATCAGTTGTTATTTTCACTGACTCCGGTTCACCCTTCACCTTCACCTGTCCCGTAGTCCCGTGGACCGTTGGGGCACAACTGAAGATTCTGCAACCAGCCTCCTCCACTGGTTGCAGACACCGGTTAATTTAACTATAAAAAAAAAATCCCTGGCACAATGACTGGAACCAGATGTGTGTGTGTGTTGTGTGTGTGTGTGTGTGTGTGTGTGTGTGTGTGTGTGTGGTGTGTGTGTGTGTGTGTGTGTGTGTTTGGGGGGGGGGGGGGGAGCAAAAAGTGGTGCTCACTCTGTAACGTCTTTAGGATAACTACCTCTCCTCCACCCCCTGGCTACATCACCAACCCTCCCACCACTCCCTGAAAACAAAAAAAA
>CM060324.1:41546040-41566040 GCA_030674155.1 Stramonita haemastoma
AAGCTATGTGAATTAACTTGTGTCGGAACATGTAAAACTGGGCCAGTTGTACTAGCTTGCGATAACTGTCACCATTTGAAGTGGAATAGTTGAGCATTTCATCGGGCAAACACGTCCAAATACACTCTTACGACTTGAAAGATCGTTTGTTATCTTTACAAGTATTGTACCCGAAGTGTCGAGATTTCATATCCCTAACGAAACTCAGCACGTAAGCCGGGCCTTATGGCCTTCACTTTGGAAAATAAAGATGCAACTGTTTGTTAAAAAGTTATAATGGACAACACAGCAGGATTTCTTCCTCAGAAAGAAGATAATACACTACAGCCAGCAAGCACAACATGAATCTATGACGGAATGTCCCTTATTTTAAAAAAGTCAGAAATTCCTAGTTAGGAAGGTATAGTCATAGCGCGCTGGCACGTGCACATGCATACGTTCGTACACACAGGGCCTGGACACACATGCACGCAGGCACACACTCATGCACACACAAACACAGACTCACAGACACACACACACACACGCACGCACTCACACACGTACGCACGCACGCACGCACGCACGCACGCACGCACACACACACGCACGCACGTACGCACGCACGCACGCACGCACGCACGCACGCACACACACACACACACACACACAACACACACACACACACACAAACAAACAAACAATAATGATAGTCTAATTGAATAGGCTGTGAACAAATCAAAGTAAAATGAAATCGAACACATTGGTCGATGTGAATATTGTTACCAATAGTGTAATGTCACTAAGAGTAAGATTGAATAGATTTAAAATAAATCAAATGAAAGTAAAAGAAATTGAACACTGTGGTCGATGTGAATATTTGTTACCATGGTAACATTGTCAGAGCATAAAAATGCAGTGTCATCGGAGAAAAATATCTGTATGACGATTTTTTCTATAAATACCGTGAGTGTCTATTGTGACTCAGTATCCACGAAAAATGTGGCATCAACACCTAAGTTCTGCGTAAATAATATTCCATTGAAAAAGTCAGCGCTTGCTTGTCTGTGTGTCATGTGGTGTGCGCTCGTACGTGTGTTTATGTGCACATGCACGTGTGAGCACACGGGCTTGTGTTTTATGTGCACATGCACGTGTGAGCACACATGCGTGCATGTGTGCACAAGCATAGATACGCACGCACGCGTGCACGCACGCACGCACACACTTTCAGCGCATGTAATAAGACGAAGGAGGGGATGAGTGCGAGAGAGAGAGAGAGAGAGAGAGAGAGAGAGAGAGAGAGAGAGAGAGAGAGAGAGGAGAGAGAGAGAGAGGGTGTGGTGGGAGTGGGGGATGGGGGTAGACAAGTAGACAGGTAGACGGACAGACCGACACAAGCGGTGAAAAGATGGGCCCAGAAGATAAGGCTCTGGTGGAGATCTTGGGAGCCTATGATCTCCATCTTTGTTGCTCAGTCATGCAATCTCGGCGAGGTAGCCTGAGTAGAACACTTTTCTCTGCTCTGCTGTACTCTTTGAAGTGGGGTGCAATGATCAATTACAGAGTATTCCACACAGCCCTGATGGACTGAGAGACTCGATGTGTGATTACTTTTATATTAGTCATCAGAAAAGACTTCTGTCTTGCAATGTGGAATTATTAGTCATTAGAAAAGACTTCTATCTTGCAATGTGGGATTATTAGTCATCAGAAAAAAAAACTTCTGTCCTGCGATGTGTGAGTATTAACCGTCAGAAAACTTCTCTCTGCAGTGTTCTTGTGCGATGCGGTCCATGTTCTTATTGATCAGCTGTCAGCTCCACCAGGGTGTCTTTTCAGACATCGGTGGTTTAGAGGTAACGCACTTGCCAAGAAACTGAAAGCAAGAAATGTGGGTTTGATTCCTGTTTGAGTCCAAACTTTTCCCCCATCCTCTAGACCTTGAGTGGGGGTCTGGGTACCACTCTTTTGGACTGTGTGTAACACCCATTCACTGCACGTGAAAAACCCTTCGGCAATAAGACAGTTGTGTGTGGCAAAATTGTGTAGAAAAAAAGCCATTCTAGTGTTAGGGAAACTAAATATAAACACAAGCAGACAGAAAGGAAAAGAAAATGTGGCGTTGATTTTGCAGTGTGGTAACGTGCTGTCCCCGAATTTAACTGAGAGAAATCTGCTGACTGAAGGTAGTATACAATGCAATACAATACAATAAAAACTATAGTATGCAAATCACTACAAAACAATACGGCACAGTGTGGAATCTACGAGTGAAGAAGTACCTCCAAAGAGTCAGTAGCGGGTGAGGATGACTTGAGTGTGCAGAAAGTTTTTCTTTTTTTCTGACAGTTTTAGCTGTAGAGTCAAGTAACCTTCCTTCACTTTTGGTTTGCTGATGGTTAAGTTTTAAGGTTCCCCCCCCCGTGTGTGTGTGTGTGTGTGTGTGTGTGTGTGTGTGTGTGTGTGTGTGTGTCGTGCGTGCGTGCGTGGTGCGTGCGTGCGTGCGTGCGTGGTGGTGGTGCGTCGCGCGCGCGCGCGCGCGCGCGTGCGAGAGAGAGAGAGAGAGATGAGAGAGAGAGAGAGAGAGAGAGAGAGAGAGAGAGAGAGAGAGAGAGTTGCGCACACGGTTGAATAATTATACATCGCAAAAAGGAAAGGGGGGGAGGGAGGAGGCTGAGGTTTGTGAGAGAGAGAATCCAAAGTACTTGGGGGTGGGAAGAGAGAAAAAATACAGGAAAACTAACCTTTTTACTGAAAAGATCTCATACTTTTATAGATCATCTAATCCACATAAATGTGTGGCAGGCTTTAAATTAAAGTGCCTAAAAGAGCGCATGAAAAGAGTAGGCATTCCCTGACTTGAGAGGTGTCACATTTTAAGCAGTGCGTCTCCTCTTACATGTGTTGGAAACATCGGATCAAGCTGGAGCTCATAGGAACATAGAAGGTAGAAGGTGTAACATTTGCCCAAACTGTCACCTTTCAAGCCAGCAGTGCACCAGTTGACACTACGGTGAAGCTGTACGTCAAAACTGTCACCCTGACAGGCTTGACTTTGGCAGTGTGTGGAGTCATTGAGAAAGTTTGGCAGTGACAGGGGAAAAAAAAACAGTGGGGAGAGGGGGGTGGCGGACTAGTTGCACAGTTTGGTTTGGGGTTTTTTTTCTGGGGGTGTTTCTGCTTTGTTTTTCGTTTTTTTTAAGCACTTCTGATCTCTGTGGCTTTAATAGCTGGCCCTGTCCTGAGAAACAGCTTCAGGAAAGCATGGCGCCAGCACCTGGACATCGAGCCAGAAGGTGAGAAGGAAAGCAATCCTGAGCTAGATAAAGCTGTTCAAGTTGACATCTTTAGACTGCGAACAGGACACTGCCAGGACACTTGTCATCTTCATCACCTGAAAATATTCCACATTGATCAGTACCCCTGTGGCACAGGCCCACAGACCCTCCTATATCCTGCAGTTTGTCCTGCCTTCAACACTCTGAGGCAAGACACGGTCCAGCCCTGTAGAACTCCAGGAAAAACTTTGGGGACAGGTTGGGTCGCTGCAACAGACAGCAGACTTTGCCATCCAGGCTGGACCAAAAATTTAGCATGGCCAGGGAACACAAAAGAAGAAGAAGAAGAAGAAGAACAAGAAGAAGAAGAGATCTATTAAAGTTCTGTCATCGGCTGCAGTGTTTTGGATGCAGAATTGGCCTTCTCCCATGTCCAGGGACTCAGTCACTAGTCGTCACTCTTCCCAAGGTGGGAACCCCCCCCCCCCCCCCCCCCCCCCTTCTTCTTTTTCCTTACCCTGTGGGAAGTCATTGGGACAACGCACTAAAGAACTGTTCACCATTGATAACGGTTGTGTGCCATAGCCTGGATTCCTGCCAATGGTTTTCCTCTCTAGTCTGGGATGTCAAGCTACTGGATTTTAATTTTTTTTCCTGTCTGCCTCTCCTTGGATGATAGGCTATTATAGCTTAATCTAAGTGAGGCTGTTGGAGCTTGTTATGTGGGCATACCAGCATAGTGTTTTTGTTTGTTTGTTTGTTTGTTTGTTTGTTTGTTTGTGTTGTGTGTGTGTGTGTGTGTGTGTGTGTGTGTGTGTGTGTGTGTGTGTGTGTGTGTGTGTGTGTGTGTGTGTGTGTGTGTGTGAGAGAGAGAGAGAGAGGACTTTAAAAAAAAAATTCATTGTTGCGCAGTAAACTGTAACACCACGTAGCTTATTCCTGATTATTCCTGAAACGGTATTTCAATGGAGGCATGACAGCGCACAAATTTTATGCAAAATATAATTCAGTTCCTACGTATGTTTGAAGGAGAGGGGGAACGTTTCGATTTTTTTTGGTATGCACAATATTTTTCTTTCTTGTGGTCTCCGGCGTGAAATATTTTGGGATCACGTATGAAAAGAATTAGCATTCCAAAAGGACCAGACATTCTTGGGGTTGGTGTTCGGTAAGGCGTATTCAATGTGTAGAATCAAGTTGAAGCATGCATACACACTACACCGCTCCTTTTGTCATCCTTGGAAGCTTGCTCACCATTGGGGCGTAGCGTTAGAAGTGGCCGATTTTCATGTCGATCTTCACAAATGATGGCACGCCACCCAGCAGTCCTCGAACCTGTAGGCCTGTGGTTCTTTTCACATCGCAAGAGCTGAACATTGTCATTGTCTGCCACAGTTGTACTTTCCCACGTCCATGGAGCTGTACAGTTTGTGTATGAGCGGTTAAAAACTGTGTGTGTGTGTGTGTGTGTGTGTGTGTGGTGTGTGTGGTGTGTGTGTGTGTGTGTGTGTGTGTGTGTGTGTGTGTGTGTGTGTGTGTGTGTGTGTGTGTGAGAGAGATAGTTACTTTTAAAAAAAATTTCCAGATGGTATATTGAGTATGCAATGCATTTGCTTTATTATTTTTTTTCATCAAGGCATCTGTGTGTGTGTGTGTGTGTGTGTGTGTGTGTGTGTGTGTGTGTGTGTGTGTGTGTGTGTGTGTGTGTAACGATATCTTTCGATGCAGGTCGGCATACTTACATAGATCGCAATGGAGCAAGTTTTGTCTGTTTAAAGCAATTTCTACATGAAAACATGCTCACACATTGAAAGCGCATCAAACACTCTTGACACTAGATATATGTACAATACACTCATTCACCCTAAAAGTTCCAATTACAGTCATGGGATTATCATACCATAGATTGCGAGTGCGTTCACGGCCTCAAATTCGTGCATTCAAATCTACGTGCTCGCGCGCATGCTTGCATGTATGTGCGCACACACAGTAGACACCCCCCCCCCCCACACACACACGCGCGCGCGCGCGCGCACTCAGACAGAGACAGGCTAAGTGTGTTGTGTGTGTGTGTGTGGTGTGTGTGTGTGTGTTTGAGAGGAGACAGACAGGACAGACAGACGGAGGGGGGGGGGGGGGAGAGGTGAGTGTGTGAAGCAGGTCAGGCCAGAGAGGAGAGGGGAGGGTGTAAGGAAGGTGAGATTGATTGATAGCAGCAGATCGATAAATCACCCACAATCGCCCATTAAACGTTGTACAATGGAGCCTTTGGCGCTTGAATGCTCAGACATTCTGCCTTTTCTGCCTTCCCCTGCGCCTGTGTGTACATGTATGCGTGTTGCACACCTACGTGCGCTCTTAGTGATAGGTAGGTTAGTGGTGGTGGGTGTGTGTGTGTGTGTGTGTGTGTGTGTTGTGTGTGTGTGTGTGTGTGTGTGTGTGTGTGTGTGCGTGCGTGCGTGCGTGCGTGCGTGCGTGCGTGCGTGCGTGCGTGCTGTGGTGCTGTGTGTGTGTGAGACAGACGACAGACAGACAGACAGACACGACAGGACAGACAGACAGACAGACAGAAGTGGGATTTACTTAGTTGAGTAACCATTGAGAATAAAATAATGCGGACAATAAATTCGACAAATATGCCGAGACGCCCCTGTGGGGAACATAGGTTGAGAATAAATGTGTGTATTGGGAGGAGTGGTGGTGGTCAATAACCCAGCTATTGAGCTCGTTTCTGCCTTGGGTCGTCATTTTGAGTGTCCGTTCATGGAGTAACCTTTCCCTCCTTGTGTTGTATGCGCCCACAGTCGAAATGTCTGTATTGCTGACAACTTAAGCAAACTTAGCTTAACATGCATGTTTCAAGTTTGGTGTGACTGCTTGCTGCCTTAATTTTTTTTTAATGGTGTTTTGTAGGCCTGTGTGTAAGAATGGGTACCCGCCCCATCTTGCCTTGAACTTGGTACAATTTAGGTGGGTGGATAGTCCAGAAGTAATTCACCTGTGTAGACAGGGAAAAAATGGCGGGTTTGATCTCGTTTGTATCTGATTTTCATCCTCCCCTCCCCCCTTCACTCCCCATCCAGTAGTCTGCGTTGTGGTCTGGGTGCTTGTCTTTTGGATGAAACCATAAACTGAGGTCCCGTAATTATGCAATATATTTAGCATACATAAAAGAACCCACGACAACAGTCGTGTTGTCCTTGGCAAAATTCAGCAGAAAAAAACAACACGAAGGAAATAAATTATACTCATGCATTCAGGAAAGTGTTTTGAAAACAGAAAAAAAGGGGATGGTGGTGGGGGTAGCGCTGCTCCTGTGGCGACATACTCTCTTCCAGAGAGAGCAGTCTGAATTTCGCACAGAAGACTGCAGTGACTTAGTTAGTTTACAATACAGTACACAATATGACACGCCAGGTTAGTTCTTCTCCTTGCTGTCTGTAATGAGGCCTTGTAGCCTTGAAAGTCTTGCTGTTTTGTCTCTCTCTCTCTCCCAACCCACCCTCTCTCATGCTCTGTGTGTGTGTGTGTGTGTGTGTGTGTGGTGTGTGTGTGTGTGTGTGTGTGTGGTGTGTGTGTGTAGTAGTAGTAGTAGTAGTAGTAGTAGTAGTAGTAGTAGTAGTAGTATAGTTAGTAGTAGTCTTTGAATTAACGTCCATGCACAGTTTGTGATTTGGACGGCAAACAAATAAATCAAGTACAAACAAATAACTACCTATTAGCAAACAAGATTAACAGAATTAAAGAAATCTACTGAACGTAGAATAAAATAAACATAAACATAACACGTGTGTGTGTGTGTGTGTGTGCGTGCGTGTGTGCGTGCGTGCGTGCGTGCGGTGGTGTTGTGTGTGTGTGTGTATTGCGTTTTATTTCTCTACTTTTATACACCATGAAATAAGATTACCCCATCTTAAGATTAAAGATAAGCAGAAGTTCCCTGTCTTCTCTTTTCATGTAGCTCCCGTTCTTTCACTCTTTTATTAAAATATCTGACATTCTATCTTTGTGTCTGTCCTTACCTTTTTCATTCCTTTAGGTGTTTTGTTGTTGTTGTTTGTTTGTTTTATTCACAGAGAGAGGAGAGAGAGAGAGAGTGAGAGAGAGAGGAGAGGAGAGAGGAGAGAGAGAGGAGAGAGGAGGAGAGAGAGAGAGAGGTAAGAATACAGTTGTTGAGTAACCCATGAGAGAACAAATAATCATACGTGACTGTGCTAAGACGACGTTCAAGGGTGAGAAGTTAGGGGTGGGGATGTGGAGGTAGGAAAAGTTAGCGCGAGGGAGTGGGGGGGGGGGGGGGGGGGGGTGTTGGGCGGAGGTGTATAATAATGGAGCTATTGTATTGAGCTCGTCGTGTATTGCAGCGTTGTTCCCTTCGATAAGTTCATGGTAGGTTCATTGAGAAGACGTCTTTGTATGCGTCCATAGCTCTTTCCTGTAGTACTCCACCCCCCCCCTCTGTGTGTGTGTGTGTGTGTGTGTGTGGTGTGTGTGTGTGTTGTGTGTGTGTGTGTGTGTAAATATTGATCGTATTTTTTCCTGTTGTTTTTTTCCCTTCTAGATTATGTTCGTAGTTTTTTTTTTCATGCTTTTTGTCCCTTCGAGATTATGTTCGTAGTTTTTGTTTTGTTTTGTTTTTGTCACTTCAAGATTATGTGCATGTCAGCTTTGTGTTCTGTTATTAGTAATAGATCCTTTAGGGGATGATTATAGTTGTGTGTTTTTTTTGACTGGGCTTGACTCATGCTCTCACCCACATTTAAACAGCACTGAAAATAAGTGTGCACTGTCCATTCTCATTAACATTGCTAGTGGCTTTGTGACGAAACACACGAAAGTATTGTGTCTGGTTTTGTAGTTGACTCCATTTTTATCGAAACATAAATGGTAAATCAAAGGATATTAGGATAGGGAAATCCATCAAAAGTAACAACCAAATCACCTTTTATTTTGCATTATTTGGTGATACATGTTGTTTTTTTTTAAGCATTAAAAAAAAGCTTCCAAGCATGTTGCTTGAAGGTGTGGGTTTTTTTTTGTTTGTCAAAAAGAGATAAGAGGTTCAACTAACGCATATTACGGTTTTGCCGTCTGTGTCCCTTCCCCCTCCCCTTTTTATTGCGTAAAAGACAAGGGTCTGGAAAAAACGGCAGCGTTACCCCCCCTCCCTCCCAACAGTGTGGCATACTGGGAAATGTAGAGTTTCAGACATTAGCCCAATCTTCTGCCTGGCAGGCATCTTGAGTTGAACTATCATTTTTTGTGCATTCCTGTAGTATAGGGAGAGAGTGCCGTTTAAGGGGTAAGGGGAGTGTAACACAGAAACTTAATTACTGTGATTGTATACCTGTATATTATATGGCTGTGGGGCTGTTAGCGCACCACCTGCATTCTTTCAACAACGGTAAAAGCTGGTTAATGACAATCCTGACCGTCTGAATGCCTTGAAGGTAGAACATTATGTAAACCTTTTTTTTTTTCCAGAGACTTAGTTCACGTTATTTGTTTGTCTGCCTTTGCGTGTGAAAGTTTTTGTGCGATTTTTATATAATCATTCATTCATTCATTCATTCATTCATTCATTCATCCGTTCGTTCGTTCGTTCGTTCGTTCGTTCGTTCGTTCGTTCGTTCTTCATTCATTCATGTCTCTCTTGTTCTGTTTCCCCCCCCCCCACTCCTCTTTCTCTGTGCGCGTGCGTACACGCACACACGCATACTGAATAGTCATACACCACACACCACGCGCGGCGTGCACGCACGCATGCGCACGCGCGCACACACACACTCACATGCAACGCGCGCAGCGCACACTCACACACAATACAACATGTATAAAAACACACACACGCACACACATTATGCAGATCCCTAAATGGAGAACGTCAGCAAGGGTGTATACACACATACTTATCTCTCTCCTCCTTTCTCTGATACCTTACCTTTCCTAACCTCTCTCCTGCCTGCACTGGCTGCCTCTTGCTTGGAGATTGATGACTTGCCTACGTGCACAGGGCAGAAAGCGATAAATTTGTGAGAGCTAGCTCTACGATTCAAACTTAGACGTCAGTGCCAAGGTCTAAGACTCAAGCCTATCCCCCTTTCCTCTTTTCCCCAGTACCTATTGTTGAAATCAGCGGGCAGGTAAAAAGGGAGGAAAGGCCCTATTATGCCGTGAAATGAACCTTTGTGTGCACTGAGATAGATCCATATTATCTGATGCCCAGGCAACATAGTAGGACCTGGTAGATCGCGCGCTTGTGTGTAAGTGTGTGTGTGTGGTGTGTGTGTGTGTGTGTGTGTGTGTGTGTGTGTGTGTGTGTGTGTGTGTGTGTGTGTGTGTGTGGTGATAGAGAGAGAGAGAGAGAGAGAGAGAGAGAGAGAGAGAGAGAGAGAGAGAGAGAGACGCTCCAAAAAAAAGGAGGGGGTGGGTGGTGGTAGAAGAAGAAGAAGACCATACGGAGCAAAAGAAGAAGAAAAAATAAAGAAGAAGACCATACGGAGCAAAGAAGAAGAAAAAATAAAGAAGAGACCATACGGAGCAAAAGAAGAAGAAAAAATAAAGAAGAGGACCATAAGGAGCCAAGGAAGAAGTAAAGATAAAGAAGAGGACCATAAGGAGCCAAGGAAGAAGTAAAGATAAAGAAGAGGACCATAAGGAGCCAAGGAAGAAGTAAAGATAAAGAAGAGGACCATAAGGAGCCAAGGAAGAAGTAAAGATAAAGAAGAGGACCATAAGGAGCCAAGGAAGAAGTAAAGATAAGAAGAGGATCATAAGGAGCCAAGGAAGAAGTAAAGATAAAGAAGAGGACCATATAGGAGCCAAGGAAAGAAGTAAAGATAAAGAAGAGGACCATAAGGAGCCAAGGAAGAAGTAAAGATAAAGAAGAGGACCATAAGGAGCCAAGGAAGAAGTAAAGATAAAGAAGAGGACCATAAGGAGCCAAGGAAGAAGTAAAGATAAAGAAGAGGACCATAAGGAGCCAACGAAGAAGTAAAGATAAAGAAGAGGACCATAAGGAGCCAACGAAGAAGAAAACGAAAAGAAGACCAAAAGCAGCTAATTCTAAAGAAGTAAGAAAAAGAAAAGAAGAAGAAGAAGACTAAAAGCAGCTAAAGAAGTTGAAAGGAATAGATCTACGCAGCCGAGTGCAGGCCAGGACTTCCCTCCCTCCCTCAGTCAGTGCAGAAGATCAATGGACAAAGGATTGTGAATCGATCGATCCCCGATATGGGGGGTGTTTCCAAGGTGCGCCTGGGATTGAAAGTGCTGTACAGTTTGCCTGTTTGTACAGTCACTGATAGTAAGTGGGGTCACATATATACATGCTAGCTCCCTGTGTGTGTGTGTGTGTGTGTGTGTGTGTGTGTGTGTGTGTTGTGTGTGAGTGGGGAGAGATGGGGGAGGAGAGAGAGAGAGAGAGGGGGGGAGGGGGGGAGGGTGGAGAGAGAGAGCTCTGTAAGTGTTTGTAAAATAGACGTATATTCAGTGGATTTGTGACCTGTGTGTATAAAATAGACGTATGTATTCAGTGGATTTGTGTGAAGCCCTAGGGTTCTGTTTATTGAAGAGTTTGAGCCCTAATACACTTATAATTATCAATAGTAGTGGTAGTTGTAGAAGTTGTTTTAATAGTAGAAGAAGTTGTAGTGAATCCACCCAGCATTATTGCTTTTAAAGAATTGGATTGACTGGTTTATTGTTCGAAAGGTTACATCACATGTCTTTTTTTTCTACGGAAAACCTGTGAGATGAAAATCGTGGAAATGGCATCATTGATCCATCCAGACTTTTTTTTCATTTAGGGAAAGAGTCCCTTTTGCAATTTTTTTTTATCTTAAAAAAACAAAAAAAAAACCAGACCGGAGGGAGCGATCTCCGGTGGTGTTTTTTGTTGTTATTGACGATGATGTTTGGTTTGTTTTGACTTTTTGGATAAAATATCATATATGGTAATGGCAGAACTGTCTGGTGGTTAGAGTGTAAAGCCGGTGATATGCGGCAGCAAGAGGATACAGTTGGGAGTTGCTGCTGATGTCTCTTTGAGGGAATCTTCTCCCTTAACACACCAACAGTGGTTCCAGCTCCTTTGCTTTGAAATCCTTCAGTTGTAACAATCAGTGTATCTTTCTTTTATGCAAATACAAAACGCATCACAACACCTTAAGGACACGCTTAAATCCTGACATGTACCATACAGGGGTAGGCCAGCAATTGCTGTTGGTATGAATGACCGGAACACACCCAGCATGCATCCTTCAGCCTGGAGAGAGATGGGCTCCGCCAGGTTCACTGAACCCAAGACATACACAGCATGGACATTTCAATGCTGTGTTCCAGTGACTCCTGAAGCAAGGGGTTAAGAGAAGGGGAAGATGCCTGTTAGCAACAGAAGGCAAGGAATTTGTGGTGTATAACGTGCACAGAACTGTGCATACCGGCAAAAGCTGTGATGATGGTTGCAGCGTTTAACTGCCGTTAGAACTATGAATGAGGGTGGCATTGTACTTTTGTGTGTTGCAGAGACCAGAGGCAAGCGTACGGGAACGTTCAGAGAGTAGTGGAGGACGTGTCTGTGCGCATCGTCAACTGGGATATACTAGTCAAGAACATTAGGGCATACTACTTGGTAAGTCAGCCGCACTTTTCTCGTGAATGTTATTGTTGGTGTTCGTCGTGGTGCTGGTGTTTTGTTTTGTTTGTTTCTCTGTCTGTTTGTTTTTAGCTTGAGTTTCTCTGTAATTTTATGTCTTCATGAGAGAGAGAGAGAGGGGGGGGGGGGGTGAGAGGGAGAGAGAGAGAGTGTGTGTGTGTGGGTGGGTGTGGGGGGTTGTTGTTGGAGGGAGGGGGGAATACGTGCCTGTGTATGTTTATGTATAGAAAGACAAAGCATTGTTAACTGTTAAATCCCACTTTCTGCATAACAGAAGACTAAAAGTACAGCACTGTTCTGTGCACACTACCTTTCCAAAAAAGAAAGGGGTAGAAAACACCACGAAACAGCCTTTAAGCGGTGACCGTTGGAATAATGATAATAATATCTGCCCAATCGCCTTGTCAACCGTGACTAAGTCTTTGTGTGTCTGATCAGTGGAACGTAATTAAAACCCATGTAGGATCGTGGCCGGTATTCAAAGTCAACATGATATTACCCCCAAGATAAGTCTGACCGGGGATGGGGATTACTGCCACTGGCCAACCGTGAACTGTAACGGGAAAGGGACTGGAACCGTTTGTACCCCTAGGTATTAAATACGGGGTAAAAATGGGAAGCCTCTGGGAAAGTAGTAGGATAGATCTACTACATTGTCCTCTTTTTTTCTCTCCGTTTTAAATTTGTGGTATTTAGTCTGTGTTTGCGTTTGAAAAGTACTTTTTCCCCATGGCTTTATTTGGCTAAACCTGAAAGTGACCTGAGGTTGAAAACCAAGCAACGGTCACCTAACTCTGCCAAAGAAGGCAGTTACCAACAGAAGGGAAGGAATGTGTGCTTTATAACGTGCACAGAACTGTGCGTAGCAGCAAAAGCTGTGATGGGGGTGAAAATACTATCTGGGTAGTCTATAGTCATTTTTATGAGCTTGCACAGTTTTCCATTTCAAAATCGTTGTCATGTAGATGGCTTTAGCTGGCACCCTCATAAACTGGTGGCTAGGACTGAGATGGCGCTGATAGCTGACAAGTGACCACAGGTTCTGCTGGACAGTGTTTTCTTTTAGCTCTGGTGTATTATGCTAACCATAGGTTTGCATAAATTTCCTATTTCTCTTCATGTGAAACATTGTTTTATGCATTGAAGTGCAGGCAAATATAATAAACCAACTGCACATGTGCACGATAGCAGTTGAAATCTTATACGTGTAATTGAGATTTTCATTCCAGCAATGTATAGAGAGGAAAGAGTGTAGATTTTTAGTGATGGCAAAAGTTGAGGCAAAGAATTGAAGTGAGGTAGTGAGACATGGAGTAGAAGTAGGTTTCCATAATTATTGTGGCACAGTACTCCGAATTACTTCTAAACTGATTCCATTGGGCTCCTTTCTCGAATTAAAAAAAATGTTTTCATACAACTCATTAACTGTGACACCTCAGAGACAAGTTTTGTGCAGGAAAGATGTATGTTAAACTGAAGAGGGTGTGGGGTAAGGGGCGTGGCTAAGGGAGGCTTGAGTGATTGTAAATTTGTAGAACAAGTGAATGGAAATGGAGAAAGAAAAAAAAGTAGGTTGGCACCAGGCTGAAAAGGTGGCGTAATTCACACCCAGGCCTCAATCCTCCTCTGGTTTGAACAGAACCGAAGAAAACAGTTGTCTGAGAAAAGGGCAATTGGTCTTTCTTATCTTCTCCTATTTCTCGTGGGGGTAGGGGTGGTACGGTGTCGATCCAAAAGGTACGACCTTTTTTCCCCCCATCTTTCCCACCCATCGACTCACAAATCACAAACAATAAACGCACCTGGACCAAGCATGCCTGTGCTGGCAGTAGGCCTAGTACAGTCAGTATATTACTATTAGGGTCCCAGTGGATGGGGAGGACCAGTGTCGGTGACTTAGAGGCGGGGTGTTAAGCCTGGTGCGATCGGCGATGGTCGTGGGCGGTGATTGGCGCTGGTGGGCTTTGATAAGGGGCCGGCCTGGCCGTGTTGATGGGTTGATAGCAACTGTGTCAATGGGCCCCTAGGCTTAGGAGTGATACATGTTGTACATGTGTCTCTACATGTAGCTATTGATTCGGTTACAGTTTTGGTCTTTTTGTGGCCTTGTCGTGTGTGTGTGTGTGTGTGTGTGTGTGTGTGTGTGTGTGTGTGTGTGTGTGTGTGTGGTGTGTGTGTGCACGTGTGTGTGCACGTGTGTGTGCGCGCGCGCGTTTGCGTGCGCGTGGGAGGGGGGGCATTATCATCATCATTATCGTCACACACACACACTCACACGAACACGCACACACACACAATTTTTTTTCATACAATTACATTCAGGACTGGACTTTATGAAATCATTGAACAATTCTAAAGCCTCTTCAGTGTTCTCATCAAATGATCAATCATTTGAAAGGCATTGGAAATCGTTTTTTTGTTTTGTTTTGTTATATCTCACCTGAAGGTTCTCCTTTCTTAAACATGTTCGCTAATGATTAAATTTTTTAAATCGTTATCATTAACGATTTCATAAAAAAAAAAGAGAGAGAGAGAGAACCTTCAGGTTAGATATACACACATAGAGGCAATAAATCTTTGAAGTTTCTGGGCATGCTTGAGAGAGAGAGAGAGAGAGAGAGAGAGAGAGAGAGAGAGAGAGGAGAGAGGAGAGAGAGAGAGAGAGAGAGAGAGAGAGAGAGAGAGAGAGAGAGAGAGGAGCGCACGTAAGCGTCCGTTTTTACACTCATGTGTTTACACGGTGTGGCTGTGTGTTTATGTGAACATAATATACCAAAAGTTTGTATGTCACATTCAGAAGATCAGGAAGGAAACTAGCACTCTTACACAGATAAGAAAAGAGTATACATATACGTATACATGCACCTGCCTTTTATTTCGTGCAACCTTCAACTCGTTCCTTATCTCCTTTTCTTTTCTTTCTTTCCTTTTTTTTTGTCCTCTGTAGTAGGAACGACAAAAGCTGGCAGGAATTCAGTCAGCAGGCTTGAGTTGGTATCGTTCTAGGATCACCCTTGTTGTCGATTGTATCAGCCTACGCTACAGGCACTCTCTGTACTGTAGAGCTGTGATATCTATGCCTTGTGCTGTTGGGGTCGTGTGGTACCAGAGAAATATCCCCAGCAGAACTGGGTGACTATTTCGAATTTGCCAGCAGTATTTGACCGAATTGCTCTCATTGTGACTGGTCAGGAAATGTTGGTTGGTACTGGATCGTACGGTCTAGTCTGCAATCCAGTCCAGGGTTGATATGAAATATGCTATGTGAAAATCGCGGGTGTTTAGCATAGTACGGTGTATGGAATTGGGATGGGGGGTGGGGTGGGAGTGGGATGCAGTTAAAGAGATCTAAAGACTTGTTTTGTTGCTCACTCAGGCGCACATTTTTGTGCATATTTGTACATGTATGTATACGTAGGAAAGCAAAATATAAATACATGTAGACGCATGTATACAAACCATATGGTGTGTGTGTGTGTGTGTGTGTGTGTGTGTGTGTGTGTGTGTGTGTGTGTGTGTGTGTGTGTGTGTGTGTTTATGTGAGGAGAGAGAGAGAGAGAGAGAGAGAGAGAGAGAGAGAGAGAGAGAGAGAGAGAGAGAGAGAGAGAGAGAGAGAGAGCACACTGTCAGTCATGTGTAGCAAGTCTTTATTGCTAGTGAGAAAGAGAGAATGGCCTCTGCTGTCGGACTGGTCGCCAGGGCACTAAGCCTCATGATTGATTGATTGATTGTTTGATTGATTGATTGGAGGACTGGAGATAAAAACTAGAAAGGGAAGAGAAGAGGGAAAGAGAGAAAACAAGACCATAAAGAAACTTTTCATTTCTTTCGCGAGCTCTTACCATATGACTCATTTCTTTTTCTCATTTTTCATAACGTCACAAGCAAGAATTCGTTCCACCAGCTCAGGTTTGTAGACTCGTAGACTCCCGGTATAAAGGATGAAAACTGTGGCCCTTTGTCCTGCTAGGCCTACATAAAGATGTGGTTTTGATTCTTTGCTATCGGGAAGTGAGGTACAAGGAAGCCATAGTCAGATTCTGGCCACTGAAAGCTTATTACCTCCGATTTGTCAACTGTGTCTGACAAAATGATTCCACTGTGACTGGTCAGTGAATGCCCTTCAGTTCACATTACCGTGGTGCGGGGCTGAGGTGAACGTGTACTTGGTAACGGGTAGTGTTATCTGGATTTATCAGTTAAAGACGTTACTTATGGCTTTGTATTATGGATCATACCGTTAGTCTGAAGTGGAATTGAGGTGTGGGCCCATTTTTTTACAATCTCACCGCGTAGAAGATCATGCCAGTTATATTTGCTAGTATACTTTCTTCAGGTGTATACACGCATGAGCAGATCGAGTTTATACTTAGACAGAATCCTCGAAACTCATGTCGTATTGGGTGGATGATTAAAAACACCTAACATGAACGACTCTGCACGCACGCACAGACGAACACTGAACAACACAAACACGACACAGCACACACAAGACACGAAGAACACACACACAACATTAGGTAGGCTAGAAGCAGAGATAATAAACAATAAAAATTTGTATAAATACTACAGGTGCTTCAGTAGCTGAGTAGGAGAATAAACTGACATGGATACATGCGTGTTAGTTGTTGTTTGTTTTGTAATGTCTACCTTATGCTCAAAACCAACCGTGACGCGAAAAATTGACATCCCATGGAAACCACATTACAGTTTGCCTTTAAGATTGCTAGGCTAGACAGCAGAGAATAAAAGGTATAAATCTACCAGGTGTTCAGTGCCTGGGTAGGAGAATTAATAACTGAAATGGAACAATAGAAAACGGCTTAAGGTGTGTGGATGATGCAATGCTGCTTCTTCCCAAATCATTGTGAAACCCAGAGAGAGAGAGAGAGAGAGAGAGAGAGAGAGAGAGAGAGAGAGGGGGGAGAGAGGGGAGGGAGGGAGGGAGGGGGGGGTATGTACAAAGGCAGGCATGTAGTCTACAGACTGACTATTCTAAGTAGAAAAAGATCAATGAGCGGAGACCCAGCAGGTTGGGCGAGTATGTGTAAATGGAAGTGGTAGAGTCGTAGATTAATGGAATCACTACCTGCACTTCTGAAGGCTTGGGAAGGGGGGTGTGCCTGTGGAAAGATTAGGGATAGTGATCGATAGTTGATGTACTGGTCTGGGATGGGTACTGGTGAAAGGGGAGAAGAGAGAGACGAGAGAGAGAGAGAACGAGACGAGAGACAGAAGAAGAGGGGGCGAGAAGTGGAGGCCTATGGTAGTGTGTGGGTGGATGGGTGGGTGTGCGTGCATTCGTGGCGTGCGTGTGTGCACGCGTGAGACACGCGTAGTCATACATTATAAAATGGTTACAGCCTTTTGGGTGGGTGTGGAACACGCCCCCTGCCTCCCTTCCTCCCACCAAATCAAATGTACCATCGATATTATTATTCTAAGCCTTTTTCTTGCACTCAATATGCCGAATTTGGTCTTTTAGACTGCGTGTCTGTGTGTCTCTTTCACTTCCTGTCTGATATTCAGTGACTGTCTGTCTCTCTGTCTCTGTGTCACTGTCTGTTTCTCTGTCACTCTCCTCTCCCTAACTGTGTAATTTTCAATGTAAAATCCAGTTTATGTTGTCTGTCTGTTTGTCCCCCCCTCCACACACACCACACACACTCTCTCTCCCTCCTCCTCTCTCTCTCTCTCTCTCTCTCTCTCTCCTCTCTCTCTCTCTCTCTCTCCTCTCTCTCTCTCTCTCTCTCTCCTCTCTCTCTCTCTCTCTCTCTCTTCTTTCAGGATCCTTCCATTTGATCATTCCGCTAGTATTTCCGGCTCCTATTCTGTCGCTTTATTGACGATATCATGTGGCAGTAGCCTCTCCACAGTAGTGAGGAAAGTTTTAGACTCGTCACGTACAAGACTTTTATGAATAGATCAAAAGGTGGCAGAAAAATAGAGGCAGCCAGAACACACTCACCAGAGAGAGGGAGAGAACTCTCAGGAACTAAGGACTTTAATTGCAAGGCCACCGGCCTGTATACAAGGGGGGTAAACATTTTGACAAATGTGTAACCGCAAACAAAACAATACAACAAACATAAATAAAGTTGGCATTATCAAGAGTGGGGGTTTAACTTTAAGCTATAACGTTTTTCCTGTAGGCTTTAGTGTTAGATCTCTTTACACCATAACACCTTTTTTTTTGCCTAAGCTAAGGGAGGCTAAACTGTAGTAAACACTATTACGTGAAGTCGTTGGACTCTCACAGAACAGTGTGAAATCGATGCCGTCAACCTCTAGGTAGGCACGTCTTTACATCCCTCACACCACGTACTGCATAGTCAGGCGTGTGAATTGCTGATTAGGTGTCGTAGCATTCACGACGGGTTTACACTGCAAGGTGTTGTGACTGAAGGCGCTTTTATTCTTGTCAAACCTCCACCATTGAAGTGTTGAGGTGTTGTTGTGTCACGTGTCATTAGCATTCCATGTAGTGTCTTGTCATAGGAGATCGTAATAACTTCTGATTTAAATGAGCAGGAGAGTTTGGTTCCGGTGTTAGTGTATGACCTTAGAGTGTTGTTCATGTGTTGTTGTTGTTTTTAAGTGTGATAGAAATATTTCCCTTGTTCATTTGTTGTTTTTTAAGTGTGATAGAAATATATTTCCCTTGTTCATTTGTTGTTTTTTTAAGTGTGCAGAAATAACATTTCCCTTGTTCATTTGTTGTTTTGATAGTGTGATAGAAATAACATTTCCCACTCCTGTCCTTCCGTCGATTATCTTCTCGTATATCTCCTCTCCCCTCAGTTCGACTCAGTCCCTTGCCAATACATCAACCCTCTCTTCCATCTACTCGCCATATCCGAAGGCTCACTTGCAAAGCTAGCAGCAGCCCGGCACTCGGAGCAAGCAAGCGTAGTTACACTGATGCTGTGAGAAGCATCGTGTTACCTGATCGTGTCTGGACTCGGGATACATGTCCAAGTGATCTGGGAGACTAGCCCTGTGCGTGAATTGATCAATCAATATCTTGGGACAGCCTGTGCTCCTCTGAATCGACTTGGTTTTGTCTGCCTGTCGTCTGTTTCCTCGCAGTAACACCCACCCCCCCCCCCAGTCTCAGTTGTGTGTGTGTGTGTGTGTGTGTGTGTGTGTGTGTGTGTGTGTGTGTGTGTGTGTGTGTGTGTGTGTGTAAATTACTCAAATTCATTGACGTATAATTACAAATTTAGTGAAGGAATGAAATTGATCATCAATGGGTAAAAATCTACGTTTTGCTGTAGTTTTTGTCCAAAAATATTCTCCCATGGGGATGCCAGAGACCTGTCACAGTGCCAGAAGTAGCATTCCCACCTTCAGGAAATTCTGTGCCAGGAATTCCCTATCATTTCTTTGTTTCCGCCCTGTTTGCTTTGCTTCCTATCATCTCCTTGTCTATTTGTTGCCTTCTTTGTCCATTGTGATGCCATTTTTCCCCAGGAAGACTTGAAACAGCCATTTGTCTTCCTGCATCTTCAAATCAAAGGCAGAAGGCAAAATCAATAGGCTATCTCTACTTTGAACAGTAGATTTATCTTGTGGGAAGAGGGGGAAACGACTCTCTCTCTGTCTCTCTGTCGTCTGCTCTGTCTCGTCTGTCTTCTGTCTCTCTGTCTCTCTCTTCTGTCTCTCTCTCTCTGTCTCTCTCTCTCTCTCTCTCTCTCTCTCTCTCTCTCTCTCTCTCTCTCTCTCTCTCTCTCTCTCTCTCTCTCTCTCTCTCTCCTCTCCCCCCACCTCCCTCTTCTGTCTGCTGGAGACTGGAAACAGACTGCTGGGCAAGGCGTAGACTAAGACAGTAAGAGCTGGTCAAATGGCCAGGGTTGTGTGATGAGCTAAAGCTAGGTTTGTCTTTTTTCCCTAGTATTTCCTTTTCCCTTTTCCTCCCAGGGCCGAAATATAAGGCATTGTGTCCAGAAAGATTCCCCCCCCCACCTTTTTTTTTTGGCACGCGGGTTTACGTGATCCCAGAGGCACACGTGTTCCCTTGCTCTGTGAGCCAATCCAAATACCCTCTTTCCGTTTTGGTCAGGATTCACTCTAAGGCCACAAACTTG
>CM060324.1:41571040-41573540 GCA_030674155.1 Stramonita haemastoma
CTGGCAAAGAGGAGTGGAGGGAGTAACGTATTATATGTGAAACAGATTGGGAAAATATACCCTAAAGAAAGAGCTGTGTAATATTTCAGCTTTATTTTGATCTGAAGATCCAGTATTTGATTAAAAATCTAGATTTTTTCTCAAGTTTTAGCTGTTTGTTAGCTTTTTAATTAAAAAAAAACAAAGTTGTTTAAGAAAAGATGACACGAAATGCCAGATTGCAGGGCGCCTTCATGTATAGAAAGCACTGCAAAAAGAAAACAACTAAACAACACAAAACCATAGTGTGAAAGCTATGAAACTGGGATGAGTGGAAGCAAAAAGGAAATGACGCCACAGAGTATTTACAAAAATGACGTTCAGTCCGTTCTCTGCAGTTGACATTATTTTCCACAGCAACCTGCCGTGGAAACATCAAAAAAGTGTTTAGAAAGAAATGGAAGGGGGATGGACGTTGATTGCACTCTGTTGTACGTGAACATAGCATGCCTTTGCTGGTGATGGATGGAGCTGGACCCAGCATGAATTGCATGACAATGCCTAACGGTCTGTGGCTGACGATGAGGAATCAGAACTTCTCCCTTCACTCCTGCTGCTCAGGCCTTGTCCGACATGGTCGATGATGATTCACACTAGACTAATGCCAGCGTTTATTTCGCACTCTTTTTTTTTAGTTTCTCTATCGTTCATTGGCAAACTTGCAGACAGTGTTGTAGCTCTAGCTTAAAGTGAGGAGGTGTGTCAGAGACACATACGCGAGAGCACACACTCAGTGTTTAACGAGAGAAGGAAAATAAACTTGTATAATTATATGGGCTTTGTCACTTCCACCGTTAAAAGATACACGTGCCCGCAAACAAACACACACACACACACACACAACACACACACACAACGACCACACACCCACACACAACACACACTCACAACACACACACACACCACACTTAAAAAATGTTTTAAATTTTGATGGTTTTTTTGTTGTGTGTGTTTTCAACCTATCCTCTTCCCAATTTGTGTATGGGCAATAACACATTAACAGCCTGATAGCAAGACCCCCCCCCCCCCCCTCCCTTCTCTCTGTCTTCTTTCTCTTTCTCTTCGTCTCTGTCTCACCCTTGCACAAGAGTATACAAGGTTGGTCAAGGCGATGTACAATTTTATTTGGAGTTAGCATTGCCTGTATAACATGTAATATCATGTGGAAACGAAAAAGCTCACGGCAAAAAAGAGCAGCAGAGAGGGAGATGAAAGCTGGGGTTTCAAGACAGAGAGCCATGGCCATATTGATGACACAGTGTGCAGAAGGAAGGGGAAAGACTTATAGATCAAAGGTCCAGATGGCAAGTGATTGGTTGTTGTTGTTGTTATTATTATTATTATTATTATTATTATTATTATTATTATTATTACCATCATCATTGTCACCATTACATTATTATTGTCATTACTGTTATCATGATTAGTAATGAAAGAGTGCATTTTGATGGCAGTGTAGTAGTAGCAGCATTAGTACTATTAAAAGAGAATGACTACCTACTTACGTGTCCTTGCACCCTACCTTCCCCCCTTCCTCCCCCTACCCTCTTCCCCCCTCCCCCCTTCCCCTGGAAATGTCATTGTCCAGAAGTGGACAGACGAGGGAGGACAAGGTTAGCTCGATCAATAATAATAATAATACAACTCAGCCTGGCACAGGGCAGCAGAACTTTCACTTCAGTTCTGTTCTGTTCCACCACCACTACCACCACCATCATGGCCGGCCACTACTACCACTCCCTTGCAGGGTATAGTAGGGGGGACACTGTGCTATACTGTGGGTCAGCCGCTGCAGGCTGCCAGACTGACCACTCACTGACTGCAGGAGGGGGGGGGGGTGTTGGGGGAGTGTAGGGTTAGGCCAGAAGGGAGGGAGGGAGGGGCTGGGTGGGTGCCGCTGTGTTACAAGTGCTGTTAGTGTGTTACACAGAAGCCAAAGGCAAGAATGGTGGCATGTTTCCTTGTCGCGCCCTTCTACCCATACCCAGGGCTTGTTCCAGCCACTCTCAGAAAATTTGACCGGGGAGGGGGGGGGGGGGGGGGATGGTGGAATGGAGGGGTGGGGAGTGAGTGTGGCTAAGTAGTAAGAGGGAGTGTGAAGGGAGGGGGGGGGGGGAAGAGAAAACATTGGTGTGGGAGGGGGAGGGAGTCTGTTGTGATCATTATGGGTTGAAATGGTCGTAGTTCCGGAGTTGAGTGTGTGTGTGTGTGTGTGTGTGTGTGTGTGTGTGTGTGTGTGTGTGTGTGTGTGTGTGTGTGTGTGTGTGTGTTGGGGGTGGGGGTGGCGAAGGGGGTGTGGGGATGTCGGCATAGCTTTCTCGTTACTCACTGGACAGTGGATGAAAGTCTGGAGTGGGGTGTGGTAGGGGTGAGAGAGTGAGTGGGTTTGGGGTTTAGGCTATTTATATCCTAAGCGAGTAGATCGATTGAGCATTGGCAGCGGGGCGCCTACCGTGTTTTC
>CM060324.1:41578540-41588540 GCA_030674155.1 Stramonita haemastoma
GTGTGTGTGTGTGTGTGTGTGTGTGTGTGTGTGAATAAATGCTTGTTATTAATTCTGGATGTGAGTAGTATATGAAGAAAAGTAACTTAATTCTGCATGTTATTGTCTGTTTTCAGCATGGCAGCACAAATTCCTGTCACCAAAATTTTCCGGTTGGTGACTGGTGATGACAGTGATTTTAATCTTTCTGGGAGCAGTGGAAATGAGTGGATGCCAGCAGATGATGATACTGAAGAAGGAAAGGATGATGAAATGCTCATCAGAGGCCAAACAAAAGTGGTGAAGAAAGAAAAGCAGTGTCGGGTGCACAAGCAGCAAGATACACCATCAACAAGTGAAAGTATGAGTGACATGGAGGATGACACCCTCTGGCAAGTCTTCAACAAGCAACACTAGCAGAAGATGCCAGTCCTTTAGCCCAGCTTCTAGCCAGAGACAGTGTGGGTGACAATGCAGAGGATAAGATTCTGCTGGCTGAGTTCCTTGGTCAACACCTTGTTGATGTCATACCAGATGAAGTGAAGAAACTTGCTTCAGCGTTGACCATGACTCCCAGCGGGATGGACATGCCATTTGACCCCCCAAGTGACAAGAAACCCCTTGACTAGAAGTGAATGCTATAGAGTAGTCATTTGTATATAGTCATCTCAATAAATCCACAATAAACTGTTGTTTCAGATACAATTTATCATATATGATAAAATCAGTCTATGTACCCTCAAAAGCCGCTCTTATCATATATGATAAATTTTCTAACTTCACCATTTTTTCATTTTTTTTAAAACTGACAACAGAAATGTGCTAGTTTGGTGTATTCAACATTATATTTTCACAGGAAATAATTTTCATTAGCCTAGAAGTACATTCAGGCGCTAGAGGGTTAATGCGATGGGGTTGGTGAGGAATGGGATATAAGACGAACGAGAGAGACTAATAAGGGGGGAAGAGGGGGGGGGGGGGGGGGGAGACAGAGAGAGAGAGACAGAGAGACTGTGAGTTTCCGCAAGAGTTCAGATACAGACATTTCTCATTTCCTTATAATATTATTCTCTCTCTCTCTCTCTCTCTCTCTCTCTCTCTCTCTCTCTCTCTCTCTCTCTCTCTCTCTCTCTCTCTCTCTCTCTCTCTCTCTCTCTCTCTCTCTCTCTCTCTCACTCACTCACTCACTCACTCACTCACTCACTCAGGGAAACAAGTGGAAGGGGGCTAGGGGGAGGGCAGGCAGATAGAGTGTGCCAGAGAAACTGTTATATCCCCAACTGAACAAGCTTATTCAGATTAGCTCAGATATGCATGAGATCAGTAAGTAAAAGGGTCAGTCAGTCATACAGTCCTTTGACCTCCTGTTCCCCCCCCCTACCCCCAAACCACCCCCCCCCCTTAAAAACCCCGTCCTTCTACCCTTCCTACCCCTTTCCCTCTCTGAAAACTCTTCTCTACAGTTTGTTGTTGTCAGGGTTGAGAGAAAACACAAGCTGCTGGGCAAACAAGGGGGAAAGTGCTGTGGACAGTTGTTCTGAAGAGTTGTGTGGACAGCTGGAACCTGGAATCTGACCCCTGTCCGTTGTCTTCCTCTTATACATTATGTTCAGCTTTGCCTGTTGGCACCTGTCCGGATTGCTGATAGCTAGGTGTCCTCTCACTTTTTAGACTGGTATAACATTCTACAGGCAAAATCACAACAAAATGAAGTGTATTGGATACTTTGAGTAAAACGGATCCTGCTAAGGGAAAAGTAAGCTTTTTGATAAGGCAAATTCTGGATCACGAAAAAAATTATATTAGTCCTCTCTGTAAGCATTTGCCAACTGTCTTGCTGTTGTTGTTGTTGTTGTTGTTGTTGTTGTTGTTCTTCTTCTTCTTCTTCTTCTTCTTCTTCTTCTTCTTCTTCTTCTTCTTCTTCTTCTTCTTCTCCTATTTCTATCACCAAATGGTCGTCAAGGTATACCAAAATCTTAGCTCTGCTTCACCACCTGTCGTTTTCTTAATATTAAGTCTGGGTTAACTTTGATAAAACTTAGCTCGGAAATGGAAAGTACGATGACAATGAAAATTCCCTAAACCATTGACGACATGATTATAGAAGTTGGGGTTTTTTCCCTAAGAGATAAATACAGTCACGATAGTCAATCTTACAAGCATTATTATGCTTGACGACTTTCAGGGCATATTGGTGTATATCAGGGTTACTAGGTAATTCCTTTTTAGCCATTAATTTTTCTGTTGGTGATCTGTCATCAACACCAGCTGTTGCAATCTAGATCACGTACTAAGGGGATGAGGGGGCATGTTCACACAAGGAAAGCAGTAAATAAGCCGGCGACTTGTACTTGCCATTGTTATCAGATGAAAGGCCGTAACGTGAAGTGGCAAAGTCTGGCTGACTGATCTTAGACAAGAGGTATTGGATAGAAAGGCAAAGTCCCCCCATTTGCCCCCTGACTTGTTGCCCAGGAGTGTTTTTCAGAGAGTTCGGAAGGAAAGTGGGTAGTCATTGCAATTAGGCCAGACCCCAGGTATTCAGCGATAGGCCATTACAGGTTGGCTGTCGGATCAAATGGCACAGTTAGGTAGTAGGCTATAGGGTGTGTAGATGAAGGGTGGGTACTGCAGGGTGCTGGGTTGAGGGGTGGCAGGAGACCTAAGAGCTGTTATGATGTTTTAGGGCGAAGTGAGATCACTCAGTTAATGTTTTTGGGTGTGTGTTTTTTAACACAGAGTTGCACATACTCACGAATGCTTTTATTTGTTGAATATTTGGTCAATTAACTAACAGGGTTGGGACAAGTAATGAAGGATGCTTTCTTTACGTACGTAACTATGATGATGATGATGATGATGATGATGATGATGATGGTGATTATTTTCCCAAATGAATTATAGTATGGTTTGTGTTCTGTGCTTTAAGAAACTTTACGCTTTCCAAAAAACCCCCAACCCAAACCGAAACCCTTCTTTAAAAAACAACAAACCCACCCCAAAACGAAGACAACCGCTACAGCCCAAATGCCAGAATGTTTGGCAGCTTGTCAGGTCATTACCAATGAGGCAATTTGAATGAGTTCCAGTATGTTTTATGCCTTGTAAACACATCCATCCAGGCGTAAAAGCGGTCAGGAGTCAAAGACACTTTCAAAGCCAGGTCACAAGTGGCCGCACTGGCCTGCCTTTTTCTGGAGCCCAGTGGTAATGGACAGTGCCGAAAAACAAAGCTATAGATCTATATGTATATATATATATGGGCTGGAGCAGGCTGGCAGTCTCAATGGAGGCGGTTTTGTGAGGCATGGAAGGTGGTGAATGAGGGGATTAGTGGGGGATCAGTGGTGTCACAGTCACCCTTAACCTGCTGCTTAATTATTTACTCCCACCCTTGATGATCAGGGTATTACAGAAATGCTTTAGCTACTTTGCTGGAATGCTATTGGATTTGGGGGAGGGGGGGGGGGGGGGTGCTGTACTGTGTTGTGTATGCGTGCGTGTGTGTGTGTCTGTGTGGCTTGCTTATTTGTTTGTTTGCTTGTTTCCGTTTCTTGTTTATTTGTTGGGTTGTGGTGGTGATGGTGGTGCTACTGTGGTGGTGGTGGTGTGGTGCTACTGTGGCGCACTTTTATTTATCTCCCAACCATTTTCCTTTTATGTTGTTTAGCTTAGTGTGTGTGTGTGCGTGCGTGCGTGCGTGCGCGTGCGTGCGTGCGTGCGTGCGTGCGCGCGCGTGCGTGCGCGTGCGTGCGTGCGTGCGTGCGTGTGTGTGTGTGGTGGGGGGGGGGGGGGTGTCAGAAAAAGAACTAAGTCCAACGTAATTGTCAGAGTTCTCCGCAGAGAGATGGTAAAGCGATGGGCCACTGCGACAGAAGTGTTTTCCCAAACCTCTTGACACCCATAACACCTAGACCTCTGCTTATTTCCCCGTTCTCTTCACTGCCACAGGGCTCTAGTGACAGGGAAAACAGTCTGGGGACAGTCCTGTTTGTGACTTTTGACAGCAAGCACGCGTCAGTGTCGGTGGCTATGGAGTCCTGGCCTTCCTAGATCCTGCACAGGGCCATGCCATGTCACGCACTGTAGTCCCGCTAGTGGGAAACCCCTGTCGTTAAGGGGTGCAACGCACCAAACTGCACTGTTCTGACGTCAGCGTTATTGATTGATGATCTTTTTGTTGTATATCGACGCTAATGCGACAAAACGCAAGGAAAGAAATGGCATGTCAAATAGGAACACTACAAAAGAACCAAATAAACTGATCTTTATAAGGTAGTGTTTTGTTATTTTCTGTTCATTTTGTTCGCGCGCGCGCGCGCGTGTAAAACACTTGAAGAAAGTGTTTTGTATTGATTTCAAAGTAAAGTTATGCTGTGTTTTGTGTATAATTAAGTACCAATTAACCGGGTAAGCAAGCCAGTTCCCGCCAGCGATGCCACACATGTATACAATGTAGGATATCAGGAACGGACCTGTAGTGCTGGAGGTTTCACTGACGAATTTCCATGAAGCTTCTGGTACAAGCTTGAACAGCCTTGAATCAGTAACAAGTATCTAACGTAGATTGGCTTATTATTCTGTTCCCTGAATAATTGAAGACAGACACGGTAGGCTACATGTTTGGTTCAGGTGAAAAGATCGATACAGTGACACCGACAGGAAGCTAGGGCTGTCATCAGAATCAGAGCTATGATTCTGGTACGTGACAACTGTCCTGCTTCGTCCCCACTGACCACAAAAGAGCATAAGTTTATTTGATATTTAGTTTAGGTATGTATTTATAAATAATTAAATGTACGTTTTATGGGATGTGAGATAACCAATGCTTAGAATTTGGGGCTGGTTATCTGATAACTTAAATTGGAATTGTAGACATTGGGTTCCAGTCTGCGATGGTATGGCCATTCCAGGACGTTTATTCCTGCTACTGAATACTGACTCCTTTCCCCTGTAAGTCCTTTGGATGAGACTATAAGCCGAGGTCTCTGTGCGAATGCACACAGAATATCAGGCGTGTGCATGCGTGGGTGTGTGTATGTGCGCGCATGTGTGTTTTTCTCTCCTCCCCATTTTTCTGTGTCATTATTGTTTTTACGCTGTCGTGATTCTATTGCCCATCAAAACATACCAGAGGTTGAATTGGTTCTTTGACCTAAAAAGTTAGGCGACGTCATTTCTATGGAAGATGCAATCGTGGCCGTGATGGGGTTGAAACATTCATGGGATGTCATGGAATTTGAAGAAACTTAATATTATAGTGTGTGTGTGCGTGTGTGTGTGTGTGTGTGTGTGTGTGTGTGTGTGTGTGTGTGCGTGTGCGTGCGTGCGTGCGTGCGTGCGTGCGTGCGTGCGTGTGTGTGTGTGTGTGCGCCTGTGTGCGCCTCTGTGTGTGTGTGTGTGAGTGTGTGTGCGCGCGCGTACACACGCATCAACGCGAAAAAGTCAAAACTCTGTGTTTTGGATATTTGACGTCAGCTTACTGGATTACTTCCAGTTACGAAATGAAGGAAATGGAAGACCATTTGGTATCGACCGCAAGACCTGGGTCTGCCTCCAATGAGAAACAACATGGCCATACACGGAGCAAGTGAATTGGAATGTATGTGCCTTGCTTTTGATGGACGCTAGAGCCGAGTGGTTAAGACTGCTTGGCTTCAATCCTGTAGGTCCATCAAGTCATGGGTTCGGATCTCCCTGCGTTGTCTGGTGAATTTAGGGTAGGGGTTTTTACGATTTTCCAGATCAACCTAAAAATGCAGACCTGCCAGTGCCTTATGAATTATGTTTCTTTGTGTATACATAAGTGCAAATAATTGCATAAGTGTGAATATGCTATTTAGAAATCTGGTAATACATGTCGGAGTTCGATGGGTTAAGGAATCCTGGAACCCCCCCCCCAAAAAAAAAAAAAAAAAAAAAGCTGCTCAGATGTCAGAATATGTCAGTTGAGGCCGATGGGCAGACTTCCTGCAGAATTTGCAACGTGATTTAGGACAAGACCAGACGCTGAGCACTCAACCCGGTAAGAGAACGCAGAGAAGAAAGATTGTTTTGTTTTGGTTTTTGTGCAGTTTGCTTTTCACCTGTGGAGACCAGTAGGCCTATGGTTTAGCGGTGGGTGTCTGTTGGGTGGCTTCAACAAGGCTTTGTGTGGCTGACGGTGTAGTCTTGTTGGTCAGGACAGGAGAACAAGGAAGATCACTGTTACTATACTGTCGGAAAGCAAGTGTCGTTAGCTTTGATGGCAGTCGAAGTGACTGATTTTAGTTTTGTGTCTGTTTGACTACCCCCCCCCCCTTCTCTCTCTCTCTCTCTCTCTCTCTCTCTCTCTCTCTCTCTCTCTCTCTCTCTCTCTCTCTCTCTCTCTCTCTCTCTCTCTCTCTCTCTCTCTCTCTCCCCCCACCCACCCCACAATGGTTGAGGGGAAAGTACCATGGTGTTTTAACATAGGATTTAAAAAAAAAAAAAAGGTTAGAAGTTACAATTTGAATTAAGTACATCATCTAAGCTTTTCAAGTGGTGAGTTGTGAGCTTATTTATTTTTCTTTTGTATGGATTATTGCAAACCAATAAGTTTTTAAAGGAAATAAATTCAAAGCAACAATTTATATGAATACGCGCGCGCGCGCACGCGCGCGGGCGCGCGCACACACACACACACCGCTTGTACATGCATGCTTCCATCTCCCTGTCCCTCTCTCTGCAATTGTCATTCTCCTTTGAACAGGCTAGAGGAAAGGAAGGAATCCCCCCCTCCCCCCCGCAAATCAGCCCAAGTCCCAAGTCTTACACAGAGATTGGGAAAATTAATGTGGGCCACTGTGACAGAACAGAAGTAGTTTTCTGAACCTATCGACACCTACAACACTTGGACCTTTTCCCTATGCCCCATTCTCCTTTCTACCACAGACAAGTGACAGGGGAGACAAGGACGAGTCTTGTTTACGACTTTGGCTTCAGCGTGGTTGGACAGTAGTATGTACACTACAGTACTTACTCTGTATAGTACCATGCATGTGTCGGGTGTTGTACTGTAGCCAAAGGGGTGCAAAAGGAGAAACTGTACAGTTCTGGCCTCCGCTCAGATATGCCAGGGATCCCATTGAATGGATAAAAACTTTGCTCTCGCATTTTGAGTATCGCAATAAATGTAAATGCGTACAATAAAAACGAAATGAATTTAGGTGAAATGTAAAATACGAATGACAAAACATGGCAAATTAAGCGAAAACTTAAGTGTAAAATTCAAATTTTTCTGTTTATTTCCTCTTTTTTTTGGTCACATTTTGTCGGTATTTTATGGAAGAAAAAGAAAACCGTGGCAGTCAGTTGAAAAGTAGCTCTGTAATATGTTGGTGTGCACAGAAGTTTCGCTTTGTATTCTTAGTGATGGCAGTTCTCTCCAGCGATACATATGACTTTCAGTGAAGTTAGAAATGTTTGTAAAAAAAATGTCCATTAACACTTCTGTTGTAAACTGGTTATTGCCCTGAAGCTCTGAACCACTGGCAGACCATTCAATATAGAATTGTATTTAGTTCCATGAATAATTGAATGTGACACATAAGGTGTTTGCTTGAGAGGGAAGATCAATATCTCAATATGGCTGTAGTTGCTAGAATCGTTGGTTCCATTCTGTTGTTAATAAACGATGTGTCCCCACTTTCGACAAAAGCGCATGAATAATCTGTCGGATATGATTGTATACATCTGTCTGTCTGTCTGTCTGTCTGTCTGTCTGTCTGTCTGTCTGTCTGTCTGTCTGTCTGTCTGTCTGTCTGTCTGTATTGTATGTATGTATGTATGTATGTATGTATGTATGTATGTATGTATGTATGTATGTATGTATGTATGTATTTTTTTTTTTGTATTTTGTATTTTGTACCACTTTATGTCACAGCAGATTTCTCTGCGTGAAATTCGGGCTGCTCTCCCCGGGGAGAGCGCGTCGCCACATGTGCAGCGCCTACCCATTTTTTTTTTCTTTTTCCTGCATGCAAGTGTGTTTGTTTCCCTATCAGAGTGGCTTTTTTTCTACAGAATTTTGCCAGGGACAACCCCCTTGTTGCCGTGGGTTCTTTTACGTGCGCTAAATAGTGATGTGTAACACACGGGACCTCGGTTTATCGTCTCATCCGAAAGATGGATGTATGTATGTATGTATGTATGTATGTATGTATGTATGTATGTATGTATGTATGTATGTATGTATGTATGTTTGTTTGTTTGTAAGTATGTATGTAAGTATATGGTTTTGTATGTATGCTCGTATGTAATATGCATGTATGTATTTGTCTATTTCTTCAGTAAAATGTTTTAACATATGTTTTTAGGTCCCAGTGCGGTGCGTCATTAATATGTTGTGATTATCACAAAGCAAAACGGGAAATATAGCATGCACTGTCTGTTATAAAGAAGGATACACTCCTTCCAGTTGCGAAAGAAAGGATGTAATATATGTCACTTATTGGTGAACAAGCAAGGTTTAAGGTATGGGAACAACAGTGGCATACACAAAGGACATGACTGGGGTTATTTTGCTTTTGTTGTTGTTCAACCCCCCCCCCCCCCCCCCCCCCCCCCCCTCTTGAAAAGTCTTCTTTTGTGCCACAGATCAGTTATCCAAGCCTTCTTTCCACAAGGCTGCCTTTGATTTGTGTCACTGTGGGTGACAGTAGTTATCTAGCTCAGGGCCCAAAGAATCTGGAAAAAGGGGGAATAGTGGAGATCATTGTGTTAGCGTGTAGTGGTCCTGTCCTCTGCTTTCACCGTAGTGGCGGAGACATCGACCAAATGATTTAGTTGTCTGCTGTCTGTGATGATAGCGCCATTTCTTCTGTCATTTAGGTACTTTTTTGTTTGTCCCTCCCTCTCTCTCTCTCTCTCTCTCTCTCTCTCTCTCTCTCTCTCTCTCTCTCTCTCTCTCTCTCTCTCTCTCTCTCTCTCTCTCTCTCTCTCTCTCTCTCTCTCTCTCTCTCATATCTTTAAAAAAAAGAAAAGAAAAGACAATTGTTTGTCAAAGCTACTTTTGCTTGTCTTAGATTTTCATCTACTACTGGAATGGCAAATTATGGACAGCGCTGTTGCTGTCAGTGTCAGATAGATGGGGTCAGCAGAACAGTTGAAAAAGTTATCATGAAGTAACATTGACCTCCTGTTCTGATTGTTCAGGATTTCTAGTTATAGATCCCTGACCCTTCTAGAAGATTTAGCTAACCTTACGGTTCTTGATTTTTTGTTTGGTATTTTCTGATCCTTCCGACAGTAGTTTGTACAATAAATGATGTAGCTCTTGTGCTCATTTCTCAAGGAAACCAAGGAACCAGTTTATCAGAAGACAAGAATTGGAGCCCTTCTTGATCTGTTGACGTTTGGCAGATAAAGAATGTCAGAAGCGGAACTGTACTTTCTTGCTGCAAAAGCACAAGCGGTCATGCAGTGTATGCTATTATTACACTGTATGTCAGCCATAGTCTCAAAGCCGACAAAGACTTTTTCATTCCAGACACATACATTAAACATAAAACTAATACTATGGCACATTGAACCCCCCTCCCTCTCTCCACCTTTCCCCTGGGTGTGGGGGTCGTGTCTGATTCGGCTTGGCACCATGCCAGACGAGTACAATCAGGCAATCAAGCGGAAGATTGCATTAGAGTCTTGACACGAACTATAGCTACAGGTGTATGAGGCACACACACAAAAAAAAATGACGGCCCCTACACCCACTTCAGCCCCAGCATTACCACCGATAGCTGGCCAGAAGGGGACAGGCCACGGGGGCGGGGGGTATAGGCTGTGTTGTTGAAAGGGTGAAGTCGGAGGAAGGAGGGTGGGGAGGGGGTGGGGGCTGTGTTAGTTTGAAGTGACATGAGTGTGGGGTAGTGACAGGTATTAGCATTCCACGTCGTCCCCGTGGCACACAATAGCAGTGCGTAATACAGGTCTGTTGTGGCTTCGTGTGCAGCAGGAAGGCTGGACATGCGCAGGAGTTCGTGGTGGGGGAATGCCTTGTGTG
>CM060324.1:41591040-41613137 GCA_030674155.1 Stramonita haemastoma
TGCTAACGTTTTCCCTCTGGAGTTAACATCAGTGCTGACTCCACTCCCCCAAAAGTCCTTCGGATGAGACTATAAACTGAGGTCCTGTGTGCGAATGCACGCAGAAGATCTTGCACACATGTTCAAACCTGTTCCTTTTTTCGGAAGAGTAGGCCATTGTGTGCTGGTAGGAATGGATGACTAAATTTACAAACTGCATACATACAGTGACTGGATGTAAAAAAAAGCACATAGGGCTTTTCCATTATCTATGAAATAGAAGAATAAATAAAAAATATATTAAAAACATAACTACTCTGTGACTTTCACCCAGTCTCTCTACTCTGCTCACTTCTGTCTCTCATTCTCTTGATGTATGCCTCACTCTTTGTTTTAACCATTCTGGGGCCTCTCCCACTCCTCCTCACCCAAATGACTTTTCCTGTCTGTAGCGCTTGTGACTCACTGTGAAAGAATGTGTAATCTACCTGACCTAAAACAATATTATCTGTACTGGCGGTGTACACAACTAGTGATTAGGAGTGGCTTGAAAGCTAAAACCTGGATACTTGATTGAAATAACAGTCATGTCTTTGATCACAACATCAACCTATCATTTTTATCAAGCACTACTGGGAATCTTTTAATGGGCTTAAAAGCAAAATAAACAAAACCACACAAAAAAGCAAACAATACCTCAAAGTGTGATGTTTATGGAAAAAGAACTATATCATCATGTGTGAAAATATGTATAGTTAACCACAAGAAATGTGTGGAAACATAGGAACTCGAGTGGACAGAACTTTACATAGGATTTACAAGGTTGACGTCTGATAACGTAGATAAAGGGTACTCCGTTAGCTTGATGTGTACAACATTCCTTTCAAGTTGTATGTCATGTAGTGACTGACTACCAAGGTTATCAATAGTACTTGTGGCTGTCAGTCTCTTGACTTTGTTGTTCTGGCTGATAACTTAATGTCTGGACTGTCTTCTGCACTGCCAGTGTTGCCTCTTTCCGATTGTAACTGACGTAGTGTTAGCCAGTAACATATTTTATTGATAACTGTAACATCAGTTTTAAAAAGAAGACTGAAAAGTAGAATGTTTTTAGAACAAACAACAAACAAGACATGATAATGCTAGTTAAACGTGTAGTTTAATGATAACTTTCAAGTTCAATTCAATTCAGTCACTTTATTATCTCATAAACAGAGAAGTTGAAGAGGGTTACAATCCATACATAAAAAACCCAGTAAACATGTTAACAAGTTAGTTAAAGTCTGTCCCGAGCCTAAGGCTCATCAGGCAGGTGCTTATCCCGGTTTCTGTAGCGTTAAGCGACTGAGAGTCATAGATTCCCCCTGGATAGGACACCAGCGTATCACAGGGTTAACCCCCAACACAAGGTTGGTACCCCTTTTACACCTGGGTGGGGTGAGAAAATAGCCGTAAAGTGCCTTTTCCAAGGGCACAACGCCATAGCCGAAAGCTGGGATCAAACCCGCAACCTTTAGATTACGAGTCCAACGCCCTAACCACTAGACTACAGCGGCAGCTGTAAACAAGTTAAGCATAATTTAATCATTCAAACAGTTCTAAAGGGGTATGTTTTATTACATATTCAATATATTGCATGCTGAAGTGGGTGTTTTACAAAGTAGCAGTTGATGCAAAGTCAAGGAAAAGATCATGCATTTATAAATCCCTTTTTTCAGGATGTGTTGAAACTGTCCCAATCAAGTATCATCATTCACTATTGTGGAGTACTGGGACCACTGTGCTTCAAATCACCAGGAGAATAAAGAATATAATAATAGACAATGTGTTAGGTAGACCTAAACAGGCTAAAGCATGCATACATTTTTAAGAGGGAATTGTAAAGAAATGATAACAGCTCTATTGGTTTACAGATGATCATTACAAGATTTGGTAGGTAGAGTAGCAATACAATAACAATCACTGAAGTGTTATCTATCAAAATATCTCTTATCTGTATTCGAGTTTAGACACACTCATTTATGAATTATTTTCAAATAAAGTCGATTAATTACTGATAATCTGTATCTATTGAAGCATTACTTCATGTTCAGACCAACCAATGACATCCTTTTTTCATGCCAAGCATTTCTGCACATGAAAAAAACAATGACCGCAAGATTGAAAAAAAAAAGGGGGGGGAGGGGGGGGAGGACTAAAAGAGAAGAGGGACAGACTGTGAATGACCGCAAGAGTCCACTGGACATAATAATTATTCCTGATGTTCCGTGGATCAATGTGGAGCAGACCAGCCAGTGAGCGATGCCCAGGGGTTAAATGGCTGGCCTGCAGAGGACATTCATGACTGCTGTATGCCTGTAATAGGAGCAGTGTCCAGAGGCTTGTGGACCAGTGTGGGTTTCCAGCTGCCCTCCCTCTGGTCAGCAGAAGCAGTGTCAAGTTCATTTCCCATCCATTCTCTGCAGTCTGTCACTCACGCTGGACTTTGTATTTTTTTTGTATTTTGTACCACTTTATGTCACAGCAGATTTCTCTGTGTGAAATTCGGGCTGCTCTTCCTGGGGAGAGTGCTTCGCCACAAGTGCAGCGCCTACCCTTTTTTTTTCTTTCTTTTTTTTTTTTTTCCTGTACTTGCCCTGAACTCAGCTGTGAATGATTGCTAGTTAGCCAGAAATTACCTGGGCTGAACATGAACGTCAGTTTATATGAAGAGAGAATGGAGAGAGAGACTAGAGAGATTGGGGGGGGAGGGGGGGGGGGGGGGGTGGGGAGAGAGAGGAGAGAGAGAGCTCTGTATTTTTTTTTCATGATATGCATAGTCACACCTATCAATTCACTCACTTGTACAAGCTAAAGCATAATGGCTGCATGCAAATTCTCTCTCTCTCTGTCTCTGTCTCTGTGTCTCTGTCTCTCTCTTTCTGTCTCTCTTTCGCATGCAAAACACACACACAACACACACACACACACACACACACACACACACACACACACCACAACACACACACACACACACACACACACAACACACAACACAGAGTGAACCAGAACCTGTTAAAAGCTCATCAGGTAAGACAGGGCCGAGGTGCAAATGATTGAACAGTATAGGTGTGCTGCTTTGTGAGAAAACTTTCCCTGGGTTACCTTAGCCTGAAGATCTGCCTGCCTACAGGGCTGTAGCGGCCCTTTGTGCAGTCAGTCAGATAGAGGGGAACTGGACTGCCTGTCTATTAGCTCTCTCAGCCAGAAAAAAAAGGAGAAAGGCTGTCTTCTGAAAGGTGCTGACACATGACTTAAACCCTTTATGGACGGTAGATAGTGTCTTCTGTTTATCACTGCAATTTATCACTGCCTTCCCCACACACCATGAATGGACTGTTTCTTGTTGTCTGTTGACCAGGAATGGACAGTTCTTGTTTTGGGTCTTGTCATTGCGGACATCATGGTTTGACTTATGGCTCAAAGACAGAATGTAGGGTTTATAGAGAACGTAAATATCTGTAGTCTACACCTGCAGACACCATTGAGGGCTAGAGGGCAGAGAGAGAGAGAGAGAGAGAGAGAGAGAGAGAGAGAGAGGAGAGAGAGAGAGAGAGAGAGAGAGAGAAGTACACCATTTGATAAGTCCAGAGGTTGGTTTGTTGGTTAGTTGTTCATTTGTTTTAAAAAGATCTAGCTAACCTTGCTTTTAAAATTTTATTTCAAATTGCAGTTAAAGCATCTTACAATAAAATTCTCACAGGAGAGAGAGAGAGAGAGAGAGAGAGAGAGAGAGAGAGAGAGAGAGAGAGAGAGAGAGAGAGAGAGAGAGAGAGAGAGAGAGATGTACAGACAGATGTACAGACAGATGGACAGACAGATGGTCAGACAGTGAGGCAGACAAAGTCTCTTCCCTGTTCTTCCACAGCTGTGACAGGACATTTGACATCATCTGCCAGCAATACCACCTCAGTACACTACAGGGCAGTAGGCAAATGGAGCAAATTAGCATGGTCATTATGGTGCTGCTCATGCTGCTAGCTGCCCAGTTTGAACTCTACACCGCCTGTTCATTTTGCCCTGCATCACAGAACCAAGTCATGTAATATATCCCTGAAACAACAGTCAGTTACTGTCCATTATTGGTACTTTCGGCCTTTGTGGCTTTTGTCACTGATTTTTAGGAGGGATGTATTTGCATTAATTGCCAGGGTGCTGCTGATTTCAGGAGGGTTATGCCTGCAGTTATTGTCAATGTACTCCTCTTATGGGTTTTAAATGCTATGGATGTGTTGCTAGACTTCTCAGATTTGGAATGGGCAGAACAAGTTGCTGAGCTTTGAGAATATGGTGTTTTAGTGATTATCATATATGTCAGGATATGGTGTTTGTATTATGATTTGTCAGGATGGTGTTTGCATTAGTTATCATATGTCATTCTCCAGTTCACCAAAGGGCTGGACACGGCATCTGAGGTCATGAAGAATATGCATATAATCACAACAATTACACATAATGCATGAATAGACATGCCTTTGGCTTTGCATACTTGTGGCTGTGAGCACACACACACACACACACACACACACACACACACACACACACACACACACACACACACAAGCACGCATGCACGCACGCATGCACGCATGCATGCACGCACGCACGCATACACGCACGCACACACCACACCACACCACACCAACACCACACCACACCACACCACACACACCACACACACACACACACACACACACACACACACACACACACACAACACACACACATACTCCTCACTCCTCACTCACTCACTCACTCACTCACTCACACTCACAATACTCTGTGGACTCCCTTCTTTCCCTTTTCTGCCCCTCTTGCCAGTTTCGTCCTGTGTCCTTTATCCCTTTCTTCTCTCTTTTTTCTGAAGAAGCAGTGCCCCCTGCACAGGGCCCCCTCCCTCCCCTCTCCCAGAGGCTGCTTTTCATTACATACATACATGTGCCCACTGTGAAGAAGGGATATAAATCTTAGAGCCTTTCTTGAACATCAAAGATTTATGGATATGGGTACTGGTCATAACGAAGCCAACCTGAAGTTTACCCAGTATGGGAGTGTGGATCACTGCACAGACTGCTTACGCTGTCCAGACCTGTGAAGTATGCATGCTGCCTGCAGTTATTTTTGTCTGTTCTTGCCTCAGAGCAAGATACAGACTCCAGGTAATTACTGCAGTAGTGAACCTGGGGCCTTGTATCCATATCCAGAGTGTTTAGCAGTCCCACTGTTCCAGAGATGGTTATCAGCACTAGTATAGGTCAGGTGTGACTGACTGCTTGGTCAGATAAATGGAGAGGGGCTGGCCTCCTTCATTATATGATCTCACTGCACTGGCCTAGTGTAGCCCCCCTGCCAGAGGATTGGGTGGACTTGGGGGGAGATAGAAGTGGGGTGGTAGGATTGAGGGGACTCCATAAAAATAATCCTTCTATGATGTCGGTGGCATGCTGTTGGATCTGAAGGTGAGGTTGGGGTATTAGCTGTGATAAGGTATAGTGACCCCCCCCAAACAATGGTGTCCAGTCTTATCTGAAAGATACTGTTCAAGGGAGAGTTTGGTTTGTATTGATCTGTTTGTTGAAGCAGGATTTGTGCTCTGTGTATGTGTGTCAGGTAGTCCTCCCCACTGTGTACAGAGGCTCTGAGACTAGACCCTTAAGCACCCCCAGTCGCACTTTAAGTTCATAAGTTCAACTTTATAACCCTTGGGGTAGATTTTTTCCCAGTATAGCTTTAAAAAACACAACAAAACTTTCAGCCTTATTCTTGAAGGCAGAAACAGGGGGGGGGGGGGGGGGGGGAGTGTGAAAGGAAAAGGGTGCAAGACAGGTAAAGGAAGCCACAGTATTCTGCAGAGAAACACCATGTTGGACAACTCCTGTTAGTCGTCAGACAGGAATGCCTGTCATGTCACAGTTCATTGTGGCCCGCCCATTGTTGGCAGTCACATATCACAAGTCCTTTGTGATCAAGGAAAAAGCTAGCAGGCAAGCAAAAACAAACAAAACATAAGTGCAAGCAGGCAGTTAGGACACTGTTTTAAAAAAGGAGACTGTAAAAAAACCCAAAAAAAACCCAAGCCCCCAAATCGAAGTTGTACCAACTTAACAATGACAGCAGCAACTCCTACCCTTAAAAAAAAAATCCAGCCCCCTCTCACCTTCCATACAACAACAAGAAACTACAACAAAGTTCAAGTTTTCTTCAGTTGTCTCTTTTGTCAAAATAAGAGCCTGTACATGTATAGAATCACATTCATTCTGATACACAATGAATACACCAGTAGGCATGCTCACAACTCTTTCCATTGTGTAAATAGTATGAATCCTTAGACATTCATTCTGATACACAATGAATACACTAGCAGCCATGCACTCATCTCTTTCCCAAGTGTAAATAGTATCCTAAGACATTCTGATTCATTCTGATGCACAATGAATACACCAGCAGCCATGCACATCTCTTTCCCAAGTGTAAATAGTATCCTAAGACATTCTGATTCATTCTGATGCACAATGAATACACCAGCAGCCATGGACATCTCTTTCCCAAGTGTAAACAGTATCCTAAAACATTCTGATTCATTCTGAGACATCTTTCAGATCACCGATGACATGAAACGGTTAGTTGAGCAGTGTTAGTGATGTGTGTATGTCATCTTTCTGGTTTCAGATCACCGATGACATGAAACAGTTAATCAAGCAGTGTTAGTGATGTGTGTGTGTATGTATGTCATCTTTCTGGTTTCAGATCACTGATGACATGAAACAGTTAATCAAGCAGTGTTAGTGATGTGTGTATGTATGTCATCTTTCTGGTTTCAGATCCACGATGACATGAAACAGTTAATCAAGCAGTGTTAGTGATGTGTGTATGTATGTCATCTTTCTGGTTTCAGATCACCGATTACATGAAACAGTTAATCAAGCAGTGTTAGTGATGTGTGTATGTCATCTTTCTGGTTTCAGATCACCGATTACATGAAACAGTTAATCAAGCAGTGTTAGTGATGTGTGTATGTCATCTTTCTGGTTTCAGATCACCGATGACATGAAACGGTTAATCAAGCAGTGTTAGTGATGTGTGTATGTCATCCTCCTGGTTTCAGATCACCGATGACAGTGAGGCAGTGCTGGCCATTGACCCCACAGAGAACCTGGAGGCCTACTCGGAAAAAATGTTCCGCCACATCACCCACCTGATCAAAGAGCGAGACGGCCAGCTGGAAGTAAGTTCACCTGTATAGAGGCAGGCAGTACACTGAAGCAGACAGGGACTTGTTTGCATATTTCTCCTCTGTCATTTACTTCTCATAGTTACCCTGTCCTGTTTAATTACATGCATGTATCATCTGATATTACTAACAGTAAACAGACATAAAATCGAAGACAACAATATGCCTGCATGCCTGCATGCACACTCGCATGTATACACACACACACAGACACACACACACACACACACACACACACACACACACACCACACACACACACACACACACACACACATACACACACACACATATACACATGCACATACACACATGCAGGCATGCATGCAGGCACGCAGGCACACACAAACACTACACACACATAGACACACAGACACAGACACACACACACACAACACACACACACACACACACACACACACACACACACACACACACACACACACACACACACACACACACACACACAATTAAATTGAAAATAAATTGAGAAGGTGTGAGAAAATGTCTTCATTTGTAATGTAAAGAATGTACATGAGCACTGTTGGTGCTATCAGTTGTCATTGTAATTTTTATTCTGAGTACTCTTGTAGACTTGTTTTATATCACTGGTCATTGCAAGCAGAAGAAAAGCAGATCTCTAAATCATCATACAGTGTGTCTATGACAGACAGCAAAGCTGCACACTAAAGAGACTGACTGGTGCACTGATGCTGCAGGTGCTTCAGGAAGTCAGTCAGGAGCGGGACTACTACATGTCACAGGCAGAGGGCGGCCATGCCCCTCCCCCAGCTGCTGTGCCCATGTCACCGGAGAATCACCACATCGCTGTGGAGCTGGCGGAGATCAAGACCAAACTCAGGCACACACGCCAAGAACTGTGAGTGTCCGCGGCTTGTATACAGGCTGTTTTCTGAGGGTTTTTTCTCCCATGAAAGGTTTCTTTTTCTTTCTTTTTTTCTTTCCCATGAAAGTTGTGTATTGTGTTCGAGTCCTAACTCTTGTGTCCATTTTTGTCTTGTCAGATAATGTAGCATTATGTTTTGAAGTACTGCTTTCTGATGTGAAAATAACAACTCTATGTGTGTGTGTGTGTGTGTGTGTGTGTGTGTGTGTGTGTGCGTGCGTGCGTGCGTGCGTGCGTGCGTGCGTGCGTGCGTGCGTGCGTGCGTGCGTGCGTGCGTGCGTGCGTGCGTGCGTGCGTGCGTGCGGCGTGTGTGTTCATGCATGTGCATGCATGTACATCCATTCAATGATATGCATATATGATTCACATATGTTGGGTGAGTGTCCACAAGCAATCTTGTAAGTGTGATTTATGCATGCAAGTTTTGTTTCCCCTTTGCACAAGTTTTGTAAGAAATTCTTTTTATTTTTTTATATAAATGACAAAGGATTTGTTTGTTATGTTTTTCAGGGAAGACAAACTTGAAAAAGTGGTAGATCTGAAAGATGAACTGGATGAGACAAAGACGGAACTTGCTAAAGTCAAAGCAGAGGTCAGTTTTCTCATCTGTCTGTCTGTCTGTCTGTCTGTCTCTGTCTGTCTGTCTGTCTGTCTGTCTGTCTGTCTGTCTGTCTGTCTGTCTGTATAAATATATATATAAGTATACACTTTATATATATATACTTTATGTGTAGCTTCCCCTTTTTGTGTGTGTAGCTTTAAAAATAAAGATGTTCACAGCAATTATGAGTTTTTTCACAGATCTGATATTCTCACTGTTTTTGAAAGTCCTTGCTATCTGTGTATTAGATGTGAACTACATGTGAACTTTATATGTTTGTCACCTTTTTTAGTTGTTATGGTCACTTTAATTGTTCACTGTGCTGCTACTTCTACTGTTTATCACGAAGGTTATAAGTAGTTAACTCTTTTGCTGCCAAGTTCCTGACTGAAGAACTCTCTTCACTGCCAAGTATAGTTTAGCACTGTTGCTGATTTCTTGGCGTTCAGCCTGTGTCAGAGTAACACAGGTGGTTTTTCCACTCACAACTGGGTCAGGAGTGGAGGATGATATTCTGCTATCAGGCGTGGAAGTCAACTGAGGTGTGAAACCTTGTTACTGTATGAAAAACAGTTCTTTTTTTATCATGACCTAACCCTCGCTGTCGACAAAAGTTGTCTATGGCAGTGAACTGCTGTGTTGACTATGGCAGTGAAAGAGTTAAATATGTTATGTAGGGTGTTACCTGGTTGTTGATATTACTCACTATCTTTGCTTTAAAGGTCATTACTTCTCTGTTCTTCAGAATCCTTTATCATATTCAGTGGAGTTGATAGCACTGGGCGTAAAGAACCTGATATTTGTGTGTGAGAGCGTGTTAGTGTACATGATGCATCAGTATACAAAGGCCAGAAACTAGTCCTTGTTATCTGGTAGTGTGTGGTTGTTTCCCTTGGAATAGTGTTGTACAGGTGATGATGTTCATTGTCTTGTGGACACAGATTGGCTCACTGTTTTCCTGGTGGTTTCTTTCATACATTGACTTGTTATGTGTTTCATTCATACACAATATTTTTTTTTCTCTCTCTCTCTCTTTACTTTTCCATATTTCTTTCCCCATTTATCATGATCTTTATTTTAGGGGGTTCCTTTTCTTTAAAATCTGTTTTTTTTCATCCACTTTTAATTTTTAGTTCACTCAAATTTAGCAAACCATGAAAACATGAGGAAAAAAGCCCACAAAAAACATCAAGCCAAAAAAAAAAAAAAAGACAGATTCAAACAAGAGTGGTGTGTTGCCTTTGGTATGGCCATGGCACTTCCACTTCTAGCCTGTGTCAGCTGCACAGAGGCTTGTGGAGCATTTTTTTTCGTTGAACAGTGAACATAGCAGATGTTCAGCAGTGTACCTCATCTTCCCCAGGCTTCTTTTCGTGTTTTGTTCTCAAAGCCCATGACACTGACAGAAGTCATCAAGCAAAGGGCTTCAGAATGATGGACAACTGTCTAGCAGTAGCGCATGCAGCGTCAGTCTTGTGTTGTGAAAACATTATGATACTTACAAATTGAGTGTCGAAGAATATCAATTTTGCATACACACACACACACAACACACACACACACACACACACACACACACACACACACACACACACACACACACACACACACACACACACACACACATTTCTCTCACTCACTTCACATGAGACTATAAACAGAGGTCCTGTGTATGAATGCATGCAGAACACCTTGCACACGCTTTTTGGAAGAGTAGGCTATTGTGTGCCAGTGGGAATGGATGACAAAATTTACAAAACTGCAGACATGCAGGGACTGGATGCAAAAAAGCTTATAAGTGCCTATTCCATTATCCTTGAAATAAAAGAATGATTAAATACAATAAATAAACACACACATGCATGCACACACACATGCATATACACACATGCACACACACACACGCAACACACAAAACACACACACACACACACACACACACACACACACACACACACACACACACACACACACACACAGAGGTGATTTTCCAAATCTTCATACATGCAGAGCCATGCTCTCTCTCTCCATTATGAATGCAGATAGAGAAGTGACGAAAGCTGTATCCCTTGAGTCAGTGCAATGAATTTCACCTCTTACAGCAGTAGGTCAGCTTTGGATGGAATGTCTTGACAGGGCAGGGTGCAGAATAGGGTCAGAAAAACTGTGTATACCATTTTTCTTTGTTTGGTTTTTGTTTATTTGACACACACACACACACACACACACACACACACACACACACACACACACACACACACACACACACACACACATACATAATATATATATATATATATATATATATATATATATATTATATATATATTATATATATAAAAATACACACACACACACACACACACACACACACACACACACACACACACACACACACACACACACACAGAGAACATTCCTGATATCACTTACAGTGAACAGACATTAGATACAAGAATGCACAGAGTTTTCTGTGGAGGGGTAGTAAAACTATACCAAAGACTCCAAAATGATATGGCTTGACTTTCCAGTGAAAGTTTTTTACCTGTCTGTGGAAGGGTTAATTAAAACAGCATTCACCTGTTGACTTTCAAGGTGTGTTTGATGCTGTTTACGTTTTTGTATGAGTGGAAGGAAGGGTATTACTTCCCACCCACCCCCACCTTCCACCCCCTTCCTGCCTGTATTCTATTTCAGTTGCATGTAGAGATGACAGCCGTGTCAGGAAGTGTCGGATTCTCCCTCGTCGTCAGGAATTTCAGCTGGCCCCATTTTTACCTTGGGGGAGATATATATGTGTTCCTAGCCGAATAGTTGCTTGTCTTAGAGAGCACAAAGTTGCTAGGTTTTACTGCCAGGTGTTTGAGTTGTGGCAGCAGGAGTTAAGTTTTGTATGTTGAAGTGGATGTACTCTGCCTTGTTTCGGTTCTGGCTGTTTTTGTGGTTGGAGTTTTTTGCCCTGAAGTTTTGGTGTGTTTTTTTTCTGAAATAGTTGAAGTGTTGTTGGTTACATGGGACTGACGCTGAAGGGAAATGGATGTGGTGTGTTTTTGTTTGAGTCATTTTGTAGAAATATACTGTGTGGTGTGTGTGTGTGTGTGTGTGTGTGTGTGTGTGTGTGTGTGGTGTGTGTGTGTGTTGTGTGTGTGTGTGTGTGTGTGTGTGTGTGTGTGTGCACGCGCGTGTGTGGTTGTTTTTGTTGTTGTTGTGGTTATGTTGTGGTGTGTGTGTGTGTTGTGTGTGTGTGTGTGTGTGTTGTGTGTGTGTGTTGTGTGTGTGTTTGCATACATGTATTTGAGAGAGAGAGAGTGACAAGAACAGACAGATAAAGTAGACAGAGGGTCAGGCAGACAGAAGACATTAATATGGAAGAAACGCATAAAGATAAAGGGTAAGAGGGGAAGAGAGTGGATCCTATTTATATATAGTCATATTTCAGTCAGTTTGAAGCGAGTGTAAAAACTAGTGTGGTACTTGATGGTTAGGGGGGGAGGGGGGGGGGGAGTTCAGGGAGGAAAGGGTCAAATAGAGTTCTGAGCAAGAGAGTATGATTATGATATCAGAATGAAAGAGTGGTTTTGTTTCTAGCCATGTTTTCATGTTCAGTCTCATAGATCAATCAAGTACACCGTTTGGAGTTCAGCACAAACAGGGTAACTGCACATCAAGGAAAATAGACTTTTGGACCCTTTTCCCTATCCTCCCAGTGCTAGTTTATAGACTAGGAGTTATTTGACCCTTGATATCTTGTTCCAAGCCAAGGTAAAGAGAGAGACATTTGTGACACTAAACACTCTGGTGCATCGTTAAATTTCAAGCCTGAAAGCTTTCTTTCTTTCTATTTTTTTAACAGACATGTCTGCAGAGCTATGCTTCCCTTTTTTTCAGATGGATTTTGACACAGAAAGTATTAGTCTCATGTACATGCAAACATTCACACATGTAGCGCTTGTGTGCACACATATAGATAGAAAGATTTTCATTACCATATTATCAGATAAGTGCCAAGGCCTACATTAAAATGTTGTTATGTTGTAAAATGTTGTGTTGAGATTGACTTCAGCTATGACAAGCTCTTAACAGAACAACCTGTACTGTCCTGTAATGGAGAAAAATCCTCTGAAGTTGGAGTATGGCTGCCTCTATAGCGAGGTACTTGTAAACAGTCACACATGCAAACTTCTTATTCAGTGTACTTCCTATCTCACAGTGATTCCCAGGTGGGATAAGTGAGTCAGAGTGCATATTCTGGATGACCCTCAGGGTGTTAAGCTGGGAAATGCACACAACAACAACATTACTATATGTTGTTGTGTTACTGTGTTTTACTGTATTCATTACAGTGTGTGTGTCTGTGTGTGTCTGTGTGTATCTGTGTGTGTCTGTGTGTTCAAACAGACACCCAGGGCCAGTCATTAAGACATGACAATGGATTCTGAGGAAAGTGAGTGACAAGAGGTGCAACAGTTGATGGAGACTGTGCACATGTATATATATACACTAATCTAAAGGAATGTTTTGTTGGGTGTTTTTGCAGAATGCTGACCTGACCCAGGAGGCCAGAATAACTCGCTCCATCCGTGATGAACTGGACATCGTCAAGGAAAAGGTCAGTCTTCAGTGCTGAGCATTGGAAAAGTCATCCTGTAAACCTTGTTCTTCCTTTTGCTCCTGATAGTAGGCATCTGTCAGTTTGGAAGACTGTGGAATTGTGCTCTAGGCTCCAGAGCCCAAAGCCTGGGTAAGTAAGTATGGAGGGCAAGCTGTTACCCATGCAGCAGACCCTCCCCTCTCTCCATGTCGCTGGAAAGGTCCATTGAAAAGGCTATCACCTATACTAATCACCTATTCTTCTGTCTGCTCCTTCTTCTAAATCCTGGCATATTGTACAAGATATGTGTTTTTTTTCTCCAAAACTAGATAGTGTGTGATCATAACAGGCAAGCTGTTAAGTTATAAAAGCTTAATGGAGGAGATTGGGTGTGTGTAAGGTGGGGGGGTTACACATCTGTTTTTGAGGTCATTTGTTTCACTTCCTGATACGGGAGATGAGTTGATGATACTTGATCTTGATAGTGATCAGGAAAAAACACACACAAGATTTTCTGTTCCTTTTCTTTTCTTCTTCTGGTTTTGGTTTTTGTGTGTGTGTGTGTTTTTTCTTTTTTTTTTTGGGGGGGGGGATTGTCCTAATTTTCCCACCAAGCGTAACACAGTGACATATCTGATTTGTTTTACCCCAGGTTACCAAAGATGTGTCAGCTTCATACAGGTTTACCAAGATAAACTGTTAACAAAAGTGTTTGCTCCATATTGAAATGTATTTAAAATGACAACTTTTGCTTTCAGGCGAGCAAAGTGGACATGTACGAGAAAGAGATCATGAGGTACAAGGAGCGACTCAACGAACTGGAGTTCTACAAAGCAAGGACAGAGGTAAGCCCCACACTCTTTGACAGCCTTTTTTTTTGTATTGTAGCTGGTGTTTTGCTCAGTTCCATTGTCACATTTGGCCAATCTATCAAAGCTAATTTTATCCAAATATTTAAGCTTTTTGTTGTGGGGGGGGGAGGGGTTGGAGGGGGAGAAGCTGTTTGTACCTTTAAAAAAAAAGATGCAAACTTGTCAGGCAATGAAAAAAAAAACTTGGGAGGCCTCACTACCAGTGCTGTTGAAAAGAGTTCTTCACTTGTGCGACTACAGCTACCACTGTTGCTTCAGTTTCTGCTGCTACAGTAATTGATGCTGCTGCTGCTGCTGCTGCTGCTCCACCTCCTCCTCTTCTCTCTTACTGCTGCTGTTGCTTCTACAACTGCTACTACTATTACTAGTACTACTACTACGACTTCTACTACTATGACTACTACTGCTAGTACAACTATCACTACTACTACTACTACTACTACTACTACTACTACTACTACTACTACTACTACTACTACTACTACTACTACTACTACTACTACTACTACTACGGCTTCGATGACTACTACAACTACTGCTCGTACTACAACTACTACTTCTACTAAAAAATAAAATAAAATAAAAAAACCAAATAAAACCTACTACCTCTACTACTACAACGACCTCAACAACTAATTGTTGTTCCTGCTGCTCCTACTGTAAGCCCTCCTCCACCTACAACTACTATGGTTATCATCATTAATATCATCATCATCATCCTTATAACCACTACAGTAAGTGACTGATGTGAGGTGACGGCAGTCCATGAAATGATGGCTAGCTGCTGTATGCTCTGTGTGTGTGTGTGTGTATGTGTGTGTGTGTGTGTGTGTGTGTGTGTGTGTATGTGTGTGTGTGTGTGTGTGTGTGTTGTATATGTGCTGTTTGCTATGCTGTATGTGTATATGTATGTCTGTGTGTGTGTGTGTTGTATACTATGCTCTGTGTGTATATGTATGTCTGTGTGTGTTGTATGCTATGCTGTGTGTGTATATGTATGTCTGTGTGTGTTGTATACTATGTGTGTGTATATGTATGTCTGTGTGTGTTGTGTGCTATGCTGTGTGTGTGTGTGTGTGTGTGTGTGTGTGTGTGTGTGTGTGTATATGCTGTATGCTATGCTGTGTGTGTCTGTGTGTGTGTATATATATGCTGTATGCTATGCTGTGTGTGTATATGTGTGTGTGTATATGCTGTATGCTATGCTGTGTGTGTATATGCTGTATGCTATGCTGTGTTGTGTGTGTTGTATGCTGTGTGTGTATATATGTGTATATGCTGTATGCTATGCTGTGTTGTGTGTGTTGTATGCTGTGTGTGTATATATGTGTCTATGCTGTATGCTATGCTGTGTTGTGTGTGTTGTATGCTGTGTGTGTATATATGTGTCTATGCTGTATGCTATGCTGTGTTGTGTGTGTTGTATGCTGTGTGTATATATATGTGTATATGTTGTATGCTATGTTGTGTTGTGTGTGTTGTATGCTGTGTGTGTATATATGTGTATATGCTGTATGCTATGCTGTGTTGTGTGTGTTGTATGCTGTGTGTGTATATATGTGTATATGCTGTATGCTATGCTGTGTTGTGTGTGTTGTATGCTGTGTGTGTATATATGTGTATATGCTGTATGCTATGCTGTGTTGTGTGTGTTGTATGCTGTGTGTGTATATATGTGTATATGCTGTATGCTATGCTGTGTTGTGTGTGTTGTATGCTGTGTGTGTATATATGTGTATATGCTGTATGCTATGCTGTGTGCATCAGGAGTTGCGGGAGGAGGCCCAGATCCTGGAGGAGACGCGCACGATGCTGGAGGAACAGCTGGCCACCAGCAGACGTCGTGTGGAGACAGTGGTGGAGCTGGAGAGTGAGATGATGAAGTACAGACAGCAGATTGAACAACTCTCCGCTGTTAGTACACCCACTTCTAGTAGCCTTTGTGTCTGTTTGTTGTTGTTTACTGTTAGTACACCCACTACTGCCTTTGTGTCTGTTTTTTGTTGTTGTTTTTATGATGAAGTATTGACAACAGATTGAACAACTCTCCACCATCAGTACACCTACTACTGCCTTTGTGTGTGTGTGTGTGGTGTGGTGTCAGTGTCAAGTTTTTTTAATTTCTAGATGGTATATTGAATAAGCATGTATTTGCTTTTTTTTCATCAAGCCATCTATCTGTGAAAAAAAAAAATTCTTCTGTATTATTTAACTAACTTGATTACGGCAATCTTAAAAATAAAATATACCTATAAATTAAAAAAACGAGCAAAAAAGAGAAAAAAAGAATGCACTCAAAGTCACTCACGCATGCACGCACGCACACCACACACACACACACACACACACACACACACAACACACACACACACACACACACACACACACACACACACACACACACACACACACACACACACACACACAATCACACATACACACACACACGCACACACACACACACACACACACACACACACACACACACACACACACACACACACACACACACACACACGCACAGACCACACACACACACTATCACAAAAATTTTCAGATCATCAGAGAATACATTACCCAACATTTCTGCTGAAACATTATGTATACAAAAAGCTTGAACTGGCCTTCCCCAGAGAGTGTTCATGATGACCGATGCCCCCCAGGCCATACATATGCAGTCAGTGACCCATGAAAGGGCATTGTATGGATGGCTGGCTGCACAAGGCTGGGTCCAGCAATAGTAGAGGAGGCCTTTGATTGCAGTACCCTAGCCTGGGGCATGCTGTCTTAGCACAGGTGGACAGAGGAATCTGATTCATGGTCAGGACTTGAAAAAGAAAGCCAGCGATCAGATGATAAACGGAAGAATCTGACTGGTGTCAATTATTTTAGAGATTTGGGGAATGTGTGGAGGTGTTTGCTAGTTGGTTGATGGTGGGGGAGGGAGGGGATCAGTATCATTTTGATGTCAAGCGTTTTTGATGGTGATGTGTTCGTGGTGGTGTTATATTTTTTTTACGGGTTTTGAATATCTGTTGGTTTGTTTGAGTTGTTTTTGTGTGAGAGGTGGGTTTTGGGGTTTTTTTTATGTTAGAGATTCGAAGAAATACACAGAGGCAATTGCCAGTTTAAGATAGAAACTATTGTTTGATCATTTTCTTTACCATATTCTTGGATTGTTTATTTGAATGGTTCTTTTGTTCATGGGAGTTGTGGTGGGGCGATGTCCCCTAGAGACATAGTTGTAGTTAACATCAGTACTGATCCCACTCCCCTGAAAGTCCTTTGGATGAGGCTGTGAACTGAGGTCCCATGTACAAACGCACTCAGAACATCTTCCGCACACATTTTAAATTTTTTTATATTTTTTTTATATTTATTCTTTTATATCGAGGATAACAGAATAAGCAATCATGTGCTTTTTTTCATCCGGTCCCCGTGTGTATGCAGTTTTGTAAATATTGTCATCTGTTCCCACCGGCACACGATGGCCTACTCTTACAAAAAGCGGAACAGGATTTAACGTGTGCGCAAGATGTTCTGCGTGCATTCACACACGGGCCTCGGTTTAAAGTCTCATCCGAAGGACTTTTGGGGAGAGTGGAGTCAGCACACATTAATACCTGTTCCTTCTTTTGGAAGATTAGACCATTCGTGCCAGAAAGAAGGGATGACAATTTGTTTAAAAGATGCACGCACACTTGTCCCAAAGCCAGAATGCGACCACCTTAATGATTGGCAAAAATGGTTGCATTAGAAAAAGTCTTGCCATTTGTAAAACTTGGAGCTTTAACTGACTACAACAATGGTGAGACTTTTTTTAAAGTCAGTGAAGAAATGTTTCACTTACTGGGAGGTAAGTCATTAGTTCAGAGGGTCACGGGTTGAAAGAAGCAAGCACTGGTGCACTGAGGTGTTTCAATTGGGCTGAGTCACTGCGGCCATGTGAACTCTTCGTCACACAAGGCTAGCCATTGGAATTTTCATTTTTTGCTCATTTTTTATGTGTCTGGCTGTAGAAAAGCATATCTACACTTCACTGTACAAAACTTAGAGAAATTCGGATAATACCACAGGTTTTGAACCGTGTGTATGACCCATTATTTGCCGGGTGATTTGTGTCCTGTATTGACTGACCTGTTGACTTTTATTGTGAAACATTGTGCCAGTCTGATGAGGTGTTGTTTGTGTGGTGTGTGTAGGGGCTGAAAATGAGGTGAAGGAATTTTTGTGTGTTGAAAATGAAAAATTTCCCTGGCTGCTGCTTCAGGTACGAGTATACTGACTTTTGTGCCGTGTTTTTCACTCCTGAAGGGTTGATATAATGGTACATATTCACAAGAACCTACAAATCACAGGAACGTGCAGTGATAATTTATGGGTAATTTGTAATTCAGTGGGAATAGTGGGATCCTAGGGCAATACTCCTATCATTTGACACCCTAAGAACATTCAGGTATACATACAGTATTTTGTGTTTATGACCAGCTGGTTGACAGTTGAAGTATGTACGCAACCCTGTCTCTGCTGTTGTGATTTATTTGGGTTTTTTTCCTTTCTCCTACTGGTGTCATTGTGCATGGCAGCTGTCTGCAGCGTGAGCTGTGGAGAGTGAAGCCAGAATCCACACTGACACTGATGTTTGTTGATGTCATGAACAACTGTCAACTTTTCTCTGTCTCATTGTCGATGCACATCCATCAAATTTTTGTGATTTTCTTTTTGAAATAAGTGATTCATATATGTCTAGTAAAATAGTAATCATCAGTAAAAGAGGAAAAGAAGGCAGATATTAGCTTAGCTATAATTATTGTAGAACCAGCACAGACGTTGCATGTGGTGTGAAGGGAAGGTGTGTTGCTGATGTTGCAGGAGCGTGACTGGGACAGGGAGCGCATAGAGCTGCTGACGGAGGAGAATGCCCGTCTGGAGTTTGAGAAGAAGACCAGCATGAACGAGAGCGCCAGTCTGGAGCAGGAGCTGGAGGATGCTCGCGCCAAAGTGGGAAGTGAGTCTTCTTCTTCTCATCTCTCGTTTGGTTTTACACTGTCAGATGTGTCTGGGAAAAATAATGGCATGTCCTTTCCAGCTCCTCTCGTGGACCGTACAGCTTGGTCTGTAGGGTTATCTCTGTCGGCCACACTTTCTTCCTCAGGTCGCTGAATAGCGTACACTTCTGAAGGATGTGAAGGAAGTAAGTCACCCAGACATTTTGGCCCAACAAGTTTGTCTCCCTTTTATTTGCAAATGTGTGTGTGTCGTGGCAGACATGAAGGGCTCGCTTTCTGACCAGCTGACGGAGACGTCCAACGCCAAGATTCTGCGGGTGGAGCTGGAGAACCAGCGGCTGACGGCCAAGCTGCGGGAGCTGCAGGAAGGGGCCGTCATCCACTCGGCAGAGGTCAACCTGCAGCTGGAGAAGGAGAACCAGCGCCTGCTGAAGCGCATCGAGAAACTGCACGAGTCTGCGCAGGTGAGGCTGCCTAGCTGTATTTATTGTTTTTATATCATGAATATCGAGTAAGTGTATTTGGCAACGTTCTGGTGGCTCCTGCAACGGTACTGGAACCATTCGTATCGGTCATTGCCTTTCCAATGGATCATTTCAGTGGTGTGGAGAGGGGGGGGGGTCTGCTGCATGGGTAACAGCTTGCCCTCCATACTCACTTAATGCAGGCTTTGCGCTTAAAAGACTAGAGCGCAACTCCAGTCTTTCGAGACTGATAGGTGCCTGCTACTATATCAAGGATAATTAAGTAAGCACTCATGCTTTTTTACATCCAGTCCCCATGTGTATGCAGTTTTGTCATTCTTGTCATCTGTTCCCACTGGCACACAATGGCCTACTCTTACAAAAAGCAGAACAGGATTTAATGTGGGCCAAAATGTTCTGTGTGCGTTTGCACACAGGGCCTCGGTTTATAGTCTCATCCAAAGGACTTTTGGGCTGTAGGTCTGTGGTGTGGACTCTGAGATTTTTGTCTAGTCTGTGTTTGTGTTGTTGTGTCTTTTGTTTTGGTTTTGTTTTGTTGTGTTTTTGCTTGAGGTATGTTATTTAAATCAAGAAATTCAGGCATTTCACAGTTGCACTAATGTATTTTGATAGAAACTGTAAAAAATAAGTGTGTGTGTGGTGTTCAGGAAAGCAGCCAGAAGCTGCTATCAGTGGAGGAGGACCAAGAGAAGGCAGAGGGGGAGCGCAGAGAGCTGCACCAGGCTCTGGAGGTCGTCAAGGAAAACGCAGAACGCCAAGTCCGAGAACTGGAACAGGAGAACGCAACCCTCACCAACACCATCGAGGTATGAGGAAGTATTCCAGTTTGTTATGAGGAAGTTCGGGGAAAACCATCCAGATTGTGTGGTGTTTGGGTTGTATGATATTGTGTGGTATTCTATTTTCAGTTGTGACAGTGGCCCAGGCCAAAAGCTGTGTCAGTTGTTGATGTTAACTAATTGTCAAGGCCTGCAATATTTTTTTTTTTTTTTTTTTTTTTTTTTTTTACAATGAAATGTTTCTTTGTTGTAAAACGTTGTGTTGAGATTGCCTTCAGCCATGACAAGCTCTTAACGTAACAACATGCACTCAACTTTAAAGAAGAAAAAATAAGTATGGATATAAATCTGCACCATGACCAGGGGAGATGATTGTGTGGTACAGATTAATCCGTACCTGGGGTAGAATGTGTTAAAAGCACTAATGCTGACAAGCCTGTCCACACATACAGCCATCCTTTTTTCTTTAGATAGATGGCTTGATATAAAAAAAAAAAAGCAAATCAGTGCTTATTCAATATACCATCTGGAAATAAAAATTTAATTTGATTTGATTTGATCCCTCATCCTGATGGCGTTGTCTTCTCACCTTTGCTGCTTTCAGGTGCTCCGCGAGCGCAACGAGAAAACGAACGACGCACGGATGAAGGAACTGGAGCGCGAGAACAAGCGGCTGACGGAGACCATCAACACCAAAAACACCCAGCTGTCCAAGATGGAGTTCGAGGGCCGGCAGCTGCAGCGCTCCTACTCCAAGCTGAAGGAGAGCGTGGAGGGCGTCTCGGAGCTGGAGAAGGAGAACGCTCACCTGGAGAAGGAGAACAGCGACCTGCACCAGAAGGTGGCCACCTTACAGCACACCTGCGAGAAACTGGAGCGCGTGGAGCAGGAGCTGTCAGACATAGAGGTGGAGAACAGCAAGCTGCAGAAATCGGTGGAGGCGCTCCAGACCGCCGTCAGACGCAAAGAGGAGCTGGAGCAGGACAACATCAACCTGACCGTGGAGAAGCAGAAGCTGGAGCGCACGCTGGAGAACCTGAAGGGCTCCTCGGGCAAGGTGGCGGAGCTGGAGAGCGAGAAGGACCTTCTCAACAAGGAGGTGCAGCAGGTGCGCCGGCTGCTGGAGTCCCAGAAGGCCCAGAAGGCGCGGCAGGAGCAGCTGCAGTTCGAGCTCCTGGACCTGGACAACGAAAACCAGCGCGTGCAGAAGACGCTGGAGGTGACCACCAAGCGGCTCCAGCAGCTGGAGAAGGACAACGCGGAGATCGAGGCGGAGAACGACCAGCTCCAGAAGCAGGTGGAGGCCTTCAAGATGTCCTCCAAGAAGCTGGAGGACAGGGAGAAGGAGTCGCAGGAGCTGGAGGGGGAGCTGGAGCGCGCGCAGAAAGACAAAGCCGCGCTGGAGAAGGAGAACCGCAAGCTGAAGCAGGCGCTGGACGTGAAGGAGACCTCGCTGGACGAGGCCCACACCAAGCTGCGCACGCTGGAGCACGACCAGAAGACGGCCAAGCGGAGCCTGGAGCAGCTGCGCAGCGTGACGGGGCGCGTGAAGGAGCTGGAGAAGGAGAACAGGGACATCTTCACCGAGATGAACGCCGACCGCAA
>CM060324.1:41615737-41623555 GCA_030674155.1 Stramonita haemastoma
AAAATTATAAGTGAATGAAAAATATTCAAACTAAAAAATATACTAGAGAAAAGGGACCCCCAAAAATGAAGTTCACAATAAATGGGGAAAGAAATATGGAAAAGTAAAGAGAGAGAGAGAGAAAAAAAAGCAAAATAATGTGTGTGAATGAAACACACAAGAAGTGAATGTATAAAAGAAAGCAGGAGAACAATGAGCCAATCTGTCAACAAGATTTTCAATGAACATCCTCAGCTGCAAAAAAAAAAACTATTCCAAGGGAAACAACCACTGACTACCAAATGACAAGGACTAGTTTCTGCCCTTCATGTATTGAATACACATTTATACATGTACACAAACACTAACACACGAAAATCAGGTTACTTAAGCCCAGTGCTGTCAATTTTAATGAAAGTAATAAAGGATTCTGAAAAAATGATAAGTAGTGACCGTGGGCCTGTTAAGCAAAGATAGTGAGTAATGTCAACAACCAGGTAACAACCTACATAACATATTTAACTCTTTCACTGCCATAATCAACACTACAGCTCACTGCCATAGGCAACACTACAGTTCACTCATATGTGCAACTTTCGTCGACAGTGAGGGTCATGATAAAAAGAACCGTTTTTCATACAGTAACAAGGTTTCAAACCTCAGTTGACTTCCACACCTGATAGTAGAATATCATCCTCCACTCCTGACCCAGTTGTGAGTGGAAAAACCACCTGTGTTACTCTGACACAGGCTGAATGCCAAGAAATCAGCAACAGCGCTAAACTATACTTGGCACTGAGGAGAGTTCTTCAGTCAGGAACTTGGCAACAAAAAAGTTAACTACTTATAACCTTCAAGACAAACAGTAGAAGTAGCACAGTGAACAACTAAAGTGAACATAACGACTGAAAAAGGGGACAAACTCGTATGAAGTTCACATGTAGTTCATATCAAATACACAGATAGTGAGGACTTTCAAAAACAGTGAGAATATCAGATCTGTGAACAAACTCATAATTGCTGAGAACTTTTTTTTTTAAAGCTACACACACGAAAAGGCAACAGCTACACATAAAGTATATTCTTATATATATAAATAAACACAGACAGACAGACAGACATACAAACAGAGACAGACAAACAGACAGACAGACAGACAGACAGACAGACAGACAGATGAGAAAACTGACCTCTGCTTTGACTTTAGCAAGTTCCGTCTTCGTCTCGTCCAGTTCATCTTTCAGATCTACCACTTTTTCAAGTTTGTCTTCCCTGAAAAACATAACAAACAAATCCTTTGTCATTTATATTAAGAAATAAAAAGAATTTCTTACAAGACTTGTGCAAAGGGCAAAAAACCTGCATGCATAAAACACACTTAGAGGATTGCCTGTGGACACTCACCCAATATATGTGTATCATATATGCATATCACTGAATGGATGTGCATGCATGCATGCACAATTTTGCACATAAATGAACACACACACACACACACACACACACACACACACACACACACACACACACACACACACACACATACACACACTAACACACACACACTAACACACAAACACACACACACACACACACACACACACACACATACACACACACACACACACACACACACACACACACACACACACACACACACACACACACACACTTGTTATTTTCAGTAAATTCACATCAGAAAACAATACTTCAAAACATGATGATACATTATCTGATAAGACAAAAAATGGACACAAGAGTTAGGACTCAAACACAATACACAACTTTCATGGGAGAAAAAAAACCCAGAAAACAGCCTGTATACAAGCAGCGGACACTCACAGTTCTTGGCGTGTGTGCCTGAGTTTGGTCTTGATCTCCGCCAGCTCCACAGCGATGTGGTGATTCTCCGGTGACATGGGCACAGCGGCTGGGGGAGGGGCATGGCCGCCCTCTGCCTGTGACATGTAGTAGTCCCGCTCCTGACTGACTTCCTGAAGTACCTGCAGCAACAGCAGAGCACCAGTCAGTCTCTCTAGTGTGCGGCTTTGCTGTCTGTCATAGACACACTGTATGTTTAGAGATCTGCTTTTCTTTTGCTTGCAGTGAAAGAAAACTATCTACAAGAGTACTCAATAAAAATACACAGGACAAGGAGAGGGTAACAATGAGGAATAGATGACAGCAGAGAAACAGGCAAACAAATTCCCCTCTGCTTCAGTGTACTGCCAGCCTCTATACAGGTGAACTTACTTCCAGCTGGCCGTCTCTCTCTTTGATCAGGTGGGTGATGTGGCGGAACATTTTTTCCGAGTAGGCCTCCAGGTTCTCTGTGGGGTCAATGGCCAGCACTGCCTCACTGTCATCGGTGATCTGAAACCAGGAGGATGACATACACACATTACTAACACTGCTTGATTAACTGTTTCATGTCATCGGTGATCTGAAACCAGAAAGATGACATACACACATCACCAACACTACTTGATTAACTGTTTCATGTCATTAGTGATCTGAAACCAGAAAGATGACAAACACACATCACTAACACTGCTTGATTAACTGTTTCATGTCATCGGTGATCTGAAACCAGAAAGATGACATACACACATCACCAACACTACTTGATTAACTGTTTCATGTCATCAGTGATCTGAAAGATGTCTCAGAATGAATGTTTTAGGATACTATTTACACTTGGAAAAGAGATGTGAGCGTGGCTGCTGGTGTATTCATTGTGTATCACAATGAATGTGATTTTACTCATGTACAGGCTCTCATTCTGGTGAAAGCAACAACTAAAGAAAACTTGAATTTCATTGTAGTTTCTTCTTGTTGTGTGGTAAGGTGAGAGGGGGCTGGATTTTCTTTTTTTAAGGAGTTGCTGCTGTCATTGTTAAGTTGGTACAACTTCGGTTTGGGGGTTTGGTTTTTTTTTTTAGTTTCCTTCTTTTATAAAACATTGTTCTAATCACCTGTTTGCACCTTTTCTTTGTTTTTGCTTGCCTGCTTGCCTTTTCATTGACCACAAAGGCTTTGTGACATGTGACTGCCCACAATGGGCGGGCCACTATGATTATAATATAACGTGACAGCCGCTCATGTCTGATGACACACAGGAGTTGTCCAACATGGTGTTTCTCTGCAGTGTACTGTGGCTTCCTTTACCTGTCGTGCACCCTTTTCCTTTCACATTTCCCCCCTATTTCTGCCTTCAAGAATAAGGCTGAAAGTTGTTGTTGTTTTTTTAAAGCTATACTGGGAAAAAAATCTACCCCAAGGGTTATAAAGTTGAACTTATGAACTTAAAGCACAAAGACTGGGGGTGCTTAAGGGTCTAGTCTCAGAGCCTCTGTACACAGTGGGGAGGACTACCTAACACACATACTCACTCACTCACTCACTCAGTCCCATGTCCCAAAGGACGTAGGGGGGACATGAGAGAAGACGCAACGGAGATCTTTTTCCATGCTTCACGATCCTGTGTGGCTAGTAGGGGCGTTGCAGGGGTTGGGCAGTCCAGTCTTTGATGTTGTCAACCCATGATTTCTTTTGGCGGCCTCTTCTTCTTTTGCCCTCGACTGTTCCTTGCAAGATGGTTTTTGCTAGGGTGTTGTGTCTTGTGGTGTGACCAAACCACATCAGCTTTCTCCTCTTTATGGTGGAGAGCAAAGGCTCTTGGGGGCCCACACGCTTTTTGATTTCCTCTTTCACATAGTTATTGGTCTTGTGTTCTTTGTATGATATTTTGAGGAGTCTTCTGTGGCACTTGTTCTCGAATGCTTGGATTCTTCTCTCTAACTCTGCTGTCAGAGTCCATGATTCACAGCCATATAGGAGGATAGATATTACGAGGGATTTGTAGAGGTGGTATTTGGTGCAGAAGCTGATGTTGTTGCTTCTGATGATCCTCTGGAGTCTGACTAGAGCAGATGTTGCTGTTGCAATGCGAGCTTTCACTTCATTGTTTGATGTGCCATCTTTTGTTAGAATGGAGCCTAAGTATTTGAATTGGCTCACCTCTTCCAATATTTCTCCATTCATCTTTATTTCCGTGCTGTCATTACTCGCGCTGTTGACCATGATCTTCGATTTCTCTGTACTGACCTCCATGCCGTATGCGCTCGCTCGGTCTGTTAGACTGTCTGTGAGGATTTGCAGTTCTTGTTTGCTGCTGCCCATGAGGTCAATGTCATCTGCAAATCTGAGGTTGCAAAGGGGTCTTCCACCAATGGAGATGGAAGTGTGGTGGTTTTGCAGTGTCTCTGTCATGATGTTTTCGAGGAAGAGGTTGAAGAGTACAGGTGAGAGAAGGCAGCCCTGGCGGACTCCAACCGTGGTCTTGAAGAACTCGCCCACGTGGTTGTTCATGAAAACTGCACTTCTTGCATTCTCGTACAGAGCCTTGATGACTTCAATTAGGCAGTTGTCAATGTTGAAGTGCCTGAGTACTTGCCAGAGGCCGTCATGCCATACCCTGTCAAAGGCCTTTTTGAAGTCTATAAAATTGTGGTACAAGTCTTTTTGGTGTTGGAGATGCTTCTCTATCAGAATTCTCAGGTTGAAAATTTGTTCCATTGTGCTGCGTTTTGGTCTAAAGCCCGCTTGTTCTTCTGCCAGGAGTTTTTCTGCTTGGTTTTTCAGTCTGTTGAGGACTACCTGCAGCATGATCTTGCTAGGATGGCTTATGAGACTGATGGTTCTGTAGTTCTGGCATTGCTTGAGGTTTCCTTTCTTTGGCAGGGGTATTACAAGAGACTGTGTCCATTCTTTTGGCCATTCTTTGGTGTCGTGGATCTTCTGACAAAGGTCTGTGAATCGCCTTGCTGTTTCATTCCCTCCATTTTTTATGAGTTCAGCTGGGATGTTATCGATTCCAGGGGACTTCCCCTTCTTCAATTGCTTAATAGCTGTGTCTACTTCACACCTTAGTATTGGTGGGTCTTTATCTTGGTGTTCAGGGGGTTTGTTGGAAACTATGTTGGTATCTGGGCGTAGTGGGTAGTTATACAATCCCTCACAGTATTCTGTCCAGCGCTGGAGGATGGCATTGTTTTCCGTTAAAAGATTTCCTCCTTTGTCTTCAATAACAGAGGCTTTAGGCTGTGTGGTTTTCGTTAGTGCTTTCAGAGTGTTGTAAGCTGTTTTGCTGTTTCCCTTGGCCATTCCATCTTCGATGTTGTTGCATTGTTCTTCTATCCACGCTTCTTTGGCTTCTCTCATCTTTTTCCTCACTTCTCTGTGGCTATCCATGTACAGAGCACAAATCCTGCTTCAACAAACAGATCAATACAAACCAAACCCTCCCTTGAACAGTATCTTTCAGATAAGACTGGACACCATTGTTTGGGGGGGGTCACTATACCTTATCACAGCTAATACCCCAACCTAACCTTCAGATCCAACAGCATGCCACCGACATCATAGAAGGATTATTTTTATGGAGTCCCCTCAATCCTACCACCCACTTCTATCTCCCCCCAAGTCCACCCAATCCTCTGGCAGTGGGGCTACACTAGTCCAGTGCAGTGAGATCATATAACGAAGGAGACCAGCCCCTCTCCATTTATCTGACCAAGCAGTCAGTCACACCTGACCTATACTAGTGCTGATAACCATCTCTGCAACAGTGGGGACTGCTAAACACTCTGGATATGGATACAAGGCCCCAGGTTCACTACTGCAGTAATTACCTGGAGTCTGTATCTTGCTCTGAGGCAAGAACAGACAAAAATAACTGCAGGCAGCATGCATACTTCACAGGTCTGGACAGTGTAAGCAGTCTGTGCAGTGATCCACACTCCCATACCCGGTAAACTTCAGCCTGGCTATGTTATGACCAGTACCCATATCCATAAATCTTTGATGTTCAAGAAAGGCTCTAAGATTTATATCTCTTCTTCACAGTGGGCACATGTATGTATGTAATGAAAAGCAGCCTCTGGGAGAGGGGAGGGAGGGGGCCCTGAGCAGGGGGCACTGCTTCTTCAGAAAAAAGAGAGAAGAAAGGGATAAAGGACACAGGACGAAACTGGCAAGAGGGGAAGAAAAGGGGAAGAGTGGAGTTCACAGTGTAGTGTGTGTGTATACATGTGTGTGTGTGTATACATGTGTGTGTGGTGTTGTGTGTGTGTGTGTGTGTGTGAGTGTGTGTGTGTGAGTATGAGTGTGTGTGTGTGGGGTTGTGTGTGTGTGTGTGTGGTGTGTGTGTGTGTGTGTGTGTGGTGTGGTGTGGTGTGGTGTGGTGTGGTGTGGTGTGGTGTGTGTGTGTGGTGTGGTGTGGTGTGGTGTGGTGGTGTGTGTGCGTGGTGCATGCGTGCGTGCGTGCATGGTGCTTGTGTGTGTGTGTGTGTGTGTGTGTGTGTGTGTGTGTGTGTGTGTGTTGTGTGTGGTGTGTTGCTCACAGCCACAAGTATGCAAAGCCAAAGGCATGTCTATCCATGCATTATGTGTAATTGTTGTGATTATATGCATATTCTTCGTGACCTCAGATGCCATGTCCAGCCCTTTGGTGAACTGGAGAATGACATATGATAACTAATGCAAACACCATCCTGACATATCATAATACAAACACCACATCCTGACATATATGATAATCACTAAAACACCATTTTCTCAAAGCTCAGCAACTTGTTCTGCCCATTCCAAATCTGAGAAGTCCAGCAACACATCCATAGCATTTAAAACCCATAAGAGGAGTACACTGACAATAACTGCAGCCATAACCCTCCTGAAATCAGCAGCACCCTGGCAATAAATGCAAATACACACCCTGTCCTAAAATCAGTGATAAAAGCCACAAAGGCCGATAGTACCATTAATGGACAGTAACTGACTGTTGTTTCAGGATATATTACATTCCCAATGACTTGGTTCTGAGATGCAGGTCAAAATGAACAGGCGGTGTAGAGTTCAAACTGAGCAGCTAGCAGCATGAGCAGCACCATAATGACCATGCTAATTTGCTCCATTTGCCTACTGCCCTGTAGTGTACTGAGGTGGTATTGCTGGCAGATGATGTCAAAAGTTCTGTCACAGCTGTGGAAGAACAGAGAAGGGACTCTGTCCATCTGCCTGCCTCACTGTCTGACCATCTCTGTGTCTGTCTGTGTTCTGTCTGCCTATACATCTCTCTCTCTCTCTCTCTCTCTCTCTCTCTCTCTCTCTCTCTCTTCTCTCTCTCTCCTCTCTCTCTCTCTGAGAACTTTATTGTAAAATGCTATAACTGCAATCTGAAATGTAATTTTAAAACCATGGTTAGCTACAATCTTTTTAAAACAAATGAACAACCAACCAACCAACCAACTTAAGGGCTTATCAAATGATGTACTTTTCTCCCACTTCCTACCCCCACCCCCTCCCTCTCTCTCTCTCTCTCTCTCTCTCTCTCTCTCTCTCTCTCTCTCTCTCTCTCTCTCTCTGTGCCTTCTAGCCCTCAATGGTGTCTGCAGGTGTAGAGATATATTTACATTCTCTATATACCCTACATTCTGTCTTTGAGCCATAACAGTCAAACCATGATGTCCAAAATGACAAGACCCAGAACAAGAACTGCCCATTCATGGACAACAGACAACGAGAACAGTCTATCCATGGTGTGTGGGGAAGGCAGTGATAAATAGCAGCGATAAACAGCAGACATTATCTATCGTCCATAAAGGGTTTAAGCCATGTGTCAGTACCTTTCAGAAGACAGCCTTTCTCCTCTTTTTTTTCTGGCTGAGAGAGCTAATGGACAGGCAGTCCAGTTCCCTTCTACCTGACTGACTGCACAAAGGGCCAATAGCCCTGAGGGCCGGCAGTCTTCAGGCTAAGGTATCCCATGGAAAGTTTTCT
>CM060324.1:41623655-41636155 GCA_030674155.1 Stramonita haemastoma
GTGCTGGCACAGACTGTCACTCACTGTTTTCCAGCTCCTACCTACCTACACCACAGCATTATGACAGATCATACACCTTCACAAAACACTGCTGACATCATTCTACATAATATCAATACATGTGGATGAGGGATTATACCATGGGAGAAGGAGAAGTACTTATGCCACCTCTTTCCCATTACTGCATTGTTTATTCATGACCGCTGATTAGATATAAAGTGTGACCAGAGTGCTCAAGAAACTACCCTGTCAATGAGTGCAGCATGTGTGTCAAACTAAAAACGTATGCTTTTTTAAAAAAAATGTTTAAAAAGACAACTATGGTGCTAGTATGAGTGTACTGTAAACCTGCATCATAAGAGAGAGGGGGGGGGGACGAAGGGAGAAGGGAGAAGGAGAGAGAGAGAGAGAGAGAGAGAGAGAGAGAGAGAGAGAGAGAGAGAGAGAGAGAGAGAGAGAGAGAGACAGAGAGACAGAGAGACAGAGAGACAGAGAGACAGAGACAGACAGACAGACAGACACAGACAGACAGACACAGACACAGAGACAAACAGACAGACACACAGACAGACAGACACACAGACAGACACACAGACAGAGAGCAGGGGTAGAGACAGAGACAGATGAAGTGACAGACAGACTGACAGAGACAATCAGAGACAAAAACAAAGAGGCAGAGTGGGTAGGGATGTAGTCAGTGTTCTTCTATATAATATCCATTTTCAAGTCTGTATAATTCATAAGTTCTCACTGGAATTTTTAGAATTATATAACCACACACACACACACACACACACACACACACACACACACACACACACACACACACACACACACACTACACACACCACGCATTCCCCCACCACGAACTCCTGCGCATGTCCAGCCTTCCTGCTGCACACGAAGCCACAACAGACCTGTATTACGCACTGCTATTGTGTGCCACGGGGACGACGTGGAATGCTAATACCTGTCACTACCCCACACTCATGTCACTTCAAACTAACACAGCCCCCACCCCCTCCCCACCCTCCTTCCTCCGACTTCACCCTTTCAACAACACAGCCTATACCCCCCGCCCCCGTGGCCTGTCCCCTTCTGGCCAGCTATCGGTGGTAATGCTGGGGCTGAAGTGGGTGTAGGGGCCGTCATTTTTTTTTTTTTTTTTTTGCCTCATACACCTGTAGCTATAGTTCGTGTCAAGACTCTAATGCAATCTTCCGCTTGATTGCCTGATTGTACTCGTCTGGCATGGTGCCAAGCCGAATCAGACACGACCCCCACACCCAGGGGAAAGGTGGAGAGAGGGAGGGGGGTTCAATGTGCCTTAGTATTAGTTTTATGTTTAATGTATGTGTCTGGAATGAAAAAGTCTTTGTCGGCTTTGAGACTATGGTTGACATACAGTGTAATAATAGCATTCACTGCATGACCGCTTGTGCTTTTGCAGCAAGAAAGTACAGTTCCGCTTCTGACATTCTTTATCTGACAAACGTCAACAGATCAAGAAGGGCTCCAATTCTTGTCTTCTGATAAACTGGTTCCTTGGTTTCCTTGAGAAATGAGCACAAGAGCTACATCATTTATTGTACAAACTATTGTAGGAAGGATCAGAAAATACCAAACAAAAAATCAGGAACCATAAGGTTAGCTAAATCTTCTAGAAGGGCCAGGGGTCTATAACGAGAAATCCTAAACAATCATAACAGGAGGTCAATGTTACTTCAGGATAACTTTTTCAACGGTTCTGCTGACCACATCTGTCTGACACTGACAGCATCAGCGCTGTCCATAATTTGCCATTCTAGTAGTAGATGAAAATCTAAGACAAGCAAAAGTAGCTTTGATAAACAATTGTCTTTTTTTTTTTTTAAAGATATGAGAGAGAGAGAGAGAGAGAGAGAGAGAGAGAGAGAGAGAGAGAGAGAGAGAGAGAGAGAGAGAGAGAGAGAGAGAGAGAGAGAGAGAGAGAGAGAGAGAGAGAGAGAGAAACTCGAAACTCGAAATTTTAATGAGGGTAATTGGATAAGCCAGAGGCTTCTTTACACCAGGCCCTCATGGGCAAAAATGAAACAAATATGAATAAATCAATGAATTAATAGACAAAGAAATGTAAGATAGCAAAAGAAGAAAAAAAAATCCATCAGTCATATTGTCATCCAATTACTGATAATCAGGAAATCATTGAAAAATGACATAACGAATCAAATGAATAAGCAAAACCAGTCAGACACAAACTACTCCCCTCCCATAAACAATTCATCCTCAAAAGTCAAGACATAGCACCCTTCCACCCACACCCACACCCACAAGCATAAACACACACACTCACTCACTCACACATACACACACACTTCATCTTGGATACATATTCATACACATGTACAGTTTCTCTGCTACAATGGGATATGCCTGAAAAATAATCATGAAAATACGCATTACACCATTTCAGAAAAAAAAAATTAAAAAAATAAATAAAAAAAACCATCCTCAAAAACCAAACAAACAAACAATAAAAAGGAGGAAACCTTTAACAATTTCATTATTTATCAAAAGATAAACACACACACACACACACACACACACACACACACACACACACACACACACACACACACACACACACACACACACAACACACACCAATTCAAAGGGAGCTCACCAATGTCAAAAAGCACACCAGTTCAAAGGGAGCTCACTAATGTTGGGGGGGGGGGGGGAAGAAAAAAAAAAAGCAATTGTACTGCCCACCCAATGTACCATCCCGAAACAAAAGTCCGACTTGACCCATTTTGACACACCGCCCAGGCACCACCCATCCCACACACCCGCGGGCACACACACACACACAGAGAGAGAGAGAGAGAGAGAGAGAGAGAGAGAGAGAGAGAGAGAGAGAGAGAGAGAGAGAGAGAGAGAGAGAGAGAGAGACAGACAGACAGACAGACAGACAGACAGACAGACAGACAGACAGACAGACAGAGACAGAGACAGAGACAGAGAGAGAGGAGGGAGGGACAAACAAAAAAGTACCTAAATGACAGAAGAAATGGCGCTATCATCACAGACAACAGACAACTAAATCATTTGGTAGATGTCTCCGCCACTACGGTGAAAGCAGAGGACAGGACCACTACACGCTAACACAATGATCTCCACTGTTCCCCCTTTTTCCAGATTCTTTGGGCCCTGAGCTAGATAACTACTGTCACCCACAGTGACACAAATCAAAGGCAGCCTTGTGGAAAGAAGGCTTGGATAACTAATCTGTGGCACAAAAGAAGACTTCGCGGGGAGAGGGGGGGGGGGGGTGAACAACAACAAACCAAAAGCAAAATAACCCCAGTCATGTCCTTTGCGTATACCACCGTTATCCCCATACCTTAAACCTTGCTTGTTCACCAATAAGTGACATGTATTATATTCTTTCTTTCGCAACTGGAAGGAGTGTATCCTTCTTCATAACAAACATTACATGCAATCATTCCTGTTTTGCTTTGTGATAATCACAACATATTAATGACGCGCCGCACTGGGATTTAAAAACATATGTTAAAACATTTTACTCAAGAACTAGACAAATACATACATGCATATTACATACAAGCATACATACATAACCTTATACTTACATACATACTTACAAACATACATTCACACATACACACACATACATACATTCACACATACACACACATACACACGCACATACATACGCACATACATACGCACATACATATGCACATACATACATACATACATACATACATACATACATACATACATACATACATACATACATACATACATACATACACACATACAATCATTTCCGACAGATTAATCATGTGCTTTTGTCGAAAGTGGGGGATACATCGATTATCAACAACAGAATGGAACCAACGATTCTAGCCACTACAGCCATTTTGAGATATTGATTTTGCCTCTCAAGCAAACACCTTATGTGTCACATTCAATTATTCATGGAACTAAATACAATTCTATATTGAATGGTCTGCCAATGGTTCAGAGCTTCAGGGCAATATCCAGTTTACAACAGAAATGTCAACTAACATTTTTTTTAACATTTCTAACTTCACGGAAAGTCATATGTATCGCTAGAGAGAACTGCCATCACTAAGAAGAATACAAAGTGAAACTTCTGTGCACACCAACATATTATACAGCTACTTTTCAACTGACTGCCATGGTTTTCTTTTTCTTTTTCTTCCATAAAAAGCCGGCAAAATGTGAAAAATAAAGGAAATAAACAGAAAAATTTGAAATTTACACTTAAGTTTTCGCTTAATTTGCCATGTTTTGTCATTCGTATTTTACATTTCACCTAAATTCATTTCGTTTTTATTGTACGCATTTACATTTATTGCGATATTCAAAATGCGAGAGCAAGTTCTATAACTTCAGTGTCCCTATCTGAGGTCAAAACTGTACAGTTTCTCCTTTTGCACCCCTTTGGCTACAGTACAACACTCGACACATGCATGGTACTATACAGAGTAAGTACTGTAGTGTAGGCTACATACTACTGTCCAACCACACTGAAGCCAAAGTCGTAAACAAGACTCGTCCTTGTTTCCCCTGTCACTTGTCTGTGGCAGTAGGGAGAATGGAGTATAGGGAAAAGACCCAAGTGTTGTAGGTGTCGATAGGTTCAGAAAACCACTTCTGTTCTGTCACAGTGGCCCACATTAATTTTCACAATCTCTGTGTAAGACTTGGGAGTTGGGCTGATTTGGGGATTTTTCCTTTCCTCTAGCCTATTTCATGGAGAATGACAAATGCAGAGAGAGGGAGATGGAAGCTCGCATGTAAAGTGGGGTGTGTGTGTGTGTGTGTGTGTGTGTGTGTGTGTGTGTGTGTGTGTGTGTGTGTGCGCGCGCGCGCGCGTGCGTTCATATAAACTGTTGCTTTGAATGTATTCCCTTTTAAAATTCGTGGGTTTGCAATAATCCATACAAAAGGAAAATAAATTCACAACTCACCACTTGAAAAGCTTAGATGATGTACTTAATTCAAATTGTAACTTTTTTTTTTTTTTAAATCCTATGTTAAAACACCATGGTACTTCCCCCTCAACCATTAGAGAGGGAGAGGGAGAGAGAGGGGGAGAGGAGAGAGAGAGAGAGAGAGAGAGGGAGAGAGAGGTAGAGAGAGAGAGGGAGAGAGAGAGGTAGAGAGAGAAAGAGAGACAGACAGACAGACAGAGACAGAGAGACAGATTGGGGGGGGGGGGGGGGTGTCAAACAGACACAAAACTAAAATCAGTCACTTCGACTGCTATCAAAGCTAACGACACTTGCTTTCCGACAGCAACACTGATCTCCATTGTTCTCCTGTCCTGACCAACAAGACTACACCGTCAGCCACACAAAGCCTTGTTGAAGCCACCCAACACCCACCACTAAACGATACTGGTTTCCAAAGGAGAAAGGCAAACCTCACAAAAACCAAACCAAACCAAAACAATCTTTCTTCTCTGCGTTCTCTTACCGGGTTGAGTGCCCAGCGTCTGGTCTTGTCATAAACAACGTTGCAAACTCTGGAGGAAGTCTGCCCACCAGCCTCAACTGACACATTCCGACATCTGAGCAGCTTCCCCACCCCCACCCCCCCAGGATTCCTTAACCCATCGAACTCCGACATGTATTGCCAGATTTTTAGAAAGCATATTCGCACTTATGCAATTATTCGCACTTATGCACTTATGTATACACAAAGGAACATAATTCATAAGGCACTGGCAGGTCTGCATTTTAAGTTGATATGGAAAATTGTAAAATAAAAAACAAAACCCTACCCTCAATTCACCAGACGACGCAGGGGAGATCCGAACCCATGACTTAATGGACCTACAGGATTGAAGCCAAGCGTCTTAACCACTCGGCTCTAGCGTCCATCAAAAGGCAAAGCAAATGTATACATTCCAATTCACTTGCTCCGTGTATGGCCATGTTTCTCATTGGAGGCAGACCCAGGTCTTGCAGGTCGATATCAAATGTCTTTCATTTCCTTCATTTCGCAACTGGAAGCAATCCAGTAAGCTGACGTCAAATATCCAAAACACAGAGTTTTGACTTTTTCGCGCTGATGCGTGCGCGCACACGCACGCACGCACGCACGCACGCGCGCGCGCGCGCGCACACACACACACACTATAATATTAAAGTTTCTTCAAATTCCGTGACATCCCAAGTATGTTTTAAGCCCATCAGGGCCATGATTGCATCTTCCATAGAAATGACGTCGCCTAACTTTTTACATCAAAGAACCAATTCAACCTCTGGTATGTTTTTGATGGGCAATAGAATCACGACAACGTAAACACAATGATGACACAGAGAAAAGGGGAGGGGAGAAAACACACATGTGCGCGCATACACACACCTACGCATGCACACGCCTGATATTCTGTGTGCATTCGCACAGAGACCTCGGCTAATAGTCTCATCCAAAGGGGAAAGGAGTCGGTATTCAGTAGCAGGGACAAAAAAACGTCATGGAATGGCCATACCATCGCAGACTGGAACCCAATGTCTACAATTCCAATATAAATTATCAGATAACGAGCCCCAAATTCTGAGCATTGGTCTTCTCACATCCCGTAAAATGTACATTTAGATATACCTAAATATATCAAATAAACCTATGCTCTTTTGTGGTCAGTGGGGACGAAGCAGGACAGTTGTCACGTGCCAGAATCATAGCTCTGATTCTGATGACAGCCCTAGCTTCCTGTCAGTGTCACCATATCGATCTTTTCACCTGAACCACTGTCCAAACATGTAGCCTACCGTGTCTGTCTTCAATTATTCAGGGAACAGAATAATAAGCCAATCTACGTTAGATACTTGTTACTGATTCAAGGCTGTTCAAGCTTGTACCAGAAGCTTCATGGAAATTCGTCAGTGAAACCTCCAGCACTACAGGTCCGTTCCTGATATCCTACATTGTATACATGTGTGGCATCGCTGGCGGGAACTAACTTGCTTACCCGGTTAATTGGTACTTTATTATACACAAAACACAGCATAAATTTACTTTGAAATCAATACAAAATACTTTCTTCATGTGTTTTACACACACACACACACACACACACACACACACACACACACACACACACACACACACACACACACACACAAAGCTAATTTACATACTTGGCCAAAAGAAAATGAACAGAAAATGAAAACAAACACTACCTTATAAAGATCCGTTTATTTGGTTCTTTTGTAGTGTTCCTATTTGACATGCCATTTCTTTCCTTGCGTTTTGTCGCATTAGCGTCGATATACAACAAAAAGATCATCAATCAATAACATTGACGTCAGAACAGTGCAGTTTGGTGCGTTGCACCCCTTAACGACAGGGGTTTCCCACTAGCGGGACTACAGTGCGTGACATGGCATGGCCCTGTGCAGGATCTAGGAAGGCCAGGACTACATAGCCACCGACACTGACGCGTGCTTGCTGTCAAAAGTCACAAACAGGACTGTCCCCAGACTGTTTTCCCTGTCACTAGAGCCCTGTGGCAGTGAAGAGAACGGGGCAGGCAGAGGTCTAGGTGTTATGGGTGTCAAGAGGTTTGGGAAAACACTTCTGTCGCAGTGGCCCATCGCTTTACCATCTCTCTGCGGAGAACTCTGACAATTACGTTGGACTTAGTTCTTTTTCTGACCCCCCCCCCCCCCACCCCACACACACACACACACACACACACACACACACACACACACACACACGCACGCACGCACGCACGCACGCACACACACACACACACACTAAGTTAAACAACATAAAAGGAAAATGGTTGGGAGATAAATAAAAGTGTGCGCCACAGTAGCACCACACCACCACCACCACAGTAGCACCACCATCACCACCACAACCAAACAAATAAACAAGAAACGGAAACAAGCAAACAAACAAATAAGCAAGCCACACAGACACACACACACGCACGCAATACACAACACAGTACAGCACCCCCCTCCCCTCCCCCAAATCCAATAGCATTCCAGCAAAGTAGCTAAAGTATTTCTGTAATACCCTGAACATCAAGGGTGGGGGGTAAATAATTAAGCAGCAGGTTAAGAGTGACTGTGACACCACTGATCCCCCACTAATCCCCTCATTCACCACCTTCCATGCCTCACAAAACCGCCTCCATTGAGACTGCCAGCCTGCTCCAGCCCATATATATACATATAGATCTATAGCTTTGTTTTCGGCACTGTCCATTACCACTGGGCTCCAGAAAAAGGCAGGCCAGTGCGGCCACTTGTGACCTGGCTTTGAAAGTGTCTTTGACTCCTGACCGCTTTTACGCCTGGATGGATGTGTTTACAAGGCATAAAACATACTGGAACTCATTCAAATTGCCTCATTGGTAATGACCTGACAAGCTGCCAAACATTCTGGCATTTGGGCTGTAGCGGTTGTCTTCGTTTTGGGGTGGGTTTGTTGTTTTTTAAAGAAGGGTTTGGGTTTGGGTTGGGTTTTTTTTTTTTTTGAAAGAGTAAAGTTTCTTAAAGCACAGAACACAAACCATACTACAATTCATTTGGGAAAATCATCATCATCATCCTCATCCTCATCCTCCTCCTCATCATCATCATTATCATAGTTACGTACGTAAAGAAAGCATCCTTCATTACTTGTCCCAACCCTGTCAGTTACTTGACCAAATATTCAACAAATAAAAGCATTCGTGAGTATGTGCAACTCTGTGTTAAAAAACAAAACAAACACCCAAAAACATTAACTGAGTGATCTCACTTCGCCCTAAAACATCATAACAGCTCTTAGGTCTCCTGCCACCCCTCAACCCAGCACCCTGCAGTACCCAGCCCTTCATCCACCCAGCCCTATAGCCTACTACCTAACTGTGCCATTTGATCCGACAGCCAACCTGTAATGGCCTATCGCTGAATACCTGGGGGTCTGGCCTAATTGCAATGACTACCCACTTTCCTTCCGAACTCTCTGAAAAACACTCCTGGGCAACAAGTCAGGGGGCAAATGGGGGGACTTTGCCTTTCTATCCAATACCTCTTGTCTAAGATCAGCCAGCCAGACTTTGCCACTTCACGTTCCGGTCTTTCATCTGATGACAATGGCAAGTACAAGCAGCCGGCTTATTTACTGCTTTCCTTGTGTGAACATGCCCCTAACCCCCTTAGTACGTGATCTAGATTGTAACAGCTGGTGTTGATGACAGATCACCAACAGTAAGATTAATGGCTAAAAAGGAATTACCCTGTAACCCTTATATACACCAATATGCCCTGAAAGTCATCAAGCATATGTTTGTAAGATTGACTATCGTGGCTATATTTATCTCTTAGAAGAAGGAAAAAGGAGAGAGAAAAAAAACCACTTCTATGTCTCAACGGTTTAGGGAATTTTCACTGTCGTGCTTCCCATTTCCGACCTAAGTTTATATAAAAAGTCATCCAGACTTAATATTAAGAAAACGACAATCGGTGAAGCAGAGCTAAGATTTTGTTACACCTTGACGACCATCTGGCAATAGAAGAAGAAGAAGAAGAAGAATTAGAAGAAGAAGAAGACTCAGTTGGAAAATGCCTACAGGGAGGACTATTATTATTTTTCGTGTTCCAGAATTTGCCTTATCAAAAAGCTTACTTTTCCCTTAGCAGGATCCGTTTTACTCAAAGTATCCAATACACTTCATTTTGTTGTGATTTTGCCTGTAGAATGTTATACCAGTCTAAAAAGTGAGAGGACACCTAGCTATCAGCAATCCGGACAGGTGCCAACAGGCAAAGCTGAACATAATGTATAAGAGGAAGACAACGGACAGGGGTCAGATTCCAGGTTCCAGCTGTCCACACAACTCTTCGGAACAACTTACTGTCCACAGCACTTTCCCCCTTGTTTGCCCAGCAGCTTGTATTTTCTCTCAACCCTGACAACAACAAACTGTAGAGAGGAGTTTTCAGAGAGGGAAAGGGGTAGGAAGGGTAGAAGGACGGGGTTTTTAAGGGGGGGGGGGGTGGTTTGGGGGTAGGGGGGAAACAGGAGGTCAAAGGACTGTATGACTGACTGACCCTTTTACTTACTGATCTCATGCATATCTGAGCTAATCTGAATAAGCCTGTTCAGTTGGGGATATAACAGTTTCTTGGCATACTCTATCTGCCCCCCCCCCCCCCCTCCACCCCCCTTCCATTTCTCTCCCTGAGTGAGTGAATGAGTGAGTGAGTGAATGAGAGAGAGAGAGAGAGAGAGAGAGAGAGAAAGAGGAGAGAGAGAGAGAGAGAGAGAGAGAGAAGAGAGAGAGAGAGAGAGAGAGAGAGAGTGAATGAGAGAGAGAGAGAGAGAGTGAATGAGAGAGAAGAGGAGAGAGAGAGAGAGAGAGAGAGAGAGAGAGAGAGAGAGAGAGAGAAGAGAGAGAGAGAGAGAGAGAGAGAGAGAGAAAGAGAAAGAGAGTGTGTGTGTATGAGAGAGAGAGTGTGTGTGTGTGTATCAGAGAGAGAGAGAGAGAGAGAGAGAGAGAGAGAGAGAGAGAGAGAGAGAGAGAGAGAGAGAGAGAGAGAGAGAGAGAGAGAGAGAGAGAGAGAGAGAGAGAGAGAAATAAAATTATATGCAAATGAGAAATGTCTGTATCTGAACTCTTGTGGAAACTCACAGTCTCTCTGTCTCCCCCCCCCCCCCCCCCCCCCATTATTAGTCTCTGTCGTTCGTCATATATACCCCACTCCTCACCAACCCCATCGCATTAATTTGTATCTCTCCAGTCCACCCAACGTTTAGTTTTCTCTCCCTAGATCTGTACCTTTGCCTGTAACAGTACGATTCCAGTACGGGGCTGGCACTGCCCTAGGCTATAGCAGACTATTCTGCAGTTCACACGGGTCTCAGAGAACAAAACCCACACAGTATACAGCTGATGTGTTTGAACAAGTCGTGGTGTGGCTCTGGAAGAGCGTTGAAATATTCATACTAAGAGAAGGGAATCAGCGGCTTGACTCACTGCTTTATTTGTGCCTCTGGCCATATACGGGCTGAGCAGCTCAACGCAGATCAACTCCGGAACTGGTTCTAGAAATCCGGTTCACACTCCTTTGTCGAAGGATCAAGATACAAATCTTGATACATTCAATACACAGGCTCCGATACTGATCGGTCGATTATAATATTGATTTTCCATTCAATGAAACCATTAGTGTGATTTTTTCGTGCGTTACGTACTGCCTATGTTTTTCATAATGTTGCCTTCAGGATGCCATATACATATATAATATATATATATATATATATATATATATATATATAATATATATATATATAATATATATAGAGATAGATAGATTGATAGATAGATAGATAGATAGATAGTAGATAGATAGTGTGTGTGTGTGTTGTGTGTGTTACAAGCACATGCCTTGAGCCGTGTGAAAGGAAAACAATACAAATATTAGCATATATATATAATATTATATATATATAAAATATATATATATATATATATATTATATAAAAATATATAATATTTAATATATCGTGTTTATTTTGTCTGCGGAGTGTTTTGGATTTGTTTCGTTTTTGTTGTTTTGTGGGTTTGTTTTTTGTTGTTGTTTTTTTTTTTTTTACAGATTTGTTGGCTATAACAAATGAAGGGCAGAGTTTTTTTGTTTGTTTTTGTTTTTTGTTCTGTCTTTTTACTGTTTCTGTTGGCTATAATAAATGAATTGGCGATTTGAGTGGTTGGCTGCGCAAACAATCGAGTAATTTATTTCATCATTATCTGTCACTGACTTGTTTATCAAGTCATTAATTAAATTTATGTTTGTTTCCCTTCTTACCCATGAGGGCCATAAAGTAAACAAGCCTATGGCTTATCCAATTTTACTCTCAATATAATATTCGAGTTCTCCCCCTCTCTCTCTCTCTCTCTCTCCTCTCTCTCTCTCTCTCTCTCCTCTCTCTCTCTCTCTCTCACACACACACCACACACACACAACCCAACACACACACAACCCCACACACACACACACAAAACCACACACACACACACTTTTTATTTAGTTATTCTATTATTTCGAGGATAATGGAATAAGCACTCATGTGTTGTTTTTTTTTATCCAGTCCCCACGTGTATGCTTTTTGTAAATTTTTGTCATCGCCTCCCCCCAACCCCAACACATACACACCACTACCACCACCACCTTTATTTTACAACAGAAACACCAAAAACGAGAAAAATGACCAAAACGAACGAACGAACGAACATTCGCGTGCACTGCAATGCAGGCACAAAAAAAACCCACACCAGCAATCTTCCATCGGTTCCAACGGAGTGTAACAGCGCTGACATGGAGGACTGTGGGAGGGCTTCAGTACTGCTAATCACGCTAGGTTCTACACGCTCCAAAGGACTGTCTTGAAAACAGACAACTTGTCTGCGATGTTGTGGACAATGGCCTATTCACTATCGACAAACCGCGCATGAC
>CM060324.1:41641155-41642267 GCA_030674155.1 Stramonita haemastoma
CCAAACCTGATCCCCACAGCCCCAATTCGGCTTCCTAGATCTATGCATGTAACGACTTCCTTCACCCTATTGGTCTCTTTACAGCTAAGCCAAGTCAGCGCATCATTAGTTTTCTGCTGTCGAAGGTTCACAGGTTGAAGTTTGAACCAACCTGGGAGGGGGGGGGGGGGGGGGGGATGAGTTGGGGGGGGGGGGGGATCAGTCGGGGCAATCATTGCAATCATTAATTTAAGCTTAATAACTGAAGGCGAGGGGGTGCTGGTGGTGTCAACCGGAATATCACATATATAACTCCCTGACTTTTCACACTTCTCTGTCCCTTTCTCCCTGACTTATCACACCTATCTCTCCCCTCCCCCCTCCCTCCCCTTTTAAGGACACGGGCAATCCTGCATGTTAATGTATGCCACCATGTATGCCGTCATGCCAAAGGACACGCTGACCTCAGTACTGATGACAAGCTTACCAATGGTGTAATGCCATTGTTTGTCAGTTCTTCCAACCTGCCTGGTATTCAATTAACCAGTCGCCCTACAATTCAGCCAGTAGTCTGTTTATAAAACCCTCACATCGGTCCTGATGCATGTTGTTTAAGGTTCTCCATGGCCAAGCAGTACGCTGATATCAGTCTTTTACCTAAGTAACCACACTGATATGTCTTTTACCTTAGTAACCACAATGATACCAGTCTTTTACCTAACTAACCCACTAAGTCTTTTATCTAACCGCACTGATATCAAAGATCCTTGGCTGGTTTAATTTTTTTTTTTTTGGCTGGTTCAATCATTTCTACTCACAAAACAATACATAAGTAGGTGACAGACAGAGCTGGTAAGGGGTCGCGTTACAATAGGGCAGCACTGATTACCCAGATTATCGGGGCCACTGAGGGTGGTCTTCTTGTCCCATTCCCACACCATGCACGACAATGAAACTGTCCCACAGCGTTACAATGTACCACTAACTGAAGGTGACAACAGCCTGGCTGGAAGCTGACACCCAGCTAAAATATTCCCACCATATTTTGGGATGTGAAAATATTGAATGGGAAGTGTGTGTGTGTGTGTTGTGTGTGTGTGTGTGTGTTTTGTGTGTGTGTGTGTGTGTGTGTG